>ML782001.1:141317-239752 GCA_009831015.1 Picea engelmannii
CCTCACCTCCACACTACCACTCTCTCTCTCTCTCTATCTCTCTCCCTTCCCCTCTCTCTCTTTACCTCTCTCTCCCTATCTCTCTCTCACTCCATGTATCCCCCCATCTATTGTTCGGTGTCAATTTTGGTCTTTTCACTAGGGCCTTTCATCATCATTTTTTCCTTAAAAACCTTCACTTTTTCTTATTTCCATCCATTCTCATGGTATAATGTGCACAAACAAGGTATAATATGTCTTTGGGAAAGAAGCTCTTAATTTTTCCTTATAAATGATAATTAAATCTAAATTTTCAATTGAATGCCTATAAATCAGTTATTACAGGAACTCAATTTGTTTCATGAGTAATTGCAGGAATTGGTGGTTGAGATACTTCCCCTCAGTCACAAGGAGAAATTCCACTTGGAGATACTTCATCAACATCAAGATATGGTGAAATACCTATTTGACCCTCTCCATGTCGTCCAACACCTGGCAGTCAATAGTAGTCAAATTCGATAAACAACTATTATAGGTAAATTGTAGGAAATATGTAGATAGTTATTACAAGAAATTCATAATACAATTATTATGGGAAATCGACAATCTGTTATTACAGGAAATCAACAATTCACTCACATAATTGGGGATTCAATTCTAAAAGCAAGGAGTGAGTATCGACTTGTTAGAATATCAAGGAACAAATCTAGAAAATCAAGGAGAATATTTGCTAAGCACTACAATGGAGATTTAAATGATTTTCCTATGATTCATTTAAGAAATAAAAACAAAGTGTAATATGTAATTTTTGGGAAGTAATAATCAGAGGTGATTTTTGGAGCGATGAGGGTGAATCAACAAACTACGCAACATGGGTTTTGTGTGAAATAGGGCCATTTAGGTGGAATGTGTGATACAATCTTGAAAAAGTGCATGATGTGAGTTGTACGGGTGGATCTTCATAACATAAATTCCTAGATTTTCCTGTAGCGGCCAATTTACCATTTTCTTAATTTGTAAAACCCAACTCGAATCTAATGGATCAGTTCTAAGTATTTGGGAATTAGTTATTTTTTTTTTTGTATAAATAATCTTCAGAGAACATTGCATGGATCGGTTAGGGAGAGCATGATTATGAACCTGAATACAAATTATAACTGTTGATCATTGCCTTACAATCAATATAAGGAAGTTCTAATCATTTTCATGTGTTGAAGTTCTTATAATTTCTTATTTTAGTCGACAACATATCTAGGAGGGCCACTTGTATGTGTTTTCTTCATCTTTAAGCAGTGGTGTGTTGGAAGTACTTCCCATTAATTGCTTTCATATTTGTTCTTGCTTTTCATTTCCTGTCATTTCCTGTAGATGCATAATTTTATATCACAGACAATCTTGTTTTATGTATGGTGAGTAATTGTTTTAGATAATGATGCAAAGTTAGTCAAACATTTGAATTCTCTTCCATCTACTATGCTATATCAATGATTCTCACATAATCTACTTAAACATTAAACAAAGTATGTAGGTTTTATTTCTTTCACATTTCATTTCAGTGTAAAAAAGATTGAGTCTACTTTCAACCAGCCTTTTACTAAAAAATACTCCTTTCTGATTTCAGAATTTAGTTGACCAAGACATAGTGTGTTTGTGAGCAAGCACCCAGAGTGAATTCTTGAAATATGAGTCCCTACCATTTGATGGTCAAGTCTAAGTGACTGTAATCATAGGAATTGATTTTTTATTTTGAGTTTGGCATTTTATGGCTTTGATTTTAATAGGAGTTCATAAGAAATTTCAAGACTAGTTCTGCACATATTGGGGTTGTGTCCCATAAGTTTACTTACCCAGATTGATAATTAAATGTTGAGGAATCTAGACCAATAGATCATCCCAACATTTTGGCGTCGTTTCTGGGGAGACACTAAAGGAATTACTCTTGAAATTGTAATATTTATGTTGTTTTCTTGATTTTCATTTTCTGCTATTAAATTCTTGTTTTCATTTTGTTTGTCTCGCCAACGTTTACAACTTGGAGGAGGAGAAACAGTAAGATGAGAGGTAAGAACCTGCACATCCACTTTAGTGGATATCTCCGAGCCCTTGTCATGTTGTCACTGTAAGTGTGTTTCCTTTTATGTGATTTATTATTCATGGAAATAAAACTAACTAATTTCAACATACATCCTAGTGACAACAAGGTCTTATTAGCATGAGGACATTCGAACAAATGATCATATTTTTCTTTAAGTTTTTTTGGTGTGGTGTGTTTGATTATTATTTAATTTATTTATTTAATATAGAGAAGTCTTTGTTTTTGTAAAAAATACCCCCATACACTAATCCATTCATGAGCATGATCCCTAGAACAACCAGAAGAACTTAAGAATGCTCATGAATTTGTTGAGCAAGGGAGGATGTGTTACTACAAGGATTTTCTCAAATCCTTGCCCAAAGTTCAGAGTTATCACCATGGGAGATCCTGCATCTCATGAATCAGTTGAAGAGAAAATGATCCATGAACAAACCACACAATAAGAGGATTCATAAGTTTCTTCTAATCCTTATTAGCAAAAAGACAAGATCAATGGGTCATGGATAACTTCAAATGAGGAGCAGATACTAGAGCCATAAATTGAAGAGTTTCTTGGATGCTTGTCACTCGATCCCTTGTGTACTCAGGAATATGAAGATAAATTCTCTAAAGAACTTCATGACATGGAAGGCGTAGGAAATCAAGGAAACAAGGATCATATTGAAGTTTGGTTTCAATCAGTCGCCAGTCTTCAACATCACTCCATACTTCAACAATTTTGGGCACTCAATCCATGTGAAAAACTATCCTTTCATATCCCAGTGTTCATTAAGGTATATTTTTTAGATTTGGATATGAGTACACTAGAGATATTGCTATGTGAATGGATGCATTGGAAGTATTCCTACACTTGAAAGAGGTTTTTATTTTTCAGGTAACATAGAAAAATTAATAAAGATAAATAAAATAAAAATAGTAAAGATAAAAATAATGTTCAGAATGTGAAAACCAGGATTCTTGGCTCATATGAACGTGAGCTCTTCCTGAAAACTAGGAGAATAACTGGTAGAGTTCACTTTTGTACTAATTTCCTGCAGAATTATCATAATTATCAGAGATCGATTGGAATAAATTAGTCACTTTTTCAATGATTAATAGTTGTGTTAAGCTTTAGTTTTGCTGGTAGCATGTTAAATATTGTCTCAAGCTTCTCCAAGAAGTCATCCTTAACAAAATTCAAATATATCATAGCAACCACCTAAGGAGAATACAAAGTGCACTCATCCCTCAAGAATATATCAACTTTCGTTTGCATGAGGACATGCAAAGATCTCAATGTGGGGGAGAGCAACAATTTATAGAATTTGAAGCAAAGTAGAGAAAATGAATATTAATTCATGCAACTCAAGATTAATTTCATGCAACCAAAGTTCAAATCTTACATAATTGTTTCACATTTTTGCGGTGATTAAAGATCGTAGAAGATTTTCGTTGTTTTATCAACATTAAAATTGTTTTTTTGTAGCATCTTTCAAATGTTCACTTCTTCACAATAGAATAATACTATCAACACCTGCAATAAATATTCCATCCATATCAACAGAATAATTACAGACCATTTCAACAACATTTGATTTTTCTTTCTTCAACAACATCAGATTTGTTTTTCTCAGCAACATCTTAAGCTCCATGTTTACTTCAACACGGAAAGACTTTCAATCATTCCAACAAAGAGAAAATCATAGATGTTCCTTGTAATCAAAGAAAATTCCTGTAATTCAAGGTCAGATCGAAGAAACACTAGTTCAAATAAGTCTACATAATCTTCAGAATAAAACCAGGTTGTAGAGGTAGTACTCCATGGTACAAGCAAGTGGTATGCAAACAATTTTATTTATTTACTTGTTAAACTAAGGGATAATTTCAAATTCATCTTATGTACTAAATCCATTTACCATATATTATAAAGTCAAAAATATTACTCCTCGATACCTTGATTTACTATCCATGATTTTCCATAATCATTTTGATTATTCCCCATAGTCATTTAAGAAAACTTATTTATATTCAGTGAGATAATGCCTAGACAAAAAGTCTATTACAAGAATTTGGGTGACTTTGGTACAACAAATTTTTACATGTGTAATCCTTCACAATGAAAGTTATTTTATTTTTGGAGCTGATAAAATGGAATGATGTTGATGAATCTTATATGATGGACAAGTCTTATACATTGTAGTCCAATTTCATTGTTCATCCAAATGTCATTATCTAACTCTTTTGAAGATTTATCTCTTTTGATTATAAAAGAAATACCACATCAAAATCTTGTATGGATTATAGCAGAAGCTAAGAATGAAAGAACATCAAGTGACGAGGGTGAGTGGGATTGATTTGTAAGAATCATCTTGTAGGCATCCTAGAAGATTTTATTATGTGTATTTTCATGAAAAATGGACATAATTGAGAATTATAAAATTAACTATAGAAAGATGAAATGAAAGAGAGATATAGAACCTTTTGGACAATATAAAATCTTCTCATATTTGGTAGTTATAGGTGAATTCTCAATATCAAAAGAAGTTATCAGAAAACATGAAGATTATCCAACAAAACGAGAAATTGTCTAACATAATTAAAAATCATAAGTCCAAAGAGAAATGATCTTCCATATTCACTGTTGAACCAGAAGACAATTAAGTAAAGAACACAGTTTTAAAAAAAAATCAACAATAATTGTCTCAGATCTAATTGCATGAGGACATGCAATATCCTTTGTTTGGAGGAGACGTTGGGTGTCAATTTTGGTATTTTCACCAAGCCCTTTCATCCTCATTTTTTTCTTTACAAACCTTCACTTTTTCTTATGTCCATCCATTCTCATGGTATAATGTGCACAAACAAGGTATATGATGTCTTTTGGAAATAAATTCTTAAGTTTTCCTTGTAAATGATAATTAAAGATAATTTTGCAATTGAATTTCTATAAATCAGTTATTACAGGAATTCACTCTATTTCATGAGTAATTACAGGAATTGGTGGTCGAGAAACTTCCTCTTAGTCACAAGGAGAAATTCCACTTGGAGATACTTCATCAACATCAGGAGATGATGAAATACCTATTTTACCCTCTCCATGTCACCCAACACCTGGAAGTCAATGGTAATCAAATTCGACAAACAACTATTATAGGTAAATCGCAGGAAATCCACAAACAATTATTACAGGAAATTTAGAATACAATTATTATGGAAAATCCACGGTCTGTTATTACAAGAAATCAACAGTTCACTCACAGAATTGGGGATTCGATTTTGAAAGCAAGGAGTGAGGATCAACGTGTTAGACTATCAGGGAACCAATCTAGAAAATCAAGGAGAATATTTGTTAAACACTACAATGGAGATTTAAATTATTTTCCTATGATTTATTTAAAAAATAAAAATAGTGTAATCTGTAATTTTCAGGAAGTAATACTCAGAGGTGATTTCTGGAGCTATGATGGAGAATCAACAAATTCCGTGACATGGGTTTTGTGCAGAATAGGAACATTTGGATGACACTTGGGACAAAATATTGAAAAAGTGCATGATGTGAGCTATACGAGGAAATACTTAGAACAAAACTACCCAGATTTTCCTTTAGCGATCGATTTTCCATTTTCTTAATTTGTAAAACCCATCTTAGATCTAATGGATAAGTTCTAAGGATTTGGGAATTGGTTATTTTTTTTTTGTATAAATAATATTTAGAGAACAGTACATGGATCAATTATGGAGAGAATGATTATTAACCTGAATACAAATTGTAACTGTTGATCATTGCCTTACAATCAATATAAGGAAGTTATAATATTTTTCATGTGTTGAAGTTCTTATAAGTTCTTAGTTGAATCGAAAACATATCCAGAAGGGCTACATGCATATTTTGTATTCATATTTAAGAAATGGTGTGTTGGAAGTACTTCCCATTAATTTCTTTCATATTTGTTCTTTCTTTTCATTTACTATCATTTTCTGTAGATGCATAATTTTATATCACAGACAATGTTGATTTATGTATGGTGAGTAACTGTTTTGGATAATGATGCAAATCTAGTCAAACATTTGAATGCTATTCCATCTAATATTCTATACCAATGGTTCTCATAGAATATAGTTAAATATTAAACAAATTCTGTAGGTTTTCTTGCTTGCACATTTCATTTCAGTGTCAAAAATATTGAGTCTACTTTCAAACATCCTTTTACTCAGAAATACTCCTTTCTAATTTCAAAATTTAGCTGACCAAGATATAGTTCATTTGTGAGAAAGAACCCATAGTGAATTCATGCAATATAAGTCCCTTACATTTGATGGTCAAGTCTGAGTGACTGTAATCATAGGACTCGATTTCTGATTTTGAGTTTGACATTTTACTTTTTTTATTTTAATAGGAGTTCATAGGAAATTTCAAGACTAGTTCTGCATATATTATGCTTGTGCATCATAAGTTTACTTACCCATATTGATAATTAAATGTTGAGGAATCTATACCACTAGATCAATCCAACATCTATCTCTCTCACCTTCTCCCCCCACCTCTCTCTCCCTCCTTCCTCTCCCTCTCTCCCTCTCTATATCCCACATGCTCGCTCGATCTCTTCCCCCCACTTTCCCCTCTCTCCCTCTCTCATTTCTCTCTCTCTCTCTCTCTTTATCCCCTAATATCCCCCTACTCTCTCTCTCCCTCCTATTGGTCCTAAAGTATGCACCTGACTGCTAAAGGGAAAAGGTAGGCCACCTCAAGTTTTGGAATGGTTTGTTTTTTATAAGTTAGGTTTGTTGGTAAACTAATGGGTAGGTTTTCAAGGCTAGAAACCTGGTTGGACCAGATAAAAAATATGACTGTAGTTTCCCCATAGCTAATGGTATGCATTTTTATGAACATGTAAGGATATGAAAAGATAAACAAAGGAAGCACAACAATAAATACAATGAGTTACCTACTATGTGATATTTTAGACTTAAAATAATATTTCAAGACCTAAAACACATATCCAGATACAAATAATCCAACAGGTTGCAATATAAATGATCTCTTTACTAAAGAAATAGCTAATTAATAGGTTGCATGACAATGAAAAGATTAATTAAAATAGTAGCTGAAAGGAAAAGGAAATGCACATTGCACACATTCCAAATTTTCATCCAAGATAATATTAAGAACTCATAAAGACTTGAGAAAGAAAACACAAACTATCATCAATATTTATATTCACCAGGTAGGGAGCTTTACAATCATAAGTTTCAGGTCAAGCCAAATTCTGATGCTTGAATCTTTCACTAAAAATTGAACCCTTCTTCATTACAAAATCTATCTATTTATCCTTGTTTCATAAGGTTTCTACCATCTTGAAAATAAAAGTTCAACTCTTCATAACAACTTGAAAACATCTATTTGACTCGAGCATATTCAATTGGGAATATAATCATGACTTACTGTGAGATTAACCTTAACAAAAAATGTGGTTCATACCAAAAAAAAAATGACCACTTATTATACTTGATAGTATTGTCTTGAACTTAGAACAACTAGACTTCTAAAATTGCAAACTATAACTATTGTTTATACTGTAGTAAAACATTTTTTAACAAAAAAATTTGATAGTTGTGACTGGCAAGAACTATGCATGAATACCCACGTGCACTCTAGCTGGAGTCTAAACTAGGCGACATATTTATTAGCTGGCATTAGCCTTAGACCCTTTCTTCTTTGACAACAACAGTCTTGTTTAGATTATCTCCTTCAAGAAAAAACATCTTTTATGATGCTTTCCTTTGTAGCTTTTGGTACTTCTTTTGTAACTTATAATGATTCTTTTCTAGATCCCGGTTCTATTGTTTTAAATTCTGAGTTTGTTGTTTCAATATTTGCATATGGTGGCTGACATCTACACCTTCATCATGTTCAACCTTTGGCTTAATTAAAATCTTCTTCTTGCATCTGTCCTTTATCCCTTGTTCTTCATCTATGGTAGATTTGTTGTGTTCAGTTGACAACTTGGTTTTTATGGACCTCATGTCATACCTGTGTGTTACCTCAAAAACTTTTGCATGTGTTTCTTTCATAGACCCCTGAATTTTTGATATATTAGCTTTAATATTTGGTTTGGTGTCGTTTGAAAATTGCTTAGGAAGTAACCCTGTATTTGGGGAAATTCCATCAGAGTCCTTCTCAGGATCTAGGCCAAGGTCCCCTGTATTTTGTTGTAAATATGAGTCTGCAGGATACTCTATCTTAACAGTTCCAAATTTATGCCTAAATGTTCACCCTTACTGAATTTCAACTTTTCTTTATCCCAGTCATTTTCTTCAATGTGTGGACTACCATCTCTTCCATGTTAGAAAATCCAAAGGTGTCCTCATCTTAAATTATAATTAATTGGGGGTCCTTCAAACATGAATTAAAAAGTTCTTTATAATTTAGTCTTAACTGATTAGTGATATTGGTTTTTCTATTGGGATTACTAGCCATTCCAGGGCCTTGGTTCCCTTTCCTTTTTTTGTTCTGATTAGCTTCAAGGGACTCCTTGATCAGGGTTTCCATAGGCACAAATTCTGCATTGACAATTTTGGGACTATGTTGTTTAGTTTTCATTTGTCCCCTTATTTTTGTCTTGAGAATTTTACCCTGTTGTATGTTGGGAGTCACAAGCTCATGTTCAGAGTGATTGGGTGACAATGTGGAGTATTCTATGCCTCTTGATTCTTGCTACAAAATTTGCTACCTTCATTTCCTCTTCGTTTTGTAGTGGATGATCATCAGATCTTATCAGATACAACCTCAAAGATACAAAATAATGCTCTGTTACATAATTATGGCTTTGGACTCATGTCGTAGAGCTCTATTTATCCAAAATTGTATACAAATTACATTTATAGAACTAAAACCTAACCTATCCTCAACAAAAACAACAACAAGAACAACCCGAACCCTTTTACAATCGTATTCGTCTCATATATATAAGATGAGTAGGGTCTTCTAGCTTTGGGATCATGTTATTTATTGTTCTGTTGCAACTACTTTTGCCTTGTTGGCATTGTGTTATCCTTTTTTGCAACCGATTTCTATTACTTTTCCTCGCTCCACTGTCCATCTTCTTCTGTAGCTTTCACAACTTGTGCTAAGCAAAAAATGAGAGTATAATCCTTCTTGTGCAACTTCTCATCCAAAAACAAATGGCCCAACAGACTCTGAACACAAGCCTTGACTCTCCCTCAAATCAATAATCAGATCTTTCATAGGTTCTAGGAGCAACTGTTTCTTTCCCTTGTCCTCCTTTTCCTCTTTCCTTTCCTCTTATGATTACACTTTCTCTCTCTCTACCTCTTCAAACGAAGGGCCCAAATCTAGGACCAACTCTAAGGCCCACTTCTTGACTTCCTGAAAGCTCCCAACTTTATCCTTCCATTTCCTGGCAAGGACGGAGGCCTCGACGATGAACTGTTGGGTCGCATCTGTGATACATCCTTTGGGATTGGATGCGACCAAAGAGTTCCATTCAGAGTCTATTGTTGCATCGAACTGATGCATTTTCATGTATACTATCTGAATGACAGGTCGAAAGTTTCACAACTCCTTCTTGGCTACGGATTGCACCTCAAACAGGGCATTCAACTCATTGTTCGCTTGCTGAATTTGATCAAAATTATGTTGTTGCTCCAGAGGATCCATAGTAGCCACAACTTCCTCATTCAACAACTAGGTTCTAGTGTGCACATCTTCTAGAGTCTAGTTGCACCTAGTGATGATTCCCATCCAATTGTTGACTTCTCTGAATATCTTTGTGCACTCAGTTGTGCACTTGTGTAGTGTTTATCAGGCATTGTTTCCTTCTAGCACTATTTTCTCCATCTTCTCCTACACCTTCCGAGGTTGTTGCTCTGTTTCTTGTTGAGTCTCTCGCAATTGCACTTCCAGATGCTCTGCATGAATGGCCAATTGTGACCATGCCCCTTGAGGTAATTCAATCTAATTCTCTAGCTCTACTACATCATTGGCTTCTAGCAGTTGGGGTGCGACCTTTATTTCTAGTTAGGATTCAACAAGCCTCTCTTGAACTCTTTCCTGTATGTGTTCCACCTAGATATTTCTATGTTCTTCATGTTTTTTGCACGCTTGCGCAAGGAGCGCTTTCTCCCTTACAAACTCTGAAGGCCTTTTAGCCTACTGGAGCCTCTACTCCAATCGATCAGTTGAGGCTTTGATCATTCTAATTAGGTGCGTTGATGGAAACTGTGCAAGGTTAGAAGATGAAGGGGTGGCGTCCCTAGGTGCTCAGACCTGCAATAGAATTCCACTGGACATTGAGTTCAATGAGGGAGTCTCTACCTCCTTCTCTCCTATAGATGGTCCTGGCACAAGCACAAGCCTCAGCCTCAACGATGATGGAAAGAGCATTAGAACATTTGTTCTAGCTAGGAAGAGTTGCAACATCTCTGCGCACTGTTGAGGGTTTTGTAGAAATATGTCCATATTCTCCTGTGCTGACATCATGCTTTGCCCTGAAGTTGTCTATGGTTCCTTTTGAACCTCTGGTATCTCTGCCTCTTTATGTACCTCTGATTCCATTGTTGCGATTCCCATGGCACCCTCAACTCAGAACAATGGATGATTTTAGGGGATAAATTTAACTCATGGGCTAATTTTCCATGGTTTTTCCAAAAATGAGATTCGCTATTTTAAAAATGATTTGCCCAAATTCTATAGGATAAAATTATTTTACCTTAAAAATCGTCAAAATTTTATAAAAACTATATATAATCCTTAGAAATTTGAATATTTTTACAAAAATATCGCCAAAAATTTATAGTTGGCATATGAAGGATTAGTAAGATTCGCCAAGGTTTCTACATTTTAAAATAAATTTCCATCCTTAAAATCATCCCTGCTCGGAACATGTCTACATATGGGAGTTGATCATCGATTGCTCTGCCACTTTCCCCTGACTCTAATATAGACAGGTGATCACGCCCTATGTTACATCTACCAGGCTTAATGATCACTTCAAAAGAAAATTCCTGAAATAGTAGAAACCATCTACAAATTCCCCCTTCCAACACAGTTTTGTTAACTAGATATTTTAATGTAGAATGATTAGTAAAGAACTTAAAATGAGAACCTAAAAAACAATGTCTAAACTTTTGCAGAGAGTAAATCATAGCTAAACCCTCCCTTTCTGTCGTTGTATAGTTGTGCTCAGCTTGCGACAACTTCCTTCTCGCAAAATAGATAGGATGATCCATGGGTCAATCCCTTGGTTGCACTAAGATAGCTCCCAAGGAAATACATGAAGCATCTACGTGGACGTGAAATTCATTTTACCAATCAGAATAGGTGTTGTGATGAGCTTCTCCTTTAGGGTCTCGAATTCTTTTTTACATTCTGGGGTCCATTGGAACACTTCGGCCTTATTTAGTAGATTTTTGAGAGGTGCAGTGATATTTTCATATCTTCTAATGAACCTGCGGTAGCACCGTGTGTGCCCCAGCATGGAGCACAAATTATTATCTCTCGTAGGCGGCGACATGTTCATAATAACTGCAACTTTGGCTGGGTCTACCAGTACTCCCTCTCAGCATACTATTTGGCCCAACAAATTTCCATGTGGCACACAAAATATACACTTTTTGAGGTTCAATGATATCTGCAATTCTCTACATCTGTCAAACATTAGACATAGTAGTGCTACATGTTCCTTGAGAAGACTGTATACCATCCAATCATACATATAAACTTCTATAAAATTGTGAATAAATTCTTGGAAAGATGCTATTACAATTCTGGAGAAAACTACAGGGGCGTTCTTTAGGCCGAATGACATCACATTGTATGCAAATGACCCCCATTCTATTATGAATTTGGTCTTCATTTTGTCCTCTTTAGCAATCCTTACTTGGTGATACCCCAAAAATCCATTTGTAAATGAGTAAGATTATTTCCCTGCAACTTGTTATAGCACCTCATCAGTAAAAGGTGTTGGAAAAGGGTCATGCACATAGTCAGAGTTAAGTCTTCTATAGTCTACATAGACCCTAATATCCTTTGTGCCTTTCTTGCTCTAGATTACTATTGGGATGACCCATTCTTCTTATTCCACTGCAAAAATAAGTCCAGCTTCCAAAATCTTGTCTATTTCTCTCTTAACCTTCTCTTTCACTATGGGGTTAAGGCAATATGGTCTATGCCTCACAAGATTTGATCCTGGTTTTAATTCAATTTTCATCTCTCCCATAACTCCTTTAATCCATTTTAACTCTGAAAATGTCTTTGGGAACAAATCCTCAAATTCCCGCAACAAACTTTGTATTTCTTGACTAGTTTGCTCATCTCAGTAATCTCCCACCATAGTTATCTTAGGTTGCTCTGTGGTCCCTATATTGACTTTCTGCAAATTCAATGGGTGATTATAAGAACCATCAATATGACTGGGTATGATGTTCTATATTTCCTTGCTCCCTTTCATCTCTTTAATGGATAAGTTCCTCAATTCTTCTAAATCATCTGATATTTCTAAATCCCTCTCAATATTATAGTATTCTATAGGTCTCTTGTCCAATTTTAGGTGAATACTAGTATGAATTTCTCGGTTATGCTTTGCAGATATCACTAGGTCTAATTTATGTTTAATATTGTCTGTAAAAAGGAATTCTTTAATTCTTTGCAGGACTACTTCAACCTCAGGGTACTTACTTGTAAACGAGAGGTCCTTGCAAAAGTGATATGCCAACTTTTTCCATTGATTGGTCTGTCTTCTGGTTTCTTCATGCATGGACCAATTTTTCGAGATTAGACCTAGTGAGTGGGGAAATACCTAAACCCAGAAGCAAGATGGTATTTCCGCAACTTGCCACTGTGTCACGCATTGTTCAATATGTGCTTTAGGACCAGACTCTCCATTGACTAGTTGTGCAACTTGGAAATCCGTCTGCAACTCTGATTCTAGTTGCTTCTTGTCTTGAAATCTATAATTGATATCTTTCTTCACATCGTCCAAATTTTTTTGTAAGTCTTTGTGATTGGCCCACCATCTGGAAGGGGCGTCCTAGAGGGATAAATCCAGTATTGATATCGTTTGATCCTCCACTACCTTTTCTTCAATGTTGAGAAAAAAACTATCAAGTCCCGAGGTATCATCATATACTGGGTGTTCTCTGACCTTGGTTCCAACCCATATAGTTTCCTTGACAGTTGTGCATCTCCTTGAGAATCTTTCATATGACCCTTGTTGCCAACTGTCAAAAGCCAGTTCTGAATCTTCGTCCGCTGATTGTATACTCCTCCAACTTACTGTTCCATCATCAATATGATTTATGTAATATTCTCTTGTTCCTGCTTTTACAGTGTACAACTGATCCAAGTCTTCTCCCTCCATATTGTTGTCTGTTGGATCCGTATATCTGAGGCCTCCATATGGATCCAACGGTTGAAATACCTTGATTCCATCTGCCTCAAATTTCATAGTGTCTTTATTTAGGTCAATCACTGCATAGTTGTTGTAGGCCCAATCAATACCAAGTAGGGAAGGATAAGGGTCCTTATCCCCCATGATTTTGATCACCTCAAAATCAACTACAGTCTTTACTCCTGCAACATCTATTTCCACATTCTCCAATCTTCCTATTGGGAAAATACAATATTGGTTGACCATTATTAGCTGAATTGGGGAATATTTCAACTGGGGTTTTCCTAAGGCTTTCCAAGTCTTTCGAGGAAGTATTTTAACATCAAATACTAGATCTAACATAACATCCTTAATCTCAAACTCGTCTAGTTGGGCTACTAGTCTGAAATATTTTCTAATTCATACTTTCCTTCTTTTCACTCTATGAGTACTCTTCTCAGGAATATTAGTCCTCATTATTGCTTCTGTGGGTTATTCATTCCCTAAAACTAGGTATGCATTGCACAACTTTTCTATTAACTGGTCATTCCCAAGAATCTCAGAAAATAACTGAAACCAAAGGTCAACTACATTTTGTGGTTGCTCAGGTTATCTCATCGTGACTACATGGTTTTTGGGTGCAGGGGGTGAAGCAGGGACTTACACAATGTAAAGGTAACCAATAGGCTGAGGGGGTTTCTCTTGCATCTCAAGGCTAGGGATATTCTGAAATACTTCTATGGCATTTGTAAAGAAAAACATTTGTTTTGAAGGATCATACCTATCTTCCTTAGGTGCTTCTTTCTGGATCTGAGGTAAATTATCAGCATTAGCTCTAGTCTTTGCTCCTCCTCGAGTGACAATATTAAGGTTGGGAATTTTTCCTTTAATAAAACTCTTTATTTTTGAACTAATGAGGTTAGTTCCTCATTGACATACCCGATCTTCCCATTTTTCAATTAGTTCTAGGCAATCTTCAGTTTCATGCCCATCGGTTCTGCTATGAGAACACCATGGTCACCTTAGATGCAGACAGTCTATAGCCATTTGGCCTTGATAATCACAGTTGTAGCATCTACTTGGTCCTCTTCCCCTAGTTCTTCCTCCTCTGAAGTCTCCTCTGGATCCACCTCCTCGACCTCTTCCCAGTCCCCGAGAGGTTTCATTCACCCTGAATGTTGTTCGATCCAACCTGTCCACAAGTGCATCCAATGATCTACACTGATTGGTAGAATGTGTGGTAGATGCGCAAAACTCACAGTGTACAATATTTGGTACTATTGAATACTTCTGAATAATGGGGCACTGTCTCGGCCCATGCCCATGGATTCGAAAAATCTTTCAAGACTCGATTGTTGGCGCTGATTGGCTACCTGGAAAAGAATGATATGGGGTGGGGTTATGGAATGGTAAATTCGTAGATACTTGCACAACCCCTCCCGTGGGTCCTCGAGAGGGTCCCATCATATTCTAAGGAGGTCCCATTCCCATCATTCATGGACATTCGTTCACTAGATGTCCTTCTGTGTAGAATCCGGTACACCAGAACTGTAGTCGTCCTGGTCTAGGTATCATCAATTCTTGAATAATTTCTATAAGCGTTGATATTTTCCCTTGTAGTTGTGCCAAATTTGCATCTACTAGGGGTCTGTTCAGTTTCAGGCTCCCCGAATATCCTGCCAGGGCTTCAATATTCATTGATTGTTCCAAGGCATCTGTCAAAGTGGATATGCGTTGTTGCATTAACAAAATCCATGTCAGAGGTAGCAATCCATGAATATACCATTCTCTCTAATGTTCCTAATGAACTGGATGCGCTAAACTCCCTATAGCATCTTTAAACTTCTGGCTATATTCCCAGATTGATTGACCTTCCCTTTGTTGAATCTCGCGCAACTCAGATAGAGCTTGTTGTTTTGACTGAGGTAGCTTAGACTCTGCTATGAACCTTGTCCATATTTGGTCAAGTGTGAATGATTAACCTTGCATTATTGGCACTCCTGGCTCATTAACCTTCATGTACCATTTTAGAGCATGTCCTCTCAATGTAGTCTGGAACTCAACCAATTTATTCGCATTCGGAGTCCCTCTGGACCTCCAGATTGCTTCACACAAGAACCAATGCTGCTCAACATCTTCGTCTCCCTTACCCCAAAATTATGGGTATCGAGCAATTGAACCTCCCACATTGCCAACCATTTTTTATCTTGTTTCTCCTATCAAAACAAAACCTAACCGTCCTAGTTACGACCTACCAGGGGATCCCAAAATCCTCCCTATACTCGCACTTCCCGGTTGTGACTGACTAACTAGTTGTATTGGAACAAAATTAGCATAAGAAGGTAGTATCGAATTTACCATTTGTATAGAAGACACTTGATTTATGGTTGATTCGGGGATGGCACCACTGGATTCGGGGCAATTTTTTTTGTTCTGGGGGGTCTCGTTCTATACCTCTAGCGCAGTCTCTTTAGCTGGATTCCAGATATTTCCTAGCATCGGTGTTGAATCTTCTCTTTCCTCTTCAAGATCCATGTCGGCTTCTTTCTCCCTTGCTTATACACCTTCTTCTTCTTGTCCACCCTCCTTGGGACCTCTTTCCCTCTACACTTCTCTCTCACTTAATCTTTGTCTGGCCAGTCTTTCCTA
Organism: Picea engelmannii; assembly: GCA_009831015.1. Taxonomy (NCBI): domain Eukaryota; kingdom Viridiplantae; phylum Streptophyta; class Pinopsida; order Pinales; family Pinaceae; genus Picea; species Picea engelmannii. The sequence goes on from ML782001.1 coordinate 157,407, forward strand.
TCTTCTCATCTTCCACAGTTCTTCCATCTGTCCTTCCTCTACTTCTCTTGGTCTGACTTCTTTCCGCAACTTCTCAGATTATTTTTCTTCTTTCTTTATCTTGTCACGCCACCACTTCTCAACTATGGCATCTATTTTCAAGTCTTGCTCATCTCTTGAGTCCATTTCTTATTGTTTCCCCCATTTTTCAAAGAACCCTGTCCCCTCTCTCAGTCCATGACTCCACCCCAAACTTGCCCTAACCCAAGCGAGGGTGTTTATGCTTCCATATCAGTCAGGGACATAGTCATCATCCCCTCTTCTATCAAGAAAACCTTAATCCATAGGGGGATTTCTCTCAACAATATTCTCCTTGCGTCTTTATTGAAATTCACTTTTTCTTGTGAAAAATATTGGTGATTCTTAGCTGCAAACTCAATAATGTATCCTTCTAATGTGGTATTGACCCAGAAGTCAATTTCTCGCATGACTGGATGATCTAACCAATGAAGTGATGCAATATTTTCTATATCCCAAGTATAGGTCCTCTTGACTCGTTCTTGGAATTACGAAGCTTCTTGGAGCCTATCTATCCAATGGGAAAGTTCTTCCGAGAACTTAACCTAGAATATCTCGTACTGGTCACTTGATTGTTTTGAGTAAAATACTGTCTCTCGTGTATCTTTCATAGATTTTCTTCTCAGCTCTGCTTATTTCCATATGAAGGCATCACAATTTCTCTTCCACCATTGGTGAATATTAGATCTATGAATCCATGGAATCATCCTCCCTACAGGTTCCCTTTTAATGAAAGTCTCGACAACAGAACCATTTTGCTGGCACGAAATTGATCAAACCAGGGTCTTTCTCAAGTTACCAACAAAAGGCATTGTGTAGTCTAGAGCGTTGACATTTTCATCTCCTTCGAAGAGAAAAAGTCTCACCTGAAGTGCAACCAAGATAGAAGGATAGGGAAGGGAAAGGAGAATACTTAGGTGGGTTCACAGAACCTTCAAGATTCACCATGATCTTGCGCAAGATAGGCTAACTACAAAACATATCTAAGTTCATACATGCAGGAACTAAAGATAATTAAGTTGTGAAAATCGTTCATACACAACAAAATCATATGGAACTTATGAAGCATAAAGAAGTACTGTAAAGATACAACGCATAAGAATGATCATACAATGGTGCATAATATTTCAAAATTTTGGATCCTTCTTTATATATTATCATGAGATCTTATCAGATACAACCTTAGAGATACAAAATAATGCTCTGTTACAGACTTCTGGTTCTGGACTCATGTCACAGAGCTCTATTTACCCAAAATTGTATACATATTACATTTATAGAACCAAAACCCAACCTATCCTCAATAATAAGAACAACAACAACCTGAACCATTTTACAATCATATTCGTCTCATATATATAAGTTGAGTAGGGCCTTCTTCCTTTGGGCTCACATGCTTTCTTGTTTTTTTGCAACTTTTTTTTCCTTGCTGACATTTCACTATCCTTTTCTGCAACCGATTTCTGTTACTTTTCCTCGCTCCACTATCCAGCTTCTTCTGTAGCTTGTGCAACTCGTGCTAAACCAAAACTAAGACTATAATCCTTCTTGCACAGCTTCTCATCCAAAAACGAAGGGCCCAACAAGTGCATAATTGAAAATTGGCCCTCACATGTGATGTATCTTTGGACTACTATGAGGGTACCCTGCCATTCATCCTTTATTCACGTGGTGGGAATACCTTAGCTATGTTCATGGTTTTGGTTCTATGCCACCAAGAATTTATTGTAGAGTTCTGGTGGTAATTTACTTTTCTTAAACCATCTTTCCCCATAAACCAAGAGAGCATAGGCTTCCTCGATGAAATTATATATAATGTGGATACAGGTGTCCTCGATATGGGTCTGGAACCTGTCAAAATTTTGTGCAAATAACAGGGACACACCAGTGTGGTGTCCCTCGAAGGTGTAAATAAAATCGTATCATTCTGCCTTGACAAATACATCCCTGATTTCCGAGACAACTTTGAACAACTCAAGCCCTTGTGGCTCTATTCTGTTCAGCTGCCAACAGTCTCGAGGAGAAACAATTTTGTGTTGGCCACCTCTTCTACAAGTAACGAGCTAAATGTGAATGTTAATCTGATATAATTTAACACCTATAGTTGTAATTACCGATAATCGTGTGATGATGAGAACTAGAGATGCAAACTTGCACAATCTTAACACGAACTATGAAATGATGAGATATGGAGGTAATATTTCATGAAATTGAGTTCCCATGAGCATGCAGATGCATGTAGGAACCAACACAACATTTCTAAAAAATTTAAAAATTTCTAAGTGTTTAAAATGATAAAAAACACGCTTTCTTGTTGTTTGCAAGAACAAGCATGTTCTTGCAATCTATTCTTTTTTCACATCAAAAAGGCGTGTTCAAACTTCTATAATCTCACTAATGATAAATTCAATATGATATGTGCTATTAAATCAAACCAGAACATGCATTAACCCTCCAAGAATGCAAGAAAATGATGCAAAGTCAATTGAAGGGTGAGACAAAATCAAACTGACTCATTATACCATGGAAAAGAAACTAAACAAAAATCAGGCTTATAAATGTATAAGATAATGGAGGGAAGGAGAGGAGAGGTGCAGACCTAGGTTTTAACATTGGCTCCAACCAGGGATAACACTTCCCTATGAGGTGCTAAGAACAATAGACTAGGTTCCTTACTTCTCAAAATATGCTCCCACTTGCTGTAAATTACCTCTGTTTTTTCTACCAGCCATGTTATCTATCTTATTTCCATTGAAAATAAAACTACAGCTACACCCCAGTGCCTTTGCTAGAATATGGAGTCTGTATTCAAACAAAACTATCAAATCCAAATGAAAATGAAAAACAACTATGGTATAGAATGGACCACCCTTGGTCCATTAAGAAAAATAATGTTTCGGGAAGTGCCCATTAACTAGGCCTCCAAAGATCTCAGTATCATCTAGGTTTTGCAATATAAACATATTATTATCCATAACCTTGACCACTTTGAATGGACCAACCCAAATATTATCGAACTTACCATGATTGTTTGTTTCCTCCCTCCTGGCATCCCACCTCAAAACTAGGTCACCTTCTTGAAAAGTTTCCCTTTTGGTTTTCCTGTCAAAGGTTGCCTTGACCTTGCTCTGGTATGCCTCTTTTCTCTAATTCAATGCTTCTCTCTTATGTTTTACTTCAATAATCTGAAAAATTATTATATGGATGTCATTAGGTTCCTCCACTTCCTCTTGTAAAAAATTTAATACCGGTAGACCAAGCCGAGCTGGAAAAACAACGTCCACCCCATAAAATAACTGAAACGGGGAGGTTCCCAATGACTTATTGGTGTTGATCCTGTCATCCCACAAGGAATATTTAAGCTTAGAGTCCCAATACTTTTTGTTTTCAGCCAAAAAATTCTTGATGATCCCAATGAGGATTTTGTTTGATGACTCATCCATCCCATTTCCCTGTGGGTAATAGGGCGTAGAATTTGTTAGGACAATGTTGTAAATCCCACGAAAGTCAATCATGGCCTTAGAATTGAATGATTGGGAATTGTATGCTACTAACTTCCTAGGGAAACCAAACCTATAAAATATGTTTGTATCCAAGAAATTTATGATCACCTTATCAGTAGCATTTCTAGTGGGAACAACTTCAATCCACTCAGTGAAGTAGTCAGTGGAAGTAAGAATCCACTTATGATATCCAATGGAGGGTGGGTTTTTATCACCTATAAATTCTAGTCCCCATTGCTAAAAGGGACCACTAGAAGTAATGGGATTTAAATATAGTGAGAGAAAGTTTTGTTTTCCAACAAATTTCTGACATTCTTCACAAGCTCTGACTGTTGCAAACACATAAGAGAAGATGGTGGGCTAGTAGTATCCGACTCTCAGAATCTTGAGGGATTTAGATTTCCAATGATGGTTTCCTCCATAAGCCCCTCTGTGCATATTTGTTATGACCTGATTAGACTCATCCTCATCTAGCCATTTCAGCAAAATACTAGTAGGATCTCTCGAATACAAATTCTGGTTTATGATGCAGAATTTTAAAACTTTCAATTTAAGAGATTTGGTCTTAGATTTCTCCAATTCTAGTGGAAATTCTAGGTGCTACAAAAAGTAAACAACATATCTATACCAGGGTGAAAGAGAGTAATGATCCAATACCTGCATGTTGTCCTTTCGAACTTGCATCATCAATGCATTTGATTGGATGAAGGTATGGTGCAATTCCAGTGATTTGGATTTTGAACCTGATAACAATTTTGAAAGGCCCTACCCCTTACTCAACTTAGTGGGATTTATGTGCAGGTCACACTCTAAAATTTTGAAAATCCACTTGCCCTTGTTCCCTTCACTGTTTGGCTGAACAAGAATTTCCTTCACATTGTTGCTAGGAACATAGGCTATTATGATGGATTGCAGGACTTATACCCTGAAATCCTTCAAGGCTTTGACCAATGCATATGCTTACTTCTCCAATATATCATATTTCATTTCAGCATCCTTGAGCACTTTTCTAAAGAAGGAAATGGGTCGTTCATTCCCTTCTTCATTTTTTTGCAGCAATACAACAACAATAGTTTCCTTGGAGGCGAAGGAGAAAATGAGGAATTCTTTGGAATAGTCCCAACTAACCAGCACATGGGCTTCAACCAAATCTTTCTTAATCCTTTGGAAGGATGATTTGGCCTCTTGTGACCATTTGATGTCATCATATTTCTTTAGCATGCTAGTAATAGGTCTTATGATTTCAGCAAAGTTTGGCACAAAGAGCCTTAAAATTTTTATTTTACCTATGAAAGATTGGATAGCCTTCTTATTCCTAGGGATGTCAATTTTATGAATAGAATAAACTCTTTCTAGGTCTATTTTTATTCCCCCCATTGATATAATGTGGCATAGGATCTTTCCTTATAACATAGAAAAATGGGATTTTTTGGGATTCAAAGAGATTCCATACCTTCTGCATTTTTGAAAATTCTGCTCTAGGTGTTGTAGATGTTCATCATCAGATTTTGATAAGATGGCGATGCCATCTAGGTATATAACCATGAACTTGTCCTTTTCACCCACAAATACAATTTCCATGCCCCTCTGGAAAGTGGCCCTTGCATTCATCAGGCTGAAGGGAATTTTGTCATACATGAATATGACCCATGGGGTGGTGAAGATTTTCTTCTCTTTGTCTTCTTCAAGCACTTATATCTGGTTATATCCAGAATATCCATCCAGCATGGAAATTTTTTGAGCACCTACTACCCTTTGCAAAGTATGGTCCATCTTGGGAAAAGGATAGTTGTATTTTAGAGAACAACTGTTCAGGTTCCTAAAGTCCACACACAAACATATTTTCCCACTCTTATTCCTAACATGCACCGAGTTACCACCCAATCTGAGTACCTCAAGGGAAAAACAATTTTTGCATCAAGCACTCGTTTCAATTATTTTTCAATAATAGACATTAGAAGAGGATTGAATTGTCTAATTTGTTTCCTGAATGGCTTTGAGCCCGCCTTCAAATGGATCTTGCGTTGAATGATGTTAGTTTCAAAGGTATTCAAGTCCTGATAAGACCATGAAAAAATATCAACAAACCTTTTCATAAGTCTGACATACATGTTTCTTTTCTCCTATGGAAGTGCCTTGGATATTTTGACTACTTTGGGATTTACAGTTGTCCCAAAGTTGAAGTTCATTAGATCCTTCTCCTGATTTTTCATGGCAACTTTCTTGGAGACATCATTGCTACCAAACAACCTCTTCAGTGGTACTAACCCTCTTGGGATATGATTTGTCTTTATTTCTACAATGTTGTGGCCAACCACCTTGTTCATAAAATGAGATGCTTGTTGATTTTTTGTTTCATCTTCCTCATTCTCTTGATCAATGGAGATATTTGAGAATTCTTCAATTGTTTGCAGGAACATTTTGAGCTCCAATTCATCACTAAATACCTTCCAATGATTGGAATTATTTGGTATGGTTGTCCTATGCCTAACCTCCACTTCATGTTTGACATTTGTACCAATAGGATATTTAAAGGTATTGGCATCCAAGGCTAAAGAATCTTCCCTCTGATTAGCATCTCTGGGAACAAAGGAAATATTGAATGCTAGAAAGGAGTTGTCCACCAAGTCCCATAACTCATTTATTTACTGTTTCATCCTTTGTTTCTTTACTTGATAAATGTATTTGACTTGGTTGATAATCAACTCAGAATCACCAAAGACTTCCATCTATCAATGGCCATGTCTTTAGCAGCTCTCAATCCCAGCACCAAGGCCTCATATTTTTCCATGTTGTTAGTTTTTTAAAATTATAGCTTATATGAGAGGGTAAACACCTCCTTTGAAGGAGAAATGATGAATATACTAGTGCTAGAACCCTTCTTTGAATATGAGTGATCAAAATACATCTTCCATACTTCATTTCCTTGGTATGTCTGTGGATTATTTTTGCATTTGTTGACTGATATTTCTGGGGCATCATCATTTATATGAAAAATAGATGATCCAATTTCATCCTCAACAGAATAAATTGGATGATTACATGGATTTTTATGATCACTGACAATATATTCCAATATGAACTCTCTGTATAACCTCCTGTGTTCCCCTCCAAAGACAAGGATGGTTTCATATGTAATATCCATCTACAGGGATCCTCCAACTTTCTTGGCCCATGTCCTGGACAGAATCATAAAAAAATTGGGGGGTATGTCAGCTACAACAATATCCATCACTACACTTTTCATGGGTAGCTGAGACAAAGAAACAACCATATATTTAATTAATCCCAAGCATTTTACCTTTTTAGAATCAAAGGAGTAAATATCTTGGTATGGGTTGGTGATTTCTAGTCCTAGCTCTTCCATTACAACTTTAGGCATGACATTATGAGAGGCACTTGATTCCATCAAGACATTGTTCAATATTTTATCATGGACATTCAAGGATATGTAAAAAGGGGGAGAAGCATCAGACCCATATTCAACGTGTGGGCCCACAGTAATGGCAGGGTTTTCGTCCTACAAGTTGATTACATTAGATGTCATAGAAAAAACATGTGGCTTCAAAACCTTCATAATACAGTTCTTGAATGGCTCATTTTTCAAAAATTCTGTTAAATTTATGTGGATATTTATTTTACTCATCTCATGCTCTATGATAAATGAGATTAGTTGTCTGTCTACTTATTTTACTTATGGGGCAAAAGGTTTAGATGGAAGAGGATGATCATTTGTTTTTATGTACCCTTGCTTGGGCTTTGGTTGGGAGGAAGGTATGACTTTTTGTTCTCAACATGGGGCATTTTTTTTGGGCCCCCCTGGTCTAGGCCTCAAATCATACTTCTTTTGGGGATGACTTTGAAATATTTCCTCTTCCTTCAAATAATCATCAAACTAGCTTGAAAACTATGAAATCTCATAGTCCTATTGTGTTAGGTGATTAGGATAAAGATCAACTTCATTAAACAATACAAAACAATCATCTACAACATCGCTCTCTACATCCATCTCTTCAATCTCATTGTTCTGGAAAGGAGGTACAACTCTTTGATCCTCAAAATTTCTCCTCTCTCTGCATGATTTAAGGAGCATTATTCAGACTTCTAAATTGATTTGTGTTTATTTTTCCAACATCCTGATATCACCTATTTGGATGCTTTGTTTCCCATTTCATTTTAGCTATCTCCTATTTTTGGGATTTCAAGGTCCTGGTCATCTCCTCTAGCTTTGGGTTAGATTCTGTTGGGTTGGAAGAAGAAGTAAACTCTTCCCTCTACTTCTTTTTATCCCTATCTGATTTGTTATTCAATTTTTCTGATTCTAGGATGTTAGAATCAACCTCAATAACCACCTCTTTCATGGAAAAAAAAGTGGTGGACCTTATCTCCCTCAACAGAAGAGAGAATTCAACATCAAAGGAATGGAAAATGTGATCTTGGATGAGGCTTAAGTGGGACTAATCTCATTAGGAATCTTGTTCTACATTTTTTTGAACCTCTTGGTGAAATCTGATATAGACTCCCCATTCTTCCTTCTTAAAGCCCCAAACTTAGTTATGTAATACAAATAGTCTCTCCTATCCCCCCATCATTTTATAAAAGCCTCATCCAATGCCTCAATTCCTGTAATATAAGATGGGGTTAATCCACATAACAACTTCCTTACCTCTCCATCTAAACTCTGCACAAACAAACTTATCCATATATTTTCATGTTCAATGTTAAAATTGTCTACAAAGCTATAAAGTGCCACCAAATGTTCCTCAACAGTTACTTCCCCCTCACCGTTGTACCTTGGAAGATACTTCATGTAGTCACATGTGGGGAAGGAATTTAAGTTTTTGGGCAACACCAAAGGTGCATACATGGTTGTAATGATGCTTTCCATCACGTTGACATATATGTTTGGGACAACTGGGCTTTGAGGTTGAGGAGGAGTTGTGGCTGTGGTTGATGGAGGAGATGATGAAGAAGAATTTGAGATAGGGGATGTATGAGGACTAATGACAAGGGGATTTTGAAAAATGACAACCTCGGGATGCTTATGGTTGTGGATAAAGGTAAAGTTTTCAACAATGGGCTTGCCTTTGGATGGTAAGGTGTATCTCTGAGCAATAGTAGTATTCCTTAATTGTCTCTTTGAATCAGGGTTGGATGTGTCACCATTAAGATCAAGGTTGACTTTGGGATTTTTAGTAGGATAATGATTTGATTTCCTGGATCCTTTCCTGGGAGCCATAATTCCTTAATATGTTTTCATTTAGTGGAGTCACTAGGTGAAATATGGCAGTCACCTTTGTTCCTGATCTTTGTTCACCATCAAAGATCAGATATGATCATTTTCATTCTCCTAGGGAAATATACTTCGTTACTTCATTCCCTGACAACGATGCAAGAATATGTTGGTCCAACTAAATTCTACACCTAACTATTAAAGGGCAGAACTAGGCCACCTCAAGTTTTGGAATGGTTTGTTTTTTATAAGTTAGGTTTGTTGGATAGATAATGGGTAGGTTTTCAAGGATAAAAACCTGGTTGGACTAGCTAAAAATATGACTGAAGGTTCCCCTTAGATAATGGTATGCATTTTGATGAACATGTAAGGATATGAAAAGATAAACAAAGTAAACACAAAAAGAAATACAATGAGTTATCTGCTGTGTGAGATTTTAGACTTAAAATAATATTTCAAGACCTAAAACACATATCCAAATACCAATAATCCAACAAGTTGAAATATAACTGATCACTTTACTAAAGAAATAGTTGATTAACAGGTTGCATGACAGTAAAAATATTAATTAAAAAAGTAGCTAAAAGGAAAAGGAAATGCACTTTGCACACATTCCAAATTTGCATCCAAGATAAGATTAAGAACACATAAAGACTTGAGAAAGAAAACAAAAATTGTCATCAAGATTTATATTTACCATATAGGGAGATTTACAATCATAAGTTTAAGGTCTAGCCAAATTATGATCTTGAATCTTTCACTAAAAACCTAACCCTTATTCATTACAAAATCTATCTATTTATCCTTGTTTTAGAGGGTTTCAACCATCTTGAAAACAAAAGTTAAACTCTGCATAACAACTTGAAAACATCTCTTTGAATTGAATGTATTCAATTGGGAATATAGTAATGAATTACTTTAAACTTAACCTTAACAAAAAATGTGGTTTATACCAAACAAAAATGACCACTTATTATACTTGACAGTATTATCTTGAACTTAGAACAGCTAGACTTTTAAAGGTGCAAACTATAACTACTATTTATACTGGAGTAAAACAGTTTTTAACAAAAACATTTGACAGTTGTGACTGGAAATAACCGTGCATGAATACCCATGTGCACTCCAACTGGAGACTAAACTAGGAGACAGATTTATTAGTTGGCATTAACCTCAAACCCTTTCTTCTTTGACAACAACAGTCTTCTTTATATTATCTCCTTCAAGAAAAAGCATGCTCTCGGATGCTTCCTTTGTATCTTCTGGTATTTCTTTTGTACTAATTTAGAATGCTTCTTTTCTAGATCTTGGTTATGTTGTTTTAAAGTATAAATTTTTTATTTCAATATTTTCACTTGGTGGCTGTCATCTACACCTTTATCAATGTCAACCTTTGTCTTAATTAAAATCTTCTTCTTACCTTTGTCCTTTATCCCCTGCTCTTCAACTATGGCATATTTGTTGTGTTCAGTTTATAACTTGGTTTTTCTGGACCTCATCTCATACCTATGTGTCACCTCAGAACCTCTGCCATGTGTTTCTTTCATAGACCATTAATTTTTGATATATTAGCTTTAATCTCTGGTTTTTTGTCATCTGAAAATTGCTTAGGAAGTAACCCTGTATTTCAGGAAATGCCATTAGATTCCTACTCGGGATGTAGGCCAAGGTACCCTGTATTTTTTTTTAAATATGAGTCTACAGGGTACTCTGTCTTAATAGTTGTAAATTTTAACCCTGAAGTTTCACCCTTACTGAATTTCAAATTTTCTTTATCCCCAACCATTTTATTCAATGTGTGGACTGCCATCTCTTCCATGTTATAAAATCCAAATATGTCGTCATATTCAATTATAATTGGTTGGGGGTCCTTCAAAGATGAATTAAAAATTGCTTTAGAATTCAGTCTTAACTAATTGGGGATCCTGGTTTTTCTATTGGGATTCCAGGGCATTCTAGGGCATTGGTTCCCTTTCCTTTTTCTTTTTTTCTTAGCTTCAGGGGACTCCTTGATCAAGGTTTCCATAAGCACAAATTATTCATTAATAATTTTGGGACTATGTTGTTTAGTTTTATTTTGTCCCCTCATTTTTGTCTTGGGAATTTTACCTTGCTATATGGTGGGAGTCACAAGCTAATATTCACAGTGGCTGGGTGACAATGGACCTTGTGGAGTATCATGTGCCTCTTGATTCTTCCTACAAACTTTTCTACCTTCATTTCCTCTTGATTTTGCGGTGGGTGATCTCAACTGCATTCGAGGGGTTTCCTCCTTCACTAGGGTGGTTGATTTTTTTCTTCTGGATCGGTTTCCCTTATTTTTGGAGGCAATTTTCTTACTTGTAGTTTGTTGGGTAGCCTTTGGTGAGACATCGGGTTTTGGGGAAACCCTCCCTTCTAGGTTATCTTCATCCTTTGCCTCTTCAAACTGTAGATCAACTTGTTGTTCATGTTCCTGCAACCCTACAAATTATAAAAAATAGCCCCATGGCATCTCAATTTCACCCAAAGAGAAGAGGACCATAATTTTTATAATCTCATCTGAGAATACTCAAGGTGGCTCTGAACCCTTTTGGCCATTTTTGTTAAACTTTTGAGAAATTAAAAAGGAAGTTTTAATTCCTTATCCTCGCTCAGGTGCATAGAAATTCAAGGTGGTAACAGTGCACCATTGAAAATCGTCCCTCACCTGTGATTTATCTTGGGATTGTTGTGAGGTTACCCCACCATTCACCCTTTATCCACATGACGGGAATACCCTAGCTCCAGTCAGGGTTTTGGTGCTCTGACACCAGGAATTTATTGTAGATTTCTAGTGGTAATTTAAATTTCTTAAACTATATTTCCCCGCATACTGGGAGAGCATAGGTTGCATCGATTAAATGCTCTATAATGTGGATACATGTGTCCCTGAGATGGGTGTAGAACCCATCAAAATTTTGTGCAAATAATAGGGCAACACCAGTGTGGTGTCCCTTGAAGGCGCAAATAAAATTGTATGGTTCTTCCTTGAAAAATACATCCCTGATTTTAGGGATAGCTTCGAACAACTCGATCCCCTGTGGATCTATTCTTTTTAGCTACCAATGGTCTCAAGGAGAAACCATTTCATGTTGACCACCTCTACTGCAAGAAACAATCTGAACGTGAATCTTAATGTGATATAATTAAACACATGTAGTTGTAATTACCCGTAATCATGTGATGATGAGAACTAGAGGTGCAAACTTGCACGATCTTAACATGAACTATGCAATGATGATCTATGTAGGTAATATTTCATGAACTTGAGTTCCCATGAGCATGCATACTCATGGAGGCTCCAACACAACATTTTTAAAAGAATAAAAATTTTATGAACATTTAAAATGATAAAACAACGCGCTTTCCTGTTGTTTGCAAGAACATGCCAGTTCTTGCAATCTGTGTTTTTTTTCATAAAAAAGGCTTGGTCAACCTGCTATAATATCACTAGTTATAAATTTAAGGTGATATGTGTTATTAACTAAAACTATAACATGCATTAACCCTCCAAGAAAGAAATAAAATGATGCAAAGTCAATAGAAGGGTGAGAACAAATCAAACTGACTCATTATACCATGGAAAAGAAACTGAAAAAAAATCAATCTTACAAATGTGTAGGTTAATGGAGGAAAATAGAGGAGAGGTGCAGACCTAGGTTTTAACACCTCCCTCTTTCTCTCTTTCTCTCTCTCTCTCTCTAACCCTCTTTGCCCCTTGTTACACATCAAAATTCCTCACTTTGATAATGTCACATTCACAATGTCATGAGTGTTGTAAGTGTCTCACTTCTGTCACAAGTGTCATAAGTGTCACATTCTCATCACATAAGTGTCACATCGCAAATGATACCATGAGAACGCTTGATATGACCCCTAAAACATGTTAGAAGAAGAATCCCCATTGTTTGATAGTCAAAACAAAGTGTTTTTCTATGAGAATTGATCATCTTGACAACTTTTGGAAGATCAACACTCCCCTACTCATATACAGGGAGTGATAGCACTCTTTTTCTATCTAGTAGAGAGCGTTGTAGTGCTCTATTACCCATTGTAAGGGAGCGTCGAATTGGTTGAACAAATCTGGGAAATAATGCCCCTCTTCTCTAAGGACAACTATCGATGGTACAAGTTGGTTTGGATCGAATCTAACCCTTAGGCTGCATCTAAGGGAGTTACCAAAATTGATGGAGTCATATCCTCAACTAACCCAAAATATAACCAAGGTGGTCGGGCCTCTCAAAGCCTATAAATGGAAGCATTCTCATGGTGAACAAGGAAAAAAAATAATCAACAAAGCATCGTTATTCTGATCATGGATCTTTCGAGCAAGGGGTTGGACGAGGAGGATTTGGAGAGGTTGTTTCAACACCATCTGAATATTATAAGTGTCTCTTTAAAGTTCTCATCAATATACTTGGCCTATTTCCTTCTAATATGTGCTTACACGTATTTTTCTATGCTTGTTCTAATCTTTCATAGATATATGAATTTTGTCTAATCCATTAGAGTAGGAGATAATTGTTTGTTTGTACATCATACTATCCCTCTTACTCTCTTTTTCGATGGACATAATGAATCTATAGGAATGGCAGTGACCAAAAGTATTTTTTTGTCTTGGTAGAGGGGTCTATACTCCAAGGGAAAATTCACCTGTATGCAGGGGAATTATACGGTTATATCATCATTGTCATCAATTATTTCACTAAATGGGTTGAGGGTATGACTACATTTCTTAATGATGGCCGCACTTCCCCACTCTTTGTGTTTAACCACATCATCACTTGATTCGGTGTTCCACAAGATATTGTAACCGATCATGGATCACATTTCCAGAATCAGATGATGGGTGAATTATGCACCAAGTTAGGTTTTTCGTCACAAAAATTCATCTCCCTACTACCCTTAGGAAAATGGACAAGTTGAATCCATCAAAAAAATCCTGAAGACCATGCTTCAATGCATGGTGGGAGTGAAAAAAACCTCTTGGCACTTGCATCTCTTCTCCGTACTCTAGGCATATCGAATATCAGTTAAAACCACAACTGGATTTACACCCTTCCAATTGGTATACATGTTAGAAGCAGTGTTACCGATCAAATGCGAGAGCCCTTCATTGAAACTTACCGTAGAACTCCTACCTCATACTTCTGATGAAGAGGACCGATTCTTATATCTCACCAAGTTGGATGAAACCCATCGTGATGCTACTCTCATCAATGAGACGTATCAAAAATGCATGAAAAATCAATATGATAAGTTCATCCAACCTCACTCTTTTGCAGAAGGAGATCTAGTCCTAGTCTATGATCAAGATCATGAAAAACTAGGGGAATGAAAGTTAGAACCCATGTGGCATGGGCCATTCATGATCATAAAATGTGTGCTACATAGAGGCACCTACGATTTAGTAGACTATGATGGAATATCTCTCGGTGAGCCCCGAAACAGGATTTACCTCAAGAAGTACTATGCATAGAATGTCTCGCATGTGTGATTTATACATTACTGTACTATATAATTTTGACTTAGTTTGTGTTTTATTTTTCATGAATGAATTTTGTCTCAGCTACTTATAATTTTATCTATGATTGAATGTGTAGATGACATCATCCTTTCCCATATTTTTCGGATTTACGGATGGCGCTAGTTGACATACCTAGAACATCACTTCTGCAGCTTGGGTCATCTACCACTCTGGCGAGTTAGTGAGTTCAGGGGGAATTTTCAAATCAATAACATTGCAGAGTACCATGTTGTCGTCAGACTCTTAACCAAAGCCTCCTCTCTAGGTATATCTCAATTAATTATTAACCTTGACTCTCAACTCACGTTCCGTCAACTTAATCATGAGTACGTCGTTCACAATTCAACTTTACTACGTCTCCATATGAGGGTTCATAGTCTCAAAAGAGCCTTTGAATTTATTTAATACATACACATATCAAAGTACTTAACACGATTGCCTATTTTTTAGTGAATTACATATTGGATTGGTATATTGCACATAGGTAAACATTTGAATCATAAATAATACATACAAATACATCACATAAAAGCAAAAAAATGCAACATAGATATGCACCACAAAAATCATACACACACACACACACACACACACACACATATATGCATGATAGAAAATGTTTTTTGAAAGTACATCATATAAAAAGTACATAATGAGGAAAAACATGGGCCTTCATGCCCATAATATCACCATAAAGACTACAAAATATTTGAGGACTCTACTCGTCCTCCTATATCATGTTCTTCAAAAATTAAACTATTTCTCATGCCACCCATTGTAGAAAATGATTGAGGCCTTCAGAGACCCCAACTATGTGTTGTTGTAAGTGTAAAGGCACGTATCACCTCCTCAAGGGAGGAACACCTATCGTCAAGCCCCAGAGGTTTCTCTCCACCTCCCATATTCCTCCCACTATGACGTTGTGCTCAATTTTCACTTGTGCATATCAATGGTGCCCCAATGTTGGCATCTCTGCTGGACGTGACACACCTCTATATGCATGATAAAAATGAAATGGTTTAGATTCCTTGTTGTACAACCAAAAACATATAAAAACAAAAATATGGTTTGGTATTGTCACATGGTGATGGCCTTTTATACTTAATGCATCCCACTATATTTCGTTAGGAAGTACCAAGTCAACACTACCTATGAAATCTACCCCAGCATATGGGAATTCCTCAATCACCACTAACTGCCTCCTCCACCATGCAAAGAAATCATCAGTGAATCTGAAAGCATAAGGCTCATTCCCCAATCTGGGGGAAAGATTGGTCCACCTCTCCATGCGAGGCTCGATCATGGAGCGTGCTATAATTTTAACCTGTAGCTGCATATGGGGGATCTGCTCTAGGAAAAATGAAACCAAGAAAGAACCATATCCAAAATGTTTCTTTCTACCAGTCCTCCATTTGGATATTTTCTCTTTGACATTCCTCAAGAACCCTGCACTCCAATTGAACAGTCTTGGTTCCAAACACTGAATGACATAAGAGATTTGTGATTTAGAAGCCAAGTGAGCACTATTTATCCTTGTCAACTTGGTGATGGAAAATAGAATGGATCGAAGTGCTAAGTCTATCACATCCTTTATCACGATCCTTCCACCCACCAACCGTGAACTTGGTATGCAGTGTTCGACAACGTATGCCTCGGTTGGTCTCGGAGTAGACCAGTATTTGGAAAAAGTATGTTTCCCCTCTCCTCGAGAACCCCATAAAAAAATATACATCTTCCATCTCAATTTCAAGCATATGCGGCCCTATTCAGAAGGCTTGCTCAACATCATCCCATAGACCAATCAAGTATTCAAGAAATAGTACTTCTTTTCTCATGTTTTGAAGCTTGAAACACTTGAGCGAGCCACAATTACACAAGGCCACCCTCGCTTGACGGTCTTGAAGAGAGGTGATGCCATCGAAATTGTTTTCACTCTATTTCCACTCAAACATGGATAGCTATAGATGAAACCTGCAAAAACATCAAGTAATCATCATTAGCCAAATCCTCAATGAAATATTTTGCCTATTTTTAGCCTAAAAATAAAAAAAACATTTGAGTTATGCACCGAACGCTCCCTTAAATAAGTTGACAGAGTTCTAGCACACCCTCAACGCATGCACCAACACATTGAAATCACGATCAACACTCCCCTTGATTCCTTGAGGGAGCACCGATCCAGTTTGGCACTCTAGGGCTTCCTAAGGATCATATAACACTTAAACTAGAGTCTTAAATGCATTAAAAAAGAATGAAAAATAATGAAGAGGAAGAGACAACCAAGTTGGTCTTGATGGTTCTAAAAACGATCGCTCACAGCTCCCACAATCAATGATCGAAAAATGCTCCAAAAGAGGTAAAAATCCAAAGCCCATAGGAAAATGGTAAAAACAATGATAAAAATAAATTTATGACCTAGTTTGATATTTGATATGGTAAATTAGGTCATTTCTCCTTATGATAGAGTCTATTTTTGAGTTTTTTATTATGTTTTTCGAGAAATTACTAATGTCTTGTGCCCAAAACAACTTGCTTTTACAGGATTTTGAGCAACAACTTTTGGTAAACTTATGACGCGAATGATCTTTGTCTTTGTTCTTTCTCGTGCTCAAAAATACATGAGAATGTAACCAAGTATACTTCTATCACTTTTTAGGACTTGTAAAGGTTATACAAAAAAGGACCCCCCTAGAGTCTCCTTTAAGCTCCTTTTAGACTCTCTAAACATGAAAAGATTTTCGAGTGATATTGCTTCCTTTCACACTCATTAAAAGGTTCGAAAGTGCATATTCCTAGTAATAGTTTATCTCTTTTTCGGACCTAGGAGACTAAAATTACGAAAAATGGACAACCCTAGAGTCACCTTTAAGTTCTTTTCAGACTCTCTAAACATGAAAAGCCAATGATTTTTCCTTCTTTGGACTCACTAAACAACACATTGAAGGGACCATATGGGAATGAACCCTTACTTATTCTAGTTCTTAAAATAAAGGAAGAGCGACTTACCGAAGGTGAGTTATATCGAGCATGTGTTATTCTCCTCGAGATCATTAAATAAAAAAGAGGTACTCATCTATCTGGATGGGGCAAAAATTGAAGGAAGTGGGCAAGTTTCTTGAAAACTTTTGTAAACAACTCTTATAATCTCCCTTGAACACGACACTTGTTTTAACCTCCACATTGAACACTTGGATAATTTGTTAAACCTATACACTGAACCAATCCTATGACTCTTTCCACTCCCTTGATCCATTGAAATAATGTCACATAACCTGCTGCATTATGTTTTGGTCCACTCTGATTTTATGCTACCATGTCTCATGTCATGCCTCAGTGTTCGAGGGAAGTATCCGCCTAGAGATTCAACCATATACAAAATTACCAGTTTCCATACCCATGTCAATCTATGTTCATTTTCTATATATCATTAGTTTCTTGTGTCAGTCGTGTTGATGATGGGGGATACATGAAGGCCATCCTCCGACGAGTCTTTTCATGTAGAATTCAACACATCATCTGAGAATTAGACTAAGAAACCAGTTAGTACCTTGGGACCTTCATGCCTCAATGGAAGGCCTCCTCACTTCTGAAATTAGGTTTAAATCATTGACCTCTGATCGAATGATTCCATGAATGTTCGACCTCATCTTATTTATTCACATTCGTTGGATTTTAATAGGGTACCTTGGGAGTCATTGACATCACTGGTGATTTCGCTCATACTTGTTAATGGTTTACCTTAATGACTGATAATCAAGTGGTTTATTCCATGTTCAACATCAAGAAATATATTCATATAGTTAGATTCATACCACATTGGGATTGGGACAAAGACCTTGGGTTAGGCATTCATTATGATATCTACTTTTCCTAGGCTGTGAAAGAATTCACTTGAGCATGTTGATACTTATGCTATCACATAGATCCACGTTTTATTGGTCTATGGCTATGTTTTATCATCTCGTAGCTCCACTGTGTATTCAGCATGGCTATGATCAGTTCATGTCATAGAAGTATGAATCCACATTGTATCTCTACTATCCATACCCTTAGTCAATATCATCATGGTTCCATATTGTATTTATAGCCCATACTTTGAGTCATTTATAACCCGAGCATAGGTATGCTTTCCTCGGGAATGGAACACATATTACCATTTGTTTGATGGTTGTCTACAACTTCTACCAGGTTCTTCGACTCCATACCCTTCCTTCGAATAATCTACAAATTGTTTCGACCATCATCTTTCATTTTCTGACTTCACACTTTGGGGGGAAATCTGTTACACATCAAAATTCTTCACTTCAATAATGTCACATTCTCATTGTCGTAAGTGTCGTAATTTGGTAGCAATTATCACAAGTGTCACATTCTCATCACACAAGTGCTGCATTGTGAATGACACCATGAGAACACTTGATATGACCCCTAAAACATGTTAGAAGAAGAATGCCCATCATTTGATAGTCGGAACAAAGTGTTTTTCTATGAGAATTGGTCATCTTGAAAACTTTTGGAAGGTCAACGCTCCTCTGCTCATATATAGGGAGCACTAGCACTCTTTTTCTATATAGCAGGGAGTGTTGTAGTGCTCTATTACCCATTGTAAGGGAGCACCGAATTGGTTGAGTAAATTTGGGAAAGAATCCCCCTTTTCTCTGAGGACAACTATGGATAGATCGAGTTGGTTTGGCTTGAATCTAACCCTTAGGCTACATCTAAGGGAAATAAAAAAACTGATGGAGTCATATCCTAAAATAATACCAAATATAACCAAGGTGGTTGAGCCTCTCAAATCCTATAAATGAAGGCATTCTCATGGTGAAGAAGGAGGAAAAATAATCAGCAAAACATAATTATTTTGATCGTGGATATTTCGAGAAAGGGTTTGGACGAGAAGGATTTGGAGAGGATTTTGCAACAACTTCTGAAGAATGTAATTATCTCTTTAAAGTTATCATAAATATACTTGGATTGTTTCCTTATAATACATGTTTACATGTATTTGTCTATGCTTGTTCTAATCTTTCATAGATAGATCAATTTTTTCTAATCCATTAGAGTATGAGATAATTGTTTGTATTTTTTCATCCATCGTAGGTACTATTCAGAACTCGCGTACTGGAGAAATGTGGACAAACTTCGAAAGTGAGGTACATCATACTATCCCTCTTACTCTCTTTTTCAATGGAGATAATTAATCTATAGTAATGGTAGTGACCAGAAGTAGTTTTTTGTCTTGGTAGAGGGGTCTATACTCCAAGGGAAAATTCACTTGTCTGCAGGGGAATTATTCCATAACACCCCTCACTCCCTATTTATCTTTCCCTCTTTGATCCAGGTGGATATTTATGGCCACCCACCTTTTCCAACTGACTCAAAACATTTTTCTGGCAATTTTGGTAATTTACTATTTTTAGCAGTTTTTAACTTCCAGGGCCATTTTGAGGGCCTAAATGAAGGTTTTTCAGGATATAGATTCTCAATGATGTCCAAAGGAATGATTGAGCCCCAAAAATGAATCTCCTCGATGATACCTTTCCAACGGGATATCATGCACCTAAAATGGAGATCGTATTCAAAAGTTACGACCCCGAGAAGTTGATGTACTAACTTACCCAAACGAGACCCACATGACTTTTGGTGCTTCATCTCCTAGGGTTAGGTTTTTCGATGTATAGGGTTTTTGGCATTCCTGTTTATTGTAAAAATGCCTTCAAAGCCTCATTTTAATCATCTTCTTGTGAATGAGAGTAGCCGTCACATCTCTTCTAAGAGATAAGCTGCCACCATTCTAGCGAGTCTTTCACTCTGTATTTTTACAGTCTCTGTACATTTATTTCATTAATAGAAATCATGTATTATTGTATATATGTGTTTATGGTTACATATCTGATACATTTCTGTTATATTATTGGATATCTGTGATATGTCTTTGCATTTATTTATTATATCTCCACTCTCATTTCATGCCAAAAATAATTTGGATCAGTGGTATTAGAGCAAGCTCCTCTTGATCGTTTTTTTCAGTGCATGTGCCCGATGAGGTCCGAGTATAGAAATTTGGGTCTCGAGCCTATCTCTCTTGAAGAAAATCACTCTTGCACACCTAAGAAACCCTCCATGGCGAAAGAAAAGAAAAACAACAAAGAAGACGATCCTATCAATTTGATTCTTGAGCAAGATCTCAGGCGACAGAGGGACGAAATGATGGAGAATTGTTCCCACATCCTTCAATGCCCACCTATAGAAATAGGTGAATCTTCATAAAAAAAACGCTTTGGAAGCACCTCTCCTTTCAAGGTACAGGTTAATTTTGATATTCCCGTACTTGAAGGTCAAATAGATGTGGATTCCCTAGACAAATGGTTAAATCTGTTAGAAGGTTATTTATTTGTTCACAATTTTTCCACAGGGAAAAGATCACCTTCACACTCCTTAAATATCTCCCCATGTCAAATATTGGTGGGAAACTTACTGGGAGAAAAGTTCCATAGAGGAGTCTGGAATATATGGGGCGGAGCCCACTTGGGGTTTTTTGTGGATGTGGTAAAGGAACAATATTACCCTATTGGAAACTATGAGGACAAGTACATGAGATGGACCACACTGCAGAAAGAGAGGGGCCAAGCAGTTCCGGATTTCACCAATACCTTCCATACCTTGCACACCAAGATGGGTATCAAAGACTCTGAACAAAATTTGTTTTTGAAATACCATGGGGCTCTACACAGATACATCCAAACTGAAATGGATTTTCTGGATATCTCATCACTTGGTGCTGCTTATCGATATGCTGTTAAACTCGAGCATAAATTTAAGCACTAGAACAAACGGGATTTTGGGTTTGTAAATCCACAAAAACCAAAGTATGACAAAGACAACCCTAACAAACAATCTCTCGAAAACCAATCCAAGCCATAGGAAAACAAGGGTCATGAGAAGCCAAAGAAGGACAACGGAAAATGGTGTGATTTCCACAAAATCCCTTGGCACAACACCGATGAATTTTTCTCAAAACAGTCATTGGTGGTTGAGATCAAAGACAAGGAGTCGAACCCTAATTCAGAATCTGATTATGAAAATACTAGTATAAGATAGATCATTGACGCAGACCCCACTATTATTTTCATGACTGCAATAATTCAACTAGAAGAACCAACAGATCCTGAAGAGCGGGAGCACCTTTTTCATTCACAGATGTGGGTGAAGGGGACCCCACTGCATTTTATTGTTGATAGAAGAAGCCATAAGAACCTCATCTCAGTAGAAGTCGTCAAACAGTTGGGATTGTCGACAACACCACACTCGCAACCATACAACATTGGGTGGCTTTGCCAAGGACGATATCTTCGTGTCAACCAATAGTGTCGATTATCATACGAAATTCAACCCTTCAAGGATGAGGTATTATGTGATGTTTCCCCACTGGATGTATGTGATGTCCTCTTGGGCCATCCATATATGTGGAGATGCCATGTTGTTTATGATTCTCGACCCCGTAGTGTCATTGTTACTTTGGGGGGTCATATCTACAAAATACTAGAGGTAGTTCCAACTACTGTTCCACCTAAACAGTGCCACAAGGTAGTATCTCATACTACAAAATTTAGCTTCTTCACAATCTATTCAAAAGGGGAACATAAGGACACTACAACCACTACAACCTCGCCCCAAGCACCTTCTATCCAACATATGTAGGTCGATAAGGTTTCCTCAAAGAAAAAATATTCCTTCTGTACACATGCATATCATGTACCCAGACTGGCTAAAAGTGTCCAACCCTTCTAGCCACATGTTAGTGACAACCTTCAACAAGATAAGCAGTGCAACTTCCCCAACAAGGCAAGCAACTCATCAAGATGCAGATTTAACAAATGATTTTTCCTCTCCCCCGGGCACTCACTGCAATGGATACCATTTATTCCTAAGGAGGGAGGATTGATCTAGGTGGATATTGGTGGCCACCCACCTTTTCCAACTGGCTCAAAACAGTTTTATGACAATTTTGGTAATTTGCTATTTTTAGCAGTTTTTAACTTCCAGGGTCATTTTGAGGGGCTAAATGAAGTTTTCTTAGGATAAATATTACCAATGATATCCAAAGGCATGATTGATCCCCCAAAATGAATCTCCTCGATTATACCTTTACAATGGGCTATCATGTGCCTAAAACGAAGATCGTATGGAAAAGTTACGACCCTGGGAAATTGATGTACTAACTTACCCAAATGGGGCCCACATGACTTTTGACACTTCATCTCCTAGGGTTAGGTTTTTGGATGTCTAGGGTTTTTTTAATTCCTATTTATTGTAAAAAGGCCTTCAAAGACTCATTGTAATCTTCTTCTTGTGAATGAGAGTAGTCGTCACATCTCTTCTCAGAGATAAGCTGCCACCATTCTAGCGAGTCTTTCACTCTGTATTTTTACAGTCTCTATACATTTATTTCATTAATAGAAATCGTATATTATTGTATATATGTGTTTATGGTTGCATGCTTGATACATTTCTGTTATATTATTGGATATCTACAGTATCTTTGTGCTTTTCTTTATTATATCTCTGCTCTCATTTCATGCCAAAAATAATTTGGATCACTCTTTCTCTCCCTATCTCTCTCTCTCACTCACTCAATCATTCTCTCTATGATCTAGGTGGATCTTGGTGGCCATCCACCTTTTCCACTGAATCAACATTTTGAGCCTATGGTTTTGTTAAACCATGATATTCACCCTTTTTATGGGGAATGGAATGTAATACTATCTTCATTTTTTAATTACAGACACCATGTAATGATTTCCTAGTGGTAATATGTACATGCTTACAAAATAGCATTAATGCATCGGATCCCATTAGAGCTATGCATTTAAGTGTGCTCAGGATAGAGTAGTACTGGGATGGGTGACCGCCTAGGAATTCCTAGTGTTTTACATGCCTATGGTATTTTATAAACTTAGATTAATTTATCCCACATTCATCATTTGAATTTTTCTCCTCTCTGTCTCTCAGATATAATTGAGCTGAAGGAGACCCTTTAAGCATGCAATGGAGTGTGATGTAAAGCTTGTTATGAATGAAGCATAGCCAACAGATATTTCTTTTCAAAGATAAGCTACCGAATTCTTTCAGTTTGTGTTCTACAATGTGTTTCTCTCTTATTCATTAATATAATTTGGGTTTCACTATATTTCTGTGTTTCTAGAAATATCTGGATGTATTTCCTTGTTATATCTCTGCTATATTTTTTTCTTCATGTCGTTCTCAAAATAATCCAGATCATTGGTATCATAGCAGTCTGCTCCTTTTCATTTATCAGAGTAGGTCCCTAATGAGGTCAGGGTATATATATTTGGGTCTCAAGCTAGTTTCACTTGAGGACAACCTCTCTTTCTATCCCAAGCAACCTCCCATGGTGGAAGAAAAGAGATATGATAGAGAAGCAGATCATTTCAATATGTTACTCGATGAATCCCTCATGCGACAAAGGAATGAGATGATGGAAAACTTTGCTCAGATCCTTCGAAGACTACTAATGGTGATGATTGAGGCATCTTCAACAAGAAACCATTTCATAGGTGTGAAACCCTTCAAGGTACAAGTCAATTTTGATATCCCCTTATTTGAAGGCTATATAGATTCAAATGCTCTAGAAAAATGGTTGAATCTGCTAGAAGGTTATTACTCCATCCAAAAATTTCCTGACAGTGAAAATATCACCTTCATGGTCCTTAAATCCCTTCCCCATGTTAGAGCTTGGTGGGAAGGTTGCTGGGATAGGTACACCATGAATGAATATACACCATTCAAGAGATAACCCACTTGGGAAACCTTTGTATATTCCCTAAAGGAGGAGTTATACCCTGTCAAAAACTATGATGACCGATACATTAGATGGATGACTTTGCATCAGAAAAGAGATCAGACGGTGTCAGAGTACACTAACATCTTTCATACCTTATTCTCAAATTTGGGTATCAAATACTCCAAACGAAACCTGGTTTTGAAGTATCGTAGTGGTATGCATAGGTACATACAAACATAGATGGAGTTCTTGGACATCTTCTCACTAGGAGCTGCTTATTGATATGCTATCAAAATTGAGAAAACATTCAAGAAGAAAAGTAAGAGGGAGTTAGGGTCTGCAAATCCGCAACAAACAATGTATGGTAAAAATGATCCTAACTCGCAAAAAATCAAACCTAAAGAAAACCAGTCCAAGCCCCAGGAAAAGAAGGGTAATGAGAATATGAAGAAGGACATTGGAAAGTGGCGTGACTTTCATAAAACCCCTTGGCACAACATCGATGAATGTTGCTCCAAACAACCATTGGTATCTGAGATCAAAGAAATAAATCCAAGCCCCAACTCAAACTTTGATTAAGAAAATAATAAAAGGAGACTGATCATTGATGTAGAACCCACTGCTACTATTGCAACCATAACAATTCAACCAGAAGAACCAAAGGATCCTGAGGAGGGGAAGCACCTATTCCATTCACATATGTTGGTGAATGGGCCCCACTGCATTTCACTTTGGATAGCATAAGCCAAAATAACATCATAACAATAGAGGTCGTAAAGTAGTTGGATTTGTTGACAACACCACAACCACATCCGTACAACATCGAGTGGCTTTGCCAGGGATGAGATCTTCATGTCATCGAACAATGTCGCATGTCCTATGTCATCAAGCACTTCAAAGATGAGGTATTGTGTGATGTTTCCACACTAGAAGTTTGTGATTTTATGTTAGGCCAGCCATATATGTGGAAGCGTCATGCTATTTACAAGTCTCGACAACGTAGTGTCATTCTTACTTTGGGGGGTCAACTCTACAGGGTACTAGAGGTAGTTCTGACTACTGTCCCACCAAAATAGTGTCACAAAGTAATATCTCATACCAAAACGTTTAGCCTCTTCATGATATAGGCAAAAGGTGAATAGAAGGACCCTGCAACCACTACAACCTCAACCCAAGACCTTTCTATATAGAAGAAGCATGTCAACAATATTGTAGAAGAGCACAAAGATATTCTTACTGCACTTAAGGGGGTGCCTCCACACTTCCTATTCAAGAAAAATTATAACATAGCCATTCGTTCTCTTCATGTTGCATATTCACCAAAAAATTCCTCCCACACTCAGTTATATCATGCAACTATATTGGTTGAACGAATCCAACCCCTCCAACAACAAGTTCATGACAACCTTCAAAAATCTAAGCATGACAACTTCTTCAGCAAAGAAAGCATCTCACCAAGGTTCAGATTCAAGAAAAGCTTCCCTGGGAGATTACTGCAATGGGGACCATTACTTCCCAAGGGGTGAGGAATGATCTAGTGGATCTCAATGGCCAACTACCTTTTCCACTAAATCAACATTTAGAGCCTATGGTTTTCTTAACCCAT
Organism: Picea engelmannii; assembly: GCA_009831015.1. Taxonomy (NCBI): domain Eukaryota; kingdom Viridiplantae; phylum Streptophyta; class Pinopsida; order Pinales; family Pinaceae; genus Picea; species Picea engelmannii. The sequence continues at coordinate 183,159 of ML782001.1, forward strand.
GATATTCACCCTTTTGATGGGGAATGGAATGTAATACTATCTTCATTTGTTAATTACAAACATCATGTAATGATTTCCTAGTGGCATTATGTACATTACTACAACATACAATTAATGCCCCAGATCCCATTAGAACTCTGCAGTTAAGCACACTCGGGATAGAGTAGTATTGGTATGGGTGTCTGCCCGGGAAGTCCTAGTGTTTTACATGACTATGGTATTTTATAAACTTAGATTAATTTGTCCCACATGCATCATGGAAATTTTTCTCCTCTCTCTCTCTCATATATAATTGAGGTGAAGGAGACCCTTTAAGCATGCAATGGAGTGTGATGTAAAGATTGTTGCGAATGAAGTATACCCAACATATATTTCATTTCGGAGATAAGCTACCCCATTATGCCATTTTGTGTTCTACAATGTGTTTCTCTTATTCATAAATAGTAGTTGGGTTTCACTGCATTTATGTGTTTCTGGAAATATCTCAGTGTATTTCCTTGTTATATCTCTGCTATATTTTTGTCTTCATGTCTTCCTCAAAATAATCTAGATCACTTGTTATACATTATTTTGGTCACCCCAGTGATCCTTTTACAGCATGTGTTCATGTTCCCAAAAGAGACTTTCTTCATGAGAAACGTGACTGGCTTTATCTTCTTAAAAACCTTATTAAAGAATATCATTGCAGGCTGCACTATACGTAGGATGCGGCGATGCTTGATCACCACACTCCACCCTGAAATTGGTTTACGACATCTTCACAGGCTTTCCTATAGTTGGGGTGCGGTGATGCTAAAAGGCTAAGAAAAGGTCAAGCTTCACAAAAGTTCTAGAAGATGAGGTGGCTTCCAAATAGATGGGATATTACTCACTTCTCTGATTTGGTGGGATCATCCTAATCTCTTTAACCATCTCTCTTTCCCCTATATAAAGAGGGATTTCTCATGGAAAAGGTTAAGGTTAATGAAGGTTGAATAGGCTAAGAATTGTGTGAGGAATTCTACTTTAGTTCATGCTTGAGGGATTCATTTTGGTTCATCAATCCATTGTGGATCTTCTTCATGCAAGTTTGGAGCAATTGTGTGTGTTGGAGCAAAGGGCCACTGAAAGGGGACCTTGCGACATCAAGGATTTTGGTTGTATCTTCCACTTTTACTTAATATAATGCAGTGACATGTTTCTTTCCCATAAAAACATTCTTATTTTATTGTATGATTCCTTGATCACATGCATAAATTTTCATTGAGTATACTATTGTTGCTTTCACTTTGGTTGGTTTGTGTTCCCTTGCAGATCCAATATCACAAAATCACGAGAGTGGAGTGAGGACAACAAAGATATAAGGAAGTGATATTTAAATGGTATATCGCTCATCTCTTGTTTTATAGTAGATTCAGTGATTAGATCTTAGGGAAAGCATCATGTCCTGTCTTGTTTTGTTCTAGATCTAGGTGGATCTAGGGAGATTAGTTTATGTCCACATTTACCAATTAATCCAATAACAAAATTGGCGACCATACTAGGGATATGAATTGTTTTGGTTTTTGTTGTCCATTTGTATTTAGCCTACCTCCTTTCATTCTAATCCAATCTCTGAGTTTGTGGGTGATCCATCTGGACTCCCTGGCCCTGAAAGTTCATTTAGATTCTTTTTCCTTTGTCCAATTTTTCCTTACTTACAAATATCATCACATTGTACCCCATATACAACCTAGGACATTCCCTGATCATTGCACCCTGCCTATTTAGACCAGTGCGAAATCGCTGCATTCTGTCCCATAGCTAGCCTGTGGCGACCTTATTTCACTGTACTATACCTTACTATTGAGTTGTGATGTCTTCTATCACCCAGTTTTTCTTTGATCACCTAGGATGAACTTTTGGTGCCAGTATCTGTCTGTTTTCTGAGTTTAAGGCTTGTTGTTGATTGATTTCCAAGGATTGAAAGTCTTTCTTTATCATTTTGCAAGTTTCTTGCTTCTTGATTTTTGTCAACAAGGATATAATCTTTGGATCTAGATCTGAGTGCTTGATTGATAAAAATTATTTGATTTTATTAAAGTTTTGAATTGTTTTACATTTTCTGGATTACTTATTGATTTGAAAGATATTTTTGTTTGCATTTGGTGATCTGAAAACAGATCCAGAAGCCAGATAGGGCTTGAAAAATGCTCAAAAATGAAAGTGCTCGGAATGCGACGAAACATGTGCCATTGCGTCCGGCTCGTCTTCCTAATTCCGTTGGTATAATTTTTATCGCAAACGGAGTCCGTATGAGAAAGATATCGCATTCTGTCCGCCGAGCCAAACAGGCAAATTTTGGATGCTGACTGTACCTGTCCGTACAGTCCGTACAGACACGTGTCAGTCCGTACAGCTGACGTGGCAGGGCCGTACAGCTGACATGGGCCAACCAGAAGGTGACACGTGGCAGACGGAGATGACGACACGTGGCAACATCGGGACGTGACACGTGGCAGGTCCGTACGGAGGACACGTGGCATCACCAGGACGCGACACGTGTCAGGTGATTTTGGCGTTTTTAGGGTACGGATGGACCAATAAAAAAGTGAGACGTGTCACCACTCACAGGGTGACATGTGGCATGCTGACGTCAGCAGGATGACGTGGCAGTACGGCGACAGATGACAGGGCAGACACGTGGCAGATGACGTGGCGTACGACAGAGTCGACGTGGCAGCACAGGTGGGCCAATCACAGGCTGACACGTGGCATGTTCTCATTGGTAAAAAAGGGTGCCACGTGGCCCACTCAGGGGCTGCCACGTGGCACCCCATTATTGGTTGGTTGTTATGTTATAAAATTTGGTTTCGCCGGATTCGAACACGCGACCTCCGTCGGGGTCAAAGGACCGACACATACGGGCTAACCACGGTACCGGCGGTCGGACTTGGTATATGAAACGGGCAATATATTATTTAACATTGAATGAAAGTGTTGACCGGCGGGAAAAGGGCCGGGGCCTCGCCCCAGCCCTCGGTGGTATCACGCCAACACACATGACCGTTGCCCACGCCATGCGACCACAACAGAACCGGGAGCGCAGGGTTACACGATACGCGGGCAGTTGAAATGTTTATGGCCGTGGCCATATGGCCGGGAAATACGCCGATGGAAACGCGGGCCTATCCACAGGGGCGCGGGGGGGAACCGTTGTAACGGATGGCCCGTGGGCCTATGACAGCGCCCAAAAACCAGGAGCTAGGGCCAATGCGCGGGGGCCAGCACGTAAAGCGCTTGGCCACATGCCGAATCATATGACCAAGGGGCGCGCGAATTGGGGGCTGCGACCCAATTAAAGTTAAAAAGTGGGTTTTGTTAACAAGAATGTGGTTTATTTAATTAATTGAAGCTAATTTTAGCTGATTTTCTCCATTTTTGGGGGATATTGGGCTTTTTTGGAGGCCAGATTCTTGGAGGAAGTTGGGGATGGGAAACCAACTCCATTCCTATATAAACCAGGCCTGTTTGAGGCCAATGGACAGTCACTTTTGCRGAGTTATGCTGTTGGAAAGTCAAGCCAAAGACAATTTGTTGCAGGGAAGTCCTTGAGGTGGAAACGCTGTCGGATCGTTTCTGGGAGCTTGGAGCATCAGTTTGGCGTGCCGTTTCTTGCATTGGGTTCTTGAGATCTGGGACAACAAGACCAGATCAGTCTTGTAGCCTTTGGGCATTACTGAGATGTAATTTTTAGCACTTGATCATAAATAAAGAAGCCTCCCCCACAGGAAAAAGGCCCGGAGACGTAGGAAAACATTGTGCCGAACTCCGTTATCGACCTGCGTTCTTATGGTTTGCTGTTCTTTACTGTTTTCAGATCTGCATATGTGTATTTGACTGATATAATCCTCTTCTTTCCTCATTCTTTCGTTAAATTCTCAAATGGTTAAAATATTCATGCAAGTTTAAAACTCAACCATAATCATAAAAGATCCTGCCCCGGATCATTTGGCGAAACACTTTCTTGTCATCTTCATTTTTGTCTTCATTGAAAGTTTGATTTGGGTATGTTGAGTGTATTCATTTTGTTTGATTAAGTTTTCCTTTCTTCATTATACCTTCGATTTGGTTTTGGAAAGGAATAATTAAAGTCATTTATTCTTTTTAGTAATCGCTCATAATAAAATTTTTGCATTCGATTTTTTTTTTTAAAAGAGAGCAAATTGGGAAATTTGATAGCTTATGATTGTTTGGAATTGTGTTCATTCAAGAAAAGGAATTGCATTTCATAGCTTTTGTGCTTCCAAATAAATACCTTCTCCCTATTGTAATTAGAGTTCATTAAACTAAAATATTGCATCATTCATATCTTCTTGCAGATTATTGGGTCAAGGTCTCATATGATATCGGTTTCATTTCCATCTCCCTCTTGAGTAAACAACAACCTCTAAAACACTACGTAATTTTAAAATTTATTAGTAACTTTTATTTTCTAGAATCTCTTCTCACCAACATTACCTAGGCTAGAGATTTGGAATAGGTTGTGAGGCACACTCTCCAAAGAATAAAACACACTATAGCATCTTGTGATAGGGAGTGTTCAAACCCACTTGCAACATTTTGTCTTGGGAAGCCCTTCTTACACAAGGGTCAAACCTGAGGTCGCATTAAGACTGGCAGAGTTACTCACCCGACTTTGTTGGTCTTGGTCTAGAGATTGCGTGTATTACGGGAGTCACTTGAAGGTATACCCACAATTATGAGTGGAAGGATTTCGAGTTGATTTCAGGCTAGATAACCTTCCTATTCATGTGGATCATACTGTCAACTATTTCTCCAGGAATCACTATTGTACTTGGTAACCTTAGTAGCCTATCTCTTTAGGGCCTTACACGAGGTGACTGTGGAGGGGAAAGTCTTCACGGTACCTAGAATCGACGTTGTCCAGACTCACTCGGGAATCTTGGAGGGTATATCCACGATTATGTGTGGGAGCTTGCACTAGGGTGTAAGTTTGTTAAGAAGGTTGTCAATGTAACGTTTCCACCCACTCTGTCCTAGCCCTTTCTTGTCTTGAATTCACGACGTTGGATTTCATCACCAACTAGTGACTTCGAAATAAGAAGGTTTGTTTTCTTGGTTTGATTTCTACATTTTATTAACGAGTGTTGTTTGTTTCCGTAGTTGGCCATAGATTTTTTCCGTAAAATATTTGGTTCATCCAACATTGACCCTTCACATCATTCACGTAGGATGCAAGGGATACCCCCAGAAGATCCGAAAGGTTACCTCCCTTTTCCTCTTAATTCACCAGAGGATTCTTCTGAGCAAAGAGCATTCCAAGACAAAATAACCTCACATGTGGAAAGTTCAAAATCTTTAGAATATTTTTGAATTATTTCCGATTCTATAGAGGCTTTCTGACTTCCTCCAACTCCGTTACCATATATTGGATACAAGAGATGTATTCTTTAGATGAATTCATTAGGAGAACATGTTGTTGAAACTTCTGGAGTACCGAATGGGCCTCATACAAGCCCTGGAGGATAGAATCCCCTTCCTTCTGATGAAGCATTTAGAACCCCACCTCACATTATGTGGGAGCTTTATGACAACTTAGGGGCGAGCCCTGGCCCACCTATAATATCACATATTCTTGAAATGTCTGTTACCTACACAATACCTTTAGACCATTTTTCTTGCACAACTAGCACTATCACCATCATTCCAGACACACAGTTAGTTGGTCCTCACTTGACCTTTTCTCTCCAGATGGCCCATGCTACTATGGTCCCACACCCTACGACTATTCCTACCAGGAATGTGGTGGTTACTCAAGCTCCCATTGGAACACCACTTTCATATAGACCTATCACATCACTTCCCCCTGGGTATCATGCTTTGAATACTTCCATCGCCATCCCTACCCAGAATGCGTCTGGAGGGAAAAGAATTTTCATTCCTCATGGGTATAATGTTGCTGCTAGTTTTGTTTCAACACCTGCCCAAAACCCCTCCCGAGGGTCGTACGTCCCTCTCCCACATTTGTTTGGAGGGGCTAATTTTTCTAGCCCTAGTGCCTCCAACCCACTTGGGGGCACTGGTCCATCTATCACTTATGGTTTTCAGATTCATTTTGGAGGACAACCTCAGACTGGGGCACAACCACAAGTTGGGGGAAAACCTCAATTTGGGGCACAACCTTAGGTCAGGTGGAAACCCCATATTAGCAAACAACCTCAATCTGGGACCCAACCTCAATTTGGAGGGAAATCCCAAGTTGGCACCCATAACTTGGTTTAAACTACACCTCTACCTTGGATTCTTCCTTTCCAAGAAAATATACCATTTGGGGGGAAACATTCTCAAGTTAACTCTTCCGTACCTCCCAATCTCAGCCAACCGTATCCAGGTTCCCTGAATCCTACTTGGGATCCAAACTTACAGTCGAATGTTCCTTCCCAAGGAAACATTCCAAATCAACCCAACCCTGTAGGCTACATGCCTCAAAACCCTCCCCAACCGAATTTGTCAGGACTTTCTACTTACATGCATACTACTTACAGTCCTACTAGCATACCGACGTGACTTCCTCCCCAAAGTCACTAGTGTCCTCAAGTGAATAGATAGTTGTCTTTTCTAGCCACCTTGGATTTACCCAACTTGTCTAGGATCTTGAATGATCCCATCTTAAATTCTCCCCATTGGCCCATCATACTGGCCAGATTACCATCCAACATTCCCAAGTTTGACGGTCGACCGGGAGAAGACCAAAACAATCATTTTATGATTTTTCACCTTTGGTGTTCGTCCAACTCATTGATGGACGACTCCATTAGGTTATGACTCTTCCAGCGAACTCTCACGGGTTTGGCAGAAAAATGGTACATAGAGTTACTGCGAGGCTTCTTTAAAGACTTTAATACCTTGGCCATGGCTTTCCTCACACATTACCAATTGCCAATTGGTTACAAGACATGAACCAGAATTTGAGTTCCTTTAAGCAATGTTCTGCCACTCATATTTCCGATCACATTCATGAGTGGAGAAGGAGACGATGTTTGATCAAAATCGACCTTCCTGGTCATTTATTGGCTGAGTGGTTCACCAAATCATTCATTAGTAAAATCGCTCGTAATATTTCCATGGGTGGAGTTGTCACTAAAGAGTAGGCGATTAGTCATTCTTAGTGCATGTTGAGTACTCAACACACCCTAAAAGTTCTGTGAGCATTTCCTTTTGGGTACCACCCTATATTCTACTTTTGACTATTTTTGCCTTGGCATAAAATTGATCCTTCACTTATCTTATAAGTTTCACGTTTTAATTGATTAAAAGTTCACTTGAACATACAACGAATAATCACCTTAACTCTAAAATAATTAACAACTACTCAAGGAATCGACGACCCAGGATTTTCCCCGACTCATAAAAGAAATTCATCATCGGCGGAAGATGATGGTGGAAAAAATCATTTGGGGAGTCAAAGTAGCCGAGTTCCAACCCTCATCGGCGTCGACTGATGAAATAATTCTTTCCTATGAATAAACCTTGGGAAGGATTTTTTCAAAGACTGATTCATTCGGTTTTCCATAGAAAGACGTGATAGTAAGTGTCACGCAAAGGAAAGAGTCACACCACCAACCTTCGACCCCCAATACATTGACACACGCGAAGTCCCAAGTAAGATACTTACCTACCAATGAATGCCTTTTATAATTAATTTTTTTTAGTGGCCCAGGATTGATAATGCCACGTAAGCATCAATTGACATTGGACATCTCACAAAAATAAACTTATCAACAAAACCTCAGTACAACAATAATGATTGCAATATTTAATAATATGTGCGAACTAATAATTTGTGATAAGAAACAAGGATTAACTGCCTATAAGAAAGCTTAATACATTCAAAATACTTCTAATATTTAATATTAAGGGCTCCGGCCAAGTTCATATTACATACAACTAAGCCATGCCACAACCAACCGGCCCGGTAGCAATAAAACCAAGGATACCTTTACAACAAAAGAACAAAAAGGGAAAATTTGTCCAGAGCGACACCCAGGAGGATGTAAGGCGTAGGATCACCCATTATGTCTTTCCCACATGTGAACTTTTCCTTAGGCCACTAATGGTGCCTGGCACTATGTTCCTTTCCTTGTGCAGCGACACAATTGTATCTTGGGCTTCTCGGAGCCGTTGAAGCCAAACTGTGTTTCCTGCGCGACCTTGCGATGTCAGTATCCCTTGGTCTTTTGTTGCCAACTGATGTCGTAGCTCTCTATTTTCTTGGTAGATCTTGGCTATCGCAAGTTTAGCCTGCTCTAAATATTGAACAAGACTCTTGACGTGAGGACTCGATGCTTTTCCCCTTCCCTTTCGACTCCCATCTTCTCCACCGATAATCCCAGCTGGCTCCAACAAGTGAGGAAGTTCCAAAAACTCCTCAACAACTGGACATGCGCTTAGCTCAGCCGAAAGGCGAGTTTCCTCCCATTTGGCCATATCCTTTCTAGGCCTCCCTCTTCTCCGTGGTTTCAACTCATGAGTAGGCACGTTTACAAGCATACCTTCCTCAGACACACCCTTTTTAGCTTCAATCTCCATTGAGGACGCCGACACCATCTCTGAGCCAAAACCTACACCTCCTATTGGGATTTCAGAGACCTGGGAAGCTGACCAAAAAGAATCCTAGGCATGTTGGGGCTCAGACCTAGCACTACGACTACCTCGTGGACCTCTTCCCATGTTTAGAGGAGATCCCATTATGCAGCAGTGTAGCGGCCCGCTCATCCGCGGGTGATGGAGGACGTCTATACAGGACTTTACCAAGACAAATTCACCATACCAGAACTCATGAGAATGTAAGCTCGACATGAGCATATGTTTTCCCCAGAACTCCCTGAATTTATAGAAAAAAAATAGAGGAGCAAAACAGAGCGTGCCAATATGACATTTGCACCTCGTGACATGGTGATTAAAGACTTGACGCACCATAGTTGTTCGACAAATGAAATCTAGAGAATGTAAACGCCACTAAACAGAGTTACAGGTAACATCCAGTATGATCCTCCCGACCTTGCTCCAGACCTCTGTTATTCGACTAATGATGTTTTACACGCTTAATGATACAGATTCTGAAAGCATTTATCAAATTTCCTTTTATGGTGTTCGACCCTTTGGGAAGTATACATGCACATGCTCGCCTTCGGTGTCTCTTTTGGGCACCAAAGGTCGAATAATTAATATGACTATTTACAACGTTCATAATGTTGTACTTGATTTGTCACTCCATGATGAGTTGACATAATTCCATTTAACCAAAGGAGTGACAACTTCGGCCAGGTCATCACAAGTCATTCAAAGGAGTGACTGAGATCAAGTAAGTATTAAATGACTGAAACTAGCAGGCTACACAGGTACACATTAGTCTTTTCAATTTATTTGCATCTTATCATGAATCGCTCTAAAATCGCTAAACTCCGTCATCTTAAATTGCAAGAAAGAAACCTCCCTAATTATTGAACAAAGTTCATCCTATGATTTCGCCGAAGGATTCAAAAATAAAATCGAAGCTGAATCATCGATCCAATAAAGGTTTCTGGGCTGTTCGAGTGCACCGCCCCCGATCAGTTATCGACTCAAGACACCCACCGAATGAGACTTGCTGTGGGTTGAAAGATGTGAGAAGATAGTCGATACGAAGCTAAGACAAGTACAAATGTTCGTGAAATACCCAATTAAAGTTCGATCCATGCTGAAACAGTTGAACGCCAGTTTGGAAAAGTACTGAATGTATGCAATAGATATCAAAGGAGTATGCATCTTCAATGGAACATCACAGATTCTCATTGGCTCAAACCTGTGAAGATATTTTCATGAGTTGGTCTGAATATGAAAGAATTCACCCTTTTCAAGAGACATCTTGGGTGGACTGGTGAAAGAAATTGTTGGGTGACCACGCCACATCGTAAATTTATTTGGCCCGAACTATACTTATCCGTTAATTTTGGTTGAATTTTATATTATAAATAGAGACATCGACCATCTAGTTTAAGGTCAATGGTTGTTGTAAGAACTCTTCTTTTTTGGCTGTTGATAATTATTTTGAGATTGCTGTGAATTGAGAAGTCCTTCTAGACGAAAGACAAGCTATTTTCATCAGATGTATGTGATTGGAGTTGGAGAAGAATTACTTCCTTTCCTATTCCATGAATGATGCAGTAAATGAGTAAGAGCAATTAATTTTGTTGTCAAGTTATCCGGTGCAATGTCTTGATGTTCTTTTCTTTAATGATGAAGATAAATTGTTGTGTTGTTATGTGATGAATGTTATGGTAGATGAATTATTTTGCTTACCATGATCTTGATTATGTATGTGTTTTCTTCTGTTAATTAGTTTTCTCAGACAGTAGTTGGATGCTCATTTGGTTAATGTATTAGTACTAGGCCCTATGGCATAGAATCATTGTCTGCATGTTTGAGCAGTGGGTTATCCCAAGCTCGAACTCTTCCCACCAGTTAAAAATTTTGTCCTATTATTTGTCAAGTTGGTTTATACTAGCTTACATCTCTCATACCAGCCCCACCCAAGAGAAATACGGAAAAATAATTGTCCTAACTGAAGGAAGAGCCTTCACCAGGAAACACAAAGCCCATCGATAGTCTGGCTAGATCGCAAGATTTGGAGAACCATTCCACTCTAAACGTTGTAGAGTCTAATTGGGCCTCGGTGGTGGGTTTGGTTCCTTCTGTTGAGTCAGGGAATTTAGGTCCCATCAACATAATTGGTGCTAGAAGGAGGGATTGAGAATGAATGGCTGAATATATAAGTTATATAACATTTCAAACAACCTACAGATTTGTAGCGGCCCACATGCATGGATAGTCATCCGATAGACAACCCACATTTACCAAGTACTCCCAAAGTGGATAACTCACCCCATTTCGAGGAAGGACCTCTTTACCCTGAAATACCTTACACCCTCCCTCACGAGGAAGTGAATCAATTCAAGAGAATTACCAGAGCCTATGCCTAGAAAATCGATGCATTTCCCTTCACCCCCATCCTTCCTCGAAGAAAATAACAGAGCAGATTAGTAATCAACACTCCCAACGAAGTTTTCGTACACTCCGTCGAAGACTTAATAGATTTTGCAATTACTAAAATCCCATAACCTCTTGATCTGATACCCGAGATGCCAACCAACGACATCTCTGAAGCTAATGAATTTTTGGAAGAAGAAGAGTTTGACTCCAACTCCGAAGATATGGAAGGGAACAATGGTCGTGGGGAGGAAAGAGAAGTTCCACTTCAATACAACCAACCTAGGTTGGTCGTAGATGTTGTGGTTGTCCCGGGACGAGTACATAATCTTCCCTGACACCTGAAAAAGATGCTCCCCAAGTATGATCTTGAAATTTCAGGTTTTCCCAAAGATCACATCACGAAATTCATACTTGCGATCAGGCTTATGAACGTTCAACACGAAGACGTAGTATGCAAAATTTTTCCATACACGTTTGAAAATTCGGTTTCCACGTGGTATTTTAATTTTCCAGTAGGATCCATAACCAACTGGACTAAATTCCAAAAGGATTTTCTAAACAAATTTGTGGAAGAAACTACTACAGGATCCCTGATGGCTGAGTTATTCGTAGCCACCATGACCCCAAAAGAGAGGGTCAAAGATTTCAATCAAAGATTCACAACCATCCTAAACAAATTTCATCCTGCAACAAAACCAACTCAAGAGTTGGAAATAGAGGTTTATACCAATGCGCTCCCAGGTTCTATTTCCATGTTCATTAAAAGAGCCGCCAAGAAAACCCTTGCGGAGAATTTTGAAGAAGTCAAGATGATAGAATTCTAGATGAAAGGATGTAAAGAAGGCCAGGCTTCTCTAGTGAGAAAATAAATCCAACCCCCTCCTAGAAGAGGACTCCTTTTGACTAGACTGCCGGAGAAACCGGCTGAACAAACTCCCGAAAAAGGTAATGGAGATATATAGGATCTGCAGCGCATGGTAAAGAAACTATCCAATAAATTATAGAAATGAAAAGAAGCACAGGGGAAGGAAACCAAGGCCAAAGACCCTATAAGAATTTCTTTAAAATAAACCAACCTTTCAAAGCAATTGAACCTCCCCCGACCAACTTAAACATTGACCTAGGGAATGTCACATCCAATTCTTTTTGTACTTACCACGAAGAGAACCACTTGGAAAGAGAATGCCCTCAATGGGTCCATGAAATGAATTTAATGGCGAATCGTTTTCTGGATGAAGTTTCCCTGACCAAACAACCAAGAAGTTCGGCCATGAATAGTGCTGAGCAGGAAGAAGTCGACCCACCACAAGACACAACCATGCTGATATGGGATCTCGACATTATCGCGTCTTCAGGTGATCTGTTTGAGTCTCGAGAACAAACTGTAGAAGTATTGTCAATACAGACATGTAGTAAGGTCCAACCCAACTCAAAAGATGCCGATGTCACCTGAGCCCTGCAAAGTAAGTTAACTCTCAACCGCCCAAAAAGGCCTTTTTCCCCCGGTAAAAATATTATAAGCATCCACACCCAAGATTCTCCTAAACTAGAGTATAACGTAGTCGAAGATTTGAAGAAGCTGAAAGCTAATATATCAGTTATGGATGTATGTAGAATTCCTAAGCAAAAATACTTCCTATTGCAAGCTCTGAATTCGGTACAAAACTCGACCAATGACGATAGTCAGAACAAGATTATTCTCCCAACAGATTTGGTGAGTAATCCAATTGTAAACACCTACTCGGAAGGTAGGAAAGAAAGTCCTTTTGTACCACCCTTCATTTTGATGTTTGAAGTCTTCAACATGAATCTTCACAATTGTCTGGTCGATTTGGGGGCATCCTCTAATGTCATGCCCTTGGTCGTGTGTAATAAATTAGGTGTTGTCCCTCTCAAAAGTGATAAACATGTCATACAACTAGACAAAACCCAGGTCAAGGTCATGGGAGAGCTCAAATATGTGATGATCAGGATAGCAGTGCATCCTAATTTTGTGCAGGTGATTGACATCATTGTGGTGGATATCCATGAGGCATATGGGCTATTGTTGAGCCGAGATTGGTTCTAAAAATATGAATGGATATTTCAATACTGACTAGGAACACCTTTGGATACCATTGAAGGGATACAAGAACATGATTAGAATCGATAGGGAAATATATCTGAAACATATGGTCATTAATCTAGAAACCCCGAACGAACCAGCCTCTATCGACTTCCCCATATTGGGAAACTATTCTTGTGATTATCACTTTGGAAACTTTTCTCCTCTCCCGTACAATGTTACGCTTACTCAAAACTCTGAAATAATCTTTCAAGAAGAATCCTTGATGCTGATAGAATATTCTCTATTCTGTCAAAACCCTGCACTAGGACTTTTGGAGGAAAAGGTCGGAGAACAGAACACGGGCAAAGAGAGAGAAAGGAGAAATTATCGTTCACAAATTTGGACCCTCTATTTTGATGGATCTAAATCGTAAGAAGGGTCAGGAGCCATGTGCATACTCATTGATCAGAAGGGTAAACATCATTTCCTATCCTGTAGACTAGAATTCGAGTGTACCAACAATACCACCAAGTATGAAGCTCTAGTACAAGGGTTAAAGAAAACCATATATTTGGGTATCAAGGAATTAAAAGTCTTCAGAGATTCTGAAATTATTGTTAGACAAGTGATAAATACTATACATTGCAATTCGCCTCATCTTAAGAACTACCAGCAGGAGGTGCATAGGCTAATAGAATGCTTTGAGGATTTCAATATCACCACAATCCCCAGAGCAAAGAATATCATTTCCGACTCCCTAGCCACAAATGCTTCTAGACTCTCACCTTTAGAATAATATGAAGCCTCCTGATTCACTGTAGAACTTCTCTACAAACCGTTAGTGCCAAACAATATTTCCAATTGGAAAGTCTTTGAAGGTGACGAGCAAATCATAAACTTCTTGACCAACCGAGACAATTTCAAAGACCTAGCCATATATGATGAAGAATTCTGAGAGAAGACAACTGGAACTAACCCCCAAACAGGACAATATGTTGGAAAGTTGAAAGATCAAACAATCCTGAAGGGGATAGCTAATCTAGAGAGTTTGTTTGATCTAAAGGATAGCTTTAAAGGACCCAAAAACGCGAAGACTGGTAGCTCTTGCCCCCTCCATGAAACTGTGAATCTTGGGACTCTAGAGAACCCGAAGAATGTAAATCTCGTCAAAACTATATCTAAGGAAGAGAGGAAGGCCTACCTCAGATTATTTAGACAATACCAGGATATTTTCGCATGGTCCTATAAGGATTTAAAAACGTATGACACCTGCATTATTGAACACACTATCCTGTTGAAACCCGAAATGAAACCTTTCCAGCAAAAGATCTGAAAGTATCATCCATCCCTGTAACCTCTCATGTATCAATAGTTAAGGAAGATTTTAGATGTGAAGATAATTTTCCAAGTTAGACATTCTACCTGGGTAGAAAATCTTGTTCGAATGAGGAAGAAGTCAGGAGAAATCCGATTATGCATAGATTTTTGGAACCTTAACAGAGCTTCAGAAAAGGACAATTATCCTGTCCCATCGATGGAACAACTCCTACAGACCATGTCGAGCTCAGAGATTTTCTCCCTGTTAGATGGTTTCTCGAGATACAACCACGTGTTGGTTTCAGAGGAAGACTGATTAAAAACTACCTTCCAAACCAAATGGGGAACCTTCACTTATAAGCGTATGCCTTTCGACTTAATTAACGCAAGATAAACTTTTCAAAGGGCCATGGATGTGGCTTTCTGAGGACTTATCAATAAGTGCGTGGTAGTATATTTATATGATGTAATGGTGTATTCAAAGAATAGTTAAGAACACATCCAACACTTAACTCAGATTTTCGAGAGATGCAGGAAATACGGTATATCGTTGAACCCTAAGAAAAATATCTTCGGTGTTGAGGAAGGTAATTTGTTAGGTCATATTATATCTCAAGTAGGGATTCGCATAGACCCCGAAAGGATTAAGGCCATATCTCAACTCCCGCTACCTCATAACAAGAAGGCCATGCAGTCATTTTTGGGGCAAATCAATTTTGTGAGGAAGTTCACTCCCAACTTTGCGAAAATCATCAAGCCCTTGCAAAAGATGATTCACAAGGATTCTGAATTTAAGTGGGATTATGAATGGAAATATGCTTTCAACAATATCAAATCCACCATCTCCCGAGCCCCGGTGTTGCGAAGTCCCAATTTCAATAGGGAGTTTAACCTATATATTTTTGCCTCCGACCAATCGCTCGTCGCAGTTTTGACCCAGGAAGATGATGACAACAACAAAGCCCCAGTGTCCTTTATGAGCACTAATATTCAAGGAGTCGAGTTCAATTATCCTTCCATAGATAAACAAGACTACACGGTCTACAAGGCAGTAAAACATTTCAGGTCCTACATTCTCAAAAATCACACTAAGGTGATTGTGTCGTACCCTGTGGTCCGATCCCTATTTACTCAACAAGAAATGGGGGAAAGGAGAGGGAACTGGATGGCATTAGTCCAGGAATTTGATCTAGATAGAAAACCTACCAAGCTAGTAAAAGGACAAGGTCTGTGTAAGCTTACAGTCGAAGCCCAAGATCAAGCAAATGAAGATTTCGGGTGGGAAAATGAAATGGCACTATGGTGCAATGAAGTAGAATACATCTCCCCAACACAAGATTCCTGGTACAAGTATTTGAATTATCTATTGCATCATGAGGCTTGACCCGAGAACCTCAACCTTAAGGAAAGGAGAGCCCTAAGATTAAAATCTGCACAGTATCATCTTATAAATTTGGTACTCTTCCAGATCAACTATGATGGGGTATTATTGAGATGTTTCGAATGAGAAGACACCGACAAGGTGCTGACAGAACTCCATGATGGTCCCACTGGAGGACACTTTACAGGGAACACCACCACTCATAAAATTCTAAGAGTCGGCTATTATTGGCCCACTTTGTTCAAAGATGCTCATACTTATGCTAGGAATTGTAAGACTTGTCAAATAAGTACTGGCAAGGAGAAAAGAGAAACAATCCCACTTCAACCTGTGACTGTCTCTAGACCTTTTGAGTAGTGGGGGTTGGATATCATAGAATAAATTTTTCCTAGCTCTTCCAAATTGCACAAGTACATTCCTACTACCACCGACTATTTCACAAAATGGGCAGAGGCCATTCCTCTGAGTCACGTAAATGAGAAAATGGTAATCCAATTTATAGAACAACAATTGATCATGAGGTTTGGTGTCCCCACTATTCTAGTTTTTGATAATGTAGCTTAATTCTCATCTACCCTATTGACAAAGTTTTCTCTGGACAAAGGAATCATAATCAAGTACTCTTCAAATTATTACCCTCAGGGAAACGGTGTAGCATAATCAACTAATAAGAACCTGGTAAGGATACTAAAGAAGATGGTTAAAGACAACCAAAGAAACTGGCATAATCAAATTCATAATTCCCTATGGGCCAATAGGGTCATGCCCAAAGAAGCCATAGGAAATTCCCCATACTTTCTGGTCTACGGACAGGAAGCCATCCTCCCAAATGGGATTTATCTTCCATATCTCCAATTGGCCCAATATTCTAATGAGGAACCCTCATCAGCCATGCAACAGAGGATCGACACTCTGCTCATGCTAGAAGAAGAGAGAGAAAAGGCTAAGTCAAAATTATTGGCTCATCAACAGATAGTGAAAAGATGGTTCGATAAGCATAAAGCTAAGGAAAAGAACTTTGAAGTAGGATATTTAGTCCTCAAGTGGGATAGTGCGAATGAACCGAAAGGGAAACATTCCAAGTTTCAAATCCTATGGCTTGGGCCTTTCCAGGTGGCTTAGAAGATTGGGGTAGGTACTTATCAGTTGCAAAATCTGAGGGGGGAACCTGATGCCCTCCTAGTGAACAGTCAAGCCCTAAAACAATACATCTAATAATAAAAAAAAATAAATAAATAATAATAAAAAAAAATAATAATAATAACTTCAGTTAATACGAATAAAAGAAGTGTCAGAGATATCTGTTCTGAGGTTCGATAATACCTCGAGGGAAATGAAAGATGAACAAAGATTTTGGGTCTGCCTAGGAAATCACCATTTGTTGAGTACTCAACACACCCTAAAAGTTTTGTGACAATTTCCTTTTGGGTACCACCCTATATTCTACTTTTGACTTTTTTCGCCTCGGCATAAAACTGATCCTTCGCTTATCTTATTAGTTTCAAATTTTAATTGATTAAAATTTCACTTGAACATACAACAAAGAATCATCTTAACTTTAAAATACTTAAGAACTACTTAGGGAATCAGCAAGCCAGGATTTTCCCTGACTCACAAGAGAAATTCGGACTTGGCGGAAGATGATGGTGGTGAAAATCATTTGGGGAGTCAAAGTAGCTGAGTGTCGACCCTCATCGACATCGGTTGATGAAATGATTCTTTCCTCTGAATAAATCTCGAGAACGATTTTTTCAAAGACTGATTCATTCAGTTTTCGGTAGAAAGACGTGATAGTAAGTTCCTCTCAAAGGGAAGAGTGACACCGCCGATATTTGACCCCCGATACGTTGACACGAGCGAAGTCCCAAGTAATATACTTACCTACCAACAAATTCCTTTTATAATTAATTATTTTTAATGGACTAGGGTTGATAACTCCACGTAAGCATCAATTGACATCAGACATCTCACAAAAAGAAACTTATCAACAAAACCTCGGTACAACAATAACGATTGCAAGATTTAATAATATGTGCGAAATAATAATTTGTGATAAGAAACACAGATTAACTGCCTATAAGAAAGCTTAATACATTCAAAATACTTCTGATATTTAATATTAAGGGCTCCCGCCAAGTTCAGATTACATACAACTAAGCCATGCCACAACCAACCGACCCGGTAGTAGTAAAACCAAGGATACCTTTACAACAAAAGAGCAAAAAGGAAAAATTTGTCTAGAGCGACACCCAGGAGGATGTGAGGTGCAGGATCACCCATTATGTTTTTCCCACACATGAACTTTTCCCTAGGCCACTACTAGCACATGATACTATGTTCCTTTCCTCGCGCAGCTGCACAATTGTATCATGGGCTTCCCAAATCCGTCTCTAAAGACAAACCGTGTTTCCTACGCAACCCTGCGATGTCAGTATCCCCTGGTCTTTTTCCACCAACTGATGTCGTGTCTCTTTATTTTCTCTGGTAGAGATCGACTATCACAATTTTATCCCGCTCTAACTGTTGAACGAGACTCTCGATGTGAGGAGCTAGTGCTTTTCCCCTTCCCTTTCGACTCCCATATCCTCTGTTGATAATCCCAACTAGCTCCGACAAGTGAGGAAGTTCCACAAACCCCTCAAAAGCTGGACGTGCGCTCAGCTCAGTCGAAAGGCATGTTTTCTCCCATTTGGCCGTATCCTTCCTAGGCCTCCCTCTTCTCCATGGTTTTGGCTCCTAAGTAGGTGTGTTTACAAGAATACATTCCTTAGACACACCCTTTTCATCTTCAATCTTTGTTGAGGACACCGACACCATATCTGAGACAAAACCTGTACCTCTTATTGGGATTTCAAAGACCTGGGAAGATGACGAAAAAGAATCCTAGACACGCTAGGGATCAAACCTAGCACTATGACTACCTCATGGACCTCGTCCCATGTTTAGAGCAGATCCCATTACGCATCAGTGTAGTGGCCCGCTCATCTATAGGTGACGAAGGACGTCTATACATGACTTTACCAAGACAAATTCACCATACTAGAACTCACGAGAATGTAAGCACGACATGAGCATAAGTTTTCCCCATAACTCCTTGAATTTATAGAAAACAAACAGAGGAGCGAAACAGAGCATGCCAATAAAACACTTGCACCCTGCGACATGGTGATTAAAGACTCGACGCACCATAGTTGTTCGGTGGATACAATCTAGAGCATGTAAACACCGCCAAACAGAGTTACAGGTAACGTTCGGTACGATCCTCCTGACCTTGCTCCAGAACTCCTTTATTCAACTAATGATGTCTTACATGTTTAATGATACATATTCTGGAAGCATTTAACAAATTTCCTTTTATGGTGTCCAACCCTTTGGGAAGTATACATGCGCACGCTCGCCTTTGATGTCTCTTTTGGGCACCAATGGTCGAATAATTAATATGTGTATTTAAAACGTTCATAATGTTGTACTTGATTTGTCACCCCATTATGCATCGACATAATTTCATTTAACCAAAGGAGAGACAACTTCGGACAGGTCATCACAAGTCATTTGAAGGAGTGACTGAGTTCAAGTAAGTATTAAATGACTGAAACTAGTGGGCTACACAGGTATGTATTAGTATTTTCAATTTATTTATGTCTTATCATGAATCGCTTTGAAATCGCTAAACTTCGTCGTCTTAAATTGCAGGAAAGAAACCTCCCTGATTATCGAACAAAGTTCATCCTATGATTTTGCCGAAGGATTCGAAAAGAACACCGAAGCTGAATCATTGATGAAATAAAGGTTTCTGGGCTCTCCGAGTGTGGCACCCCCGATTAGTTATCAACTCAAGACACCCATCGAATGAGACTTGTTGTGGGATGAAAGACGTGCGAAGATAGCTAATAAGAAGCTAAGACAAGTACAATTGTTCGTGAAATACTCGATCAAAGCTCGAGCCATGCTGCAACAGTTGAATGCCAGTTTGGAAAAGTACCAAACGTATGTAGTAGATATAAGAGGACTATGCAGCTTCAATGGAACAACACAGATTCTCATCAGCTCAAACCTATGAAGATATTTTCATTAGTTGGTCTGAATATAAAAGAAGTCAACCTTTTCAAGAGACATCTCGGGTAGACTATTGAAAGAAATTGTTTTGTGACCACGCCATGTGGCAATTTTGTTTGGCTCGAACTATAATTAGCCATTAATTTTGGTTGAATTTTATATTATAAATAGAGACATTGATCGGCTAGTCAAAGGTCGATGATTTTTGTAAGAACTTTGCTTTTTTGTCTCTTGATAATTATTTTGAGACTGTTGTGAATTGAGAAGTCCTTTTGGACCAAACATAGGTTATTTTCATCAGATGTATGTGATTCGAGTTGGAGAAGAATTACTTCCTTTTCTGTTCCATGAATGATGCAGTAAATGAGTAAGATAAATTAATTATGTTGTCAAGTTATCTAGTGCAACATCTTGATGTTCTTTTCTTTAATGATGAAGATAAATCTGTTGGCACGTTTACAAGAAGAGTGTTCTTCTCATTGATGGAAAGAACAACAACAACGATGGCATGCGTACAGGCAAGAACAACAACAATGATATCATGCTTACAGTTATTGATGGCAATAACAACAATGACGAAGGTATGGTTACAGGAAAGAATAGTAGCGACGTTGGCAGGTTTACATTTGGGAGACAACAATGGAAAATAGGTAGGCAAGGAAGATCAACAACGATGATGGCATGGAAAGATAAGAAGTGTAACAATGAAGAGAAATAATGATTGTTGGATCCCATTCAAAATTCCTGATGACCGTCAGATCTCAATCCAGATAGGAGGAGCGCAAAGATGGAGGATAGATCTCGTGCATTAGATCTGAGCATAGGGTTCGACCATCGTCGGATCCAGGAGAACCTGCACGTTCTTTAAAGTGTTAGGAGAAGCAGGCTTACAAAATCCTGAAAGCAGGAGGACTGTCCATCTTTGGGCAGGACACGTGGTCACAGATCAACATTTCACTGACTGGAAAGTCAAAGGAAGGAGGTGCCCGAACCTTTCGAAATCGTGAAATGTGAAACCACGATTTAATCTGAGTCGTTGATCAAAGGGAGATTGTGGACCGCTGATCTGACTCTATTTTGGAGTTTCGGATACTGGGAGTTGGAGGTGTCAAGGACACTCATGACAAGAATGATGAAGTCATGAAATGCGAAACACCGAAATACCTTCAGATCATTTCGGGGTTCGTGACTTGGAGTGTCAAAACACTTCTTCACAGAAA
The DNA here is from genome assembly GCA_009831015.1 of Picea engelmannii. Lineage (NCBI taxonomy): Eukaryota > Viridiplantae > Streptophyta > Pinopsida > Pinales > Pinaceae > Picea > Picea engelmannii. The sequence goes on from ML782001.1 coordinate 204,193, forward strand.
TGTCGAAACGCCGAAATGCGAAATGTCGAAATACCTTCAGATCATTTCGGGTTTCATGACTTGGAGTGTCGAAACACTTCATCACAAAAATTCCGAAACACCAAAATGAAAAATGCCGAAATACCTTCAGATCATTTCGGGGTTTGTGACTTGGAGTGTCAAAACACTTCATCACAGAAATGCCGAAACGCCGAAATGAGTTTTCGAATAAGGTTGTGGTCACAGCCAGTGGTCACATCTGTGGAAGATGGAGGAAGGATCTATTGCAACCAAGCTCCATTTCATTGATTGTGACTTGGAGTGTTGAGACTCTTCACCTTCAGAATGTCTAAATGATGAAATGTCGTAATGCGAAATGGCAAAATCAATGCAAGACCCTGTGCTTGTAATCCAACAGTGTTGGATACTTGGAAATCTGATCGAAGGGATAATGTTTCTCTTCATGATTAATTGTTCAGTTACGATTCAGTTAGTAGAACCCAATAATGGTTCTTGGATGGTTGGTGTTTCAGTTGCTGAAGCGTTGTTCTAGGGTTTTGAGGGGTCACTGAAGGAGTTGTAGTGTATAAAAGAAACACGCAATGACCGTGTGTGGTAGGTCGTTCTGAATGAAAAATGAGTTGAACTATAAGAAAGGGAAAATTACAGTATGCGCAGTGTGAGACCGACAGTATGCGTAGTGTGAGATAAAACTTAGAGATGAGTAATAGATGAGGAATAGATAGAAGCAAGAGAAGAATTGCATAATATCTTGAAGTAGAGCATGTAGAAGCATTACGCATATAGCATGCATAAAGTGCACAGAGACTAAGAGAATGGAGAACAAATAAGAGATGAGGGTAGCTGTTGAGAGTGATTCAGGTGTGTAGAAGGAGGCAGTGTGCAGTAGCCAAAATACACAGAAGAGGAATGGTGCATTGAATGGACATGGGGCACAGAGCATAAAAGGCAGAAGAACAGAAAGCACAAGGCATGTGTTTAGGAAGACAGTGAGGCAGACAAAGCAGGGCAGTGTAGAATAATAGTGATGAGACTGGTAAGCCATTGATGAACATTATATCACTGTAATAAGTTTCAGTAGCAAAGATTGATATTTCAGGGTGGTTGGGAGGTGTTAGGGAGGACTGTTGTCCTCAAAGGTTCAAGTGGGTGCTTGAATACAGGGAGTTGTAGCTTCCATCTGGTTGCAGCCAGAGAAACCAGGGTGGTAGGGTGGTGCAAGGGAGAACATTGGTTCTCTAATATACAGGTCGATGCCTTTGTAACTGGAAGTTGGTGCTTCCATCCAGTTGGTTCTTGAACTCTTAGGAAGTTGGTGCTTCCATCCAATTGGTGTTGAAACTCTTAGGGAGTTGGTGCTTCCTTCTAGTGCGTGCTAGAGAAACCAGGGATTCTGTGCTTCCTTCTAGTGGGTGATAGAGAATCCAGAGAGTTGTTTCTCTAAGCAAGTAGCAGCTTGCAAAATAGAGGTTGTAGCCTCATTATGAGTTGGTGCTCATAAGTATGATAATGTACAGAATGTAAAGATTACTTATCATAAAAAATAAAAAAACAGGTTTTTACCCTTTATGGGTTTCCTCAAGAAATATCTATCTCTATGTATCTCATATGTGTGAATGGTGTTGAATGTTCTATTTCTTACTTCCCTGCATTATTTTGATCATCATTGAGAATTCTGTAATGAATTTAAAATGAGCATAATTGTTTAAGCTCGGTGACAACTGATTCACCCCCCCCCCCCTCGCAGTTGTCCACCAATTGGTATTAGAGCCATCCCCTTTTATCTAAGGGTAGATCCTAGAGGTTAAACATGTCAATCCATGAAGGAAATTCAACCAATAAGCCCCCTCTGTCCAATGGAACAAACTTTGTCTTCTGGAATGTTAGAATGAGAACCTACATAATGGATTTAGGTGTATATTTCTGGGATGTGGTAGATACTGGTTATGCAAAGCCAATTGTACTAGCTAATAAGGATGACAAGCTATAATTTAGCTTCAATGCTAAGGATATGAATGCTATCTTGAGTGGGCTTGCAGAAGCAGAATTTGTAAAAGTTATGCATTTAGAAGCTGCCAAAGAAATTTCGGACAAACTCATTAGCAGTTAGGAAGGTAATGAGAAGGTAAAAGATGCCAAGCTTCAAACCTACATAGTACAATTTGAAAATCTACAGATGAAAGAGGATGAAACCATTGGGAAGTATTTTCTGAGAATTGAAGAACTAGTAAATGCAATGAAAGCACTTGGTGAAAAAATTGAGGAACCCTTTTTAGTTCAGAAAATTTTGAGATCTCTGCCAGATAGGTTCAACCGAAAGGTCTCAGCTATAGAAGAACTTAATGATATAAAGTCTTTGGATTTTGATCAACTTCTAGGAATGTTGACTGCAAATGAAATGAGGATATTTACAGATAAACCTAGCTCTAGAGAAGCATCATTTAAAGAAGATAAGAATGAATATTCTGAGCCTGATGAAATTGAAACAAAATTCATGAGAAGACTAAAGAAAGGATTAGGCAAGTACCAAGGTAAGATTCCCTTCAAATGTTTCAACTATGGTAAGATAGGTCATTTTGCAAATAAATATCCACACAAGAAACATGATCAGAACTCTGAAGGTGAAAAGAAGTTCAAACCTAAGAGATTTGGCAGAAAGAAAAGTTTATGTGTAAACGATGTTAACTCTTCAGAAGACACAGATAGTGACTCCTCGTGTGAAGATAAGGACAATGACTTCATTCTTATGAACCAAGATGATTATGATAATAAAATCATAGGAAGTGAGGCTAATGAAGAAGAATTTGTGGTTGATATGGAAGGAGAACTGATCAGTGCACTGGAAGAGATTGACAGACTCATAATTATGAATAGAAAGAAAATACAATTGCTGATACAATTCAAGAAAGACAGTAAATAGCCTAATGAAGACTTTTCCCTACTAAAATTGGAATTAGAAGAGGCAAAGAAAATCGAGGACATTCTGAAACAACAATTATCAGAAAAGAAGACAAGATGTAAAGCTCTAAAAGAAGTAGTGAAAACTAGGAAAGAGTTGGAGAAGTTTCAAGCCTTGTATCATCAGAATCTGTCAAGTATTAAAGCCTCAAAAGGATTAGCCACCATTCTGAATCAACAAAGGAATCCAAAGTTGAAAACAGGTTTGGGTTATGAAGAGGGATCAAGTAGTGGTCATCCAAGCAACAAATACTTCATCAAGTTTGTCAAATCTACAACCAATGACGACAACAAACCTGCAGAAACAAAGGACGATAATCAACTGCCCAGGAGGAGTAAAGAAAAAGGTGTCAGAATTGAATCTGTAGAACAAGGAAATAACACACTCCTTGCTCAAGGAAATCATCAACATGGAAGAAATCAATTTGCTCAAAGAAGACAACCATTTTCCAGGTATAAAGAATTTTTCTATGGATATTGTTTCTACTATTCTAACTTTGGTCACAAAGCTGTAAATTGTTCCTTAAGACTTAGACATGAGAAATTAGGATTTCCAAGGAATAAATATCTGCCACAACAAAGAATGATACATCCAAGTAACAAACCATCACAAATTGAAAATTGCTAAATTAAGTCTAGAGACATGCAACTAAGGAGGTCGAGAAATAATAAATAGTCAATGAGTAGACAATGTTGAAACAATAACTTTGACCTATTGAACAATAAGATTGAATGCTATAACTATCACAACTTTGGCCACAAAGATGCAAACTGCCATCTGAAGAATTACAAAGAAGATTCAAGGATAAAGTTATTAGATAGAAAGGCCATGACATGGAAAAGGAAAGATAGTGAAAAATGTGGTCTAGCACTTTCAACTCAAAAACAAAAGGCCTCCGAGAATATAGACAATGGACGTTCCAAACACATGACTGGAAACAAGGATAAGATTATGTCCATAAGTAAAAGAAAAATAGGAAATGTGATCCTTGAAAATGATGAACCAAGTAAAATCAAGGATAGAGGGATGGTGAGTTCGAGTAATGACAAAGGATATGCCCAATACGTTCTGCTTGTGGATGGTTTGAAACATAATTTGCTTAGTACAAGTCAAAAGTGTGACAGAGGCAGTGAAGAGGTGTTCACGTCCAAAGAGTGTAAGGTAAATGTAAACTCAGGAAAAGTGGTGAATAAAGGCATAAGGACAATTAATTATGTTGATATTGAATCCTCCCCTACAAATAAAGAAGAAGACACAGATACAATAAAAGAATGTTCAGTTAGCATCTATCCCATGGAAGAAGTAGAAGAGGAATCATGTCATAAGATGGAAGCTAAAGTTTTGAAGGTCGAGAAGTCAAACACCCAAAGCAAGTTCTTAAACAGATCCATGACCCTAGATAAGCTCTTGGATAGTCAGAGATCACCAAATGAAAAATCTAGTATTGGATACAATAAGGAAGAAATCAGTACTCCTAAGAAACCTGATACATGTCCTTCGTCTGTGAAAAAGAAAAGCAGGTATGAGAGTGGTTGTAGCATTTTTTTCTTGTGATTGAATATGGTCATAAAAGCCTTGGATTGTATGCATCATGGAAGAAAAATGAAATTGTATTAATAAAGATCGATGAGAATCAATGGGGAGATCCAAGGGTTGTTTGAAAAGTACGAGCTACAATTACGCAGTGTGTCAGTAGGACAACAACATATTCAACAACAACATTTTGTTTTACAAAATGATATACATGACATCTTGTAGAGATAACAAGAGGAAATACCTTGTTAAGGAAAGCTAACCTTTTAGGAAAAAAGGGGGAAAATAGTCAAAAGAAAAGAGATAACAGTGACAGGGGGTGTTAGCGATATTTCTTGTATCGGGGGGTAGAATGCAAAGGAGTGGGTTAAAAATCCACTTGTCCTAAGTCCAAGATGAAAAATGCGACCATGGTAAGCAACAAGCGGATCTAGACGACAGGCATCCACGCGCCCGGATCAACGACGTACATATGATTCCGGACCCCCCTCACCTTTCTACCTTTAAGCGGAGGGGGGGAGGGGGGTCCGGAATCCGGGGCACAACTATGCAACGGCCACGATCATAGCGCCCGGATCAACGACGTAAGAGGCAATTCCAGACCCCCCTGCCTTTCTACCTTTAAGTCGAGGGGGGGGGTCCGGAATCGGGCGCGCAGCTTCCCAACAGTCGATATCTAAGTGCCCGGATCAATGGCACTCGCGTGATCCCGTCCTTCTCAGCTACTCTATGTTTAATCGACGTGGGCCCTTCCCCCATTATGTCATCTTTCGGAGCCACCTTTCCCCTGCTGCCATGTGTCATCTGTCCTTCTCCACTCTTTAGTCCAGGTGGTCCCTCCCTTCCCCCCATCTCATCATCCACTCACCGCCTGCCATGTGTCCCGCTCTCTTCCACATTAGCCTCCCACTAAAATGTGCCCAATACATCTCATCCCCTTCTTTCTCCGCTTGTTTCCTTCTGCCATGTGTTTCCCCTGTAACCTCTCTCACCCCTCATCGCTTCTTACTTCACCCCTGTGGTTGTGGCCCCACCACTCCTTTTCTGTGCCCCATCTTTTGTGCTGGCCTCCACACCTATGCATCAGATCGCTCAGCTAATCCAGGTGGCAACACGAAGGGCTTTCCACATCCCAAGGGTGCCGAGTTGGCCGAGCCTTCCTCAATCCCAACAAAGAAATTATTGAGTTAGTTGGTGGTGGTTAGACATCGCCTCCGCCATAATGGGAAAGTCCGGCAACGAATTAAAGGAACGTCGATTCACCCACGGAGCTGTTAGGAATACAATTGCGTCTGCTGCAAGTGCACGATCATTCAGAGACTGTAGGTGCAGATGGTCAGAGGCCATGCAAACGCAAAGGTTTTAATGCAATGTCTTATTTTTGTTGTTATTGTTGTTTGGAGTATATGTAGGCGTTTTCACCATTTTTGTATCTATCGATGGTAGAGTAGAGCTCCCGGCTGTAAAGATTTAATGAAGCACTGATGCTCTGGTTATGTATAGACTTCTGAGACTTCTTGCCTTATGAATGCTAGTTTCTTTACATCTTTTTTATACCATGTTAGAGCAGCTCGGAATTGGAGGATCCAGTCGAGTTGTAGTTGTTATAGGATGATGTTGTAATTGATCACTGTAATAGTTACAGAGTCTCTAATCGGTTCCTGTGATTTCCTTAATGCTAAATGACTTGGAATTGGAGGATCCAGTCAAGTCTTCTATTCAGTTTCTTGAAGCCCTGAACCAGGTGGATCCTGCGTTCAGATTTTTTCCCCTACAAACCGCTGTAAGCCTATTGCCCAGAGCTGTTTGTTCACCTTTCTTACTAAGTCTTCCACCTGCTCATCTTTTAATCAACCCACTGGCCGAAGTTAGGATTCCATACCTCCTTTGTTCTTTGCGTACCATATCTAGTCCCCGAGTTAGAGCGATATCTCCTCGAGTCTCTACCCATTTGATCGCCCATTTATCAAAATGTGACATAAAAATTGATGGGCGTTGGGCTCTACTTCTGCAAGCAATCCAGGAGCGATTTCCAGTGCTAACAGGGGGAGTCATCCAATTATGACAAGAAAAAGTTGATGAAGGAGTCCCAGTAAGAGAGGTGAGCAATATTGAGTATTCTATAGAGGATACAACAGAAGCTGACGATGATTAGGTCCAAGAATCATAAGGAAAAGACTCTAGTTTAGATACAAATATTCTGTAGGACTCAAATAAGAAAATCCATCATGTCAGGGGGAGTTTGTGTTGGTTGAATATCATGTAAGGCTATGGTCACATCTGCGAAAGATGGAGGAAGGAGCTAGTGCAACCAAGCTCCATTTTGGTGATCGCGACTTGGAGTGTCGAGACTCTTCACCACAGAAATGCCAAAATGCGAAATGGAAAAATCAATGCGAGACCCTGTGCTTGTAGTCCAACGTTGTTGGATAATTTGAAATCTAATCGAAGGGCTATTGTTGCTCTTCATGATTAATTGTTCAGTTACGATTCAATTAGCAGAACCGAATCATGGTTCTTGGACGGTTGTCATTTTAGTTGCTGAAGCATTGTTCTAGGGTTTTGAGGGGTAACTGAAGGGGTTTTAGTGTATAAAAGAAACACACAGTGACTGTGTGTGGTTGGTCATTCTGAATGAAAAATGAGTTGAACTGTAAGAAAGGGAAAATTACAGTATGTGCAATGTGAGACCGACAGTATGCGCAGTGTGAGATAAAACTCAAAGATGAGTAACAGATGAGGAATAGACAAAAGCAAGAGTAGAATTGCAGAACAAAATGAAGTAGAGCATGCAGAAGCATTGTGCATATAGCATGCACAAGGTGCACAGAGACCAAGAGAATGGAGAACAAATTAGAGATGAGGGCAGCTGTTGAGAGTGATTCAGGCGTGTAGAGGGAGGTAGTGTGCAACAACTGAAATACACAGAAGAGGAATGGTGCATTGAATGGACATGGTGCACAGAGCATAAAAGGAAGAAGAAAAGAAAGTGCAAGGCATGTGTGCAGAAAGACAGTGAGGCAAATAGAGCAGGGCAGTGTAGCAGAATAGTGATGAGACTGGTAAGACATTGATGAACATTATATCATTGTAATAAGTTTCAGTAGCAAAGATTTATATTTCAATGTGGTTGGGAGGTGCTAGGGAGGACTATTGTCCTCAGAGGTTCAAGTGGGTGCTTGAACACAGGGAGTTGTAGCTTCCATCTGGTTACAGCCAGAGAAACTAGGGTAGTAGGGTGGTGCAAGGGAGAACATTGGCTCTCTGATATACAGGTCAGTGCTTGTGTAACTGGAAGTTGGTGCTTCCATCTAGTTGGTGTTGGAACTCTTAGGAAGTTGGTGCTTCCATCCATTTGGTGCTGAAACTCTTAAAGAGTTGGTGCTAGAGAAACTAGGGAGTCGGTGCTTCCTTCTAGTGGTTGCTAGAGAATCCAGAGAGTTGGTGTTCTCAGCAAGTAGCAGCTTGCAAAACAGAGGTTGTAGCCTCATTATGAGTTGGTGCTCATAAGTATGATAATGTAAAGAATGTAAAGATTACTTATCATATAAAGAAGAAGATGTTTTTACCCTTTATTGGTTTCCTCAGGAAATATCTGTCTCTGTGTATCTCATATGTGTGAATGATGCTGAATGTTTTATTGCTTACTTCCCTGCATTATTGTGATCATCATTGAGAGTTTTGTAATGAATTTAAAATGAGCATAATTGTTTAAGATCGGTGACAACTGATTCACCCCCTCCTCTCAGTTGTCCAACAAAATCGTTGTGTTGTTACATGATGAATGTTATGGTAGATGAATTATTTTTCTTACCGTGATCTTGATTACGTATGTGTTTTCTTCTGTTGATTAGTTTTCTCAGATAGTAGTTGGATGCTAATTTGGTTAATGTATTAGTACTAGGCCCTGTGGCATAGAATCATTGTTTGCATGTTTGAGCAACAATTTATCCCAAGCTCGACCTCTTCCCACCAGTTAAAAATTTTGTCCTATTATTTGTCAAGTTGGTTTATACTGGATTGCATCTCTCATACTAGCCCCACCCAAGAGAAATACAGAAAAAGAACTGTCCTAACTGAAGGAAGATCCTTCACCAGGAAACATAAATCCCATCGATAGTCTGGCCAGATCGCAAGATCTGGAGAACCATTCCACTCCAAACGTTGAAGAGTCTAATTGGGCCTCAGTAGAGGGTTTGGTTCCTGTTGTTGAGTCAAGGGATTTAGGTCCCATCAACAGTACCTAGATCTCATTGATTCACAAATGGGCATACTTTACGACTTCATCCCTGACACTCCTCACCCTTTTACCACCCCTACCTCAACAACCCCGACAACTTCTCGTGTTGCTGATGGTGTGATCGAAACCTTCCATGATGATGCTCAATCCATGCACACCCCTCACACCCACCCCAAATATAATGCTTCTAATGTTCAACATGCTCTAAATCCTACTCCTTCCACCGAAAAAACTTTTGAGGTTAATTCAGTTCAATCTACCCCTACCGGTAAAAATAAATCTAAAAAAGGAAAGGGTAAGAACAAGGAGGAGAAAAATAATAACTCGCAATACAAAAAACCCAAAACAAAACCTTCTGATGATAAGGATAAGCGTAAACCTTGATATCCTTGCCTTATCTATGGTGATGATCACTACATGAAATATTGTCTAAGATGTGTCGAGGTCACTAAGTTCCTTCAAGGGACCAGGAATCCTCCGACACCTATCATTTTTTCACAACCTTTCCCTTCTCAACAACAAGGCGAATTGGTCATTCATAACCAACCTTCTCCTTCCACCACTTCGTATGTCCTTATGTGTACTGGTGATTCTAAAAATAATGGTGTTGCAATCACAACTTGGGCCAAAGATTACTCTCCTTCAAAGGAGAATGTTGATGATTTTCCACCTTCGTTGGTTCAACCGCCTCCCTCAACTTTACCTCCCAATGGTCCTCTTCATCTCGAAGGACTGGGTCTTGATACAGTTCTCCGCCCTCCTCCAAAGGGTGTTGTTCGGAAGTCTGCCTTTAATCCTCATGTGTGTGATTCTCAAAACTATAGTATTGTAGAAGATCTTGCGCAAGCACCCTCTGCGATGTCAGCTCTCAAAGTCCTTCAAAGTTGTCCTGCTCAACGGAAGGAACTGTTAGGACATTGGTGGAATTGATCCCACATATACGAATTTGATAATATTTGACCTGTAAGATCACATTCCAAGGCTACCTCCTCAGCTAGCATTTCAGATCCAAGTTGTTTTAGAGAACAAGAATATATGTAGAACTATTATTGACGAGGGAGCCTTGACGTGTGTTATGTCTGTTACTTGTTGGAAATCCCTCAGATCTCCTCCCCTCACCGAATCACACAATACACTTAAGGCCTTTAATGGTACTGGTTTTAAACCCTATGGTGTTCTTCCCTCATTGTTTATTACATTGGAAGGCAAATTGGTCAATATCGAGGTCGAGGTCTTTGATGTGCCTCTTGACTCTAAAATCTTACTTGGCCATAGTTGGATTGATTCCATGCGTGAAGTTGTTTCTACCCTTTTCCATGTGTTACGTTTCCCACACCAAGGAAAGGTCATTACTGTTGACCAACTGGCCTTTTTAAATTTTGATTACTGTACTAGCAATGTACCCTTTATCTTGAAGACACCCACTAGGTATGAGAATGTTGGCGTGGGTCTTCTGAAAGATTCAAAATTGATGGGTGCATTCCCAATCCCACCACCTGATATTCCACCTTCTTTTGTCACCTCAATCAACATGATTTCCACCTCTGTTCGCAAAACCCCTGCGTCTCATGACCCGTGGATAGTACCTAACCCTAGTGATTATCTTCACTATGGTGAACAAAGGCCCTTAATTCTAATTGAATCTGCTTATCAATCCATTCAATCGACAACCCTTTCTACTCCCTCTCTCTGTGATTCATCTCCCGATCTATTTCACATGATATTTCCTACCAATGAGATGATCATTTCAATCATGTCTATGGAAGACACCCCATGGGACCATGGACATCATTGTTCCATTCTCTTTCTAGAGCAGGACATGATAGAAAGTTACCAACATATTTCGACTCGGTCGACCATTGTTGTCATTTCCTCTGTTGTCGAGTCAACACACAACATGCTATATGAAGGGAACCTAAGTAAAATTTGACCCATAGTTCTTCTTGACATATCCTGTTGGCGCTTGACCAAGTTTTGGGAGATACTTGGTCGTGTTTGACCATTTTTGGGACTTCGATAGCTTATCGAAAATGGAGCGCTAGACAAAGCGAAGATTGCGGAATCTCGACCCACTTTTGGGTCCTTTTGGGTTTTTGGGATAATGTAATGGGAATGGGATGTCGGCCCATGGGATTTGCCCATGTTTAGGCCTATTTTGTATGTATAAATAGGCAATATAGGTTATGTAAGTAAGGGGGTACATCTATGTGATGGTAAATATTGCTATGTGCAAGTGATATATGTTATTGAGTAGGCTCTGTGCATACTATTGAACTTGCAGTGTTAAGTCCAAGTGTTTGTAAGAGATTGGGTGCTCAGATACTCGGGGAAGGAGGATCTAACAAGGTGCATAGATCTCCTGTCCTATGCAAAGTAGGGTTTTGGTGGATTTTTACTTGTAACCTATTTGACTGAAGGCAATAAAGAAGAAGAGTTGGTGGACGTATCCCCAGGGTGGGGGTGAACCACGTAAATCTGTGTGTTACGCTTTGTGCTCCGACTTGATGTGTTTATCCCTTCTTTTGCTAAGTGATTTTTTGATATATTTAAATAGATCTACTTATGCATTGTGCTTCTTAGAGGTGTGTGAATGTTAGATCTGACATGTATGAAGATGCCTAGTGTTGATCTACCAGATCTGGTCTATTTTACTGTTGCTAAGTGCTGAAATACCTTAGATCTAAGTGAATGTTGCGATGCTTTGTGATATCTACGAAGTATAATAAGGGTTGAATATTGACGAATGATCTATGCTAAGTACTCTGTAAGTGATATGATCACAGATCTACTTCCCAGCTAAGGTTTCAGAAACTTGAGTCCTACAACCACCTCTGCCTCTACCTTAGGTGAGACTTCACCTGCTTCACAAGTGTTATTGAAAGGGTTGGTAGTTAGGGCTTTGTTGGTGTGCTCTTGAGAACTGAACCATGGGTCTGACCTTGTTCCAACAAATGGTTCCATTACCGGGACCTGAAACTGTGAATGCTGGGAACTAAGAAAGAAGATCCTTGTTCAAAAGAAATATTTTGCATAGATATCTGCCCTAGCGCGCAGTACCCTACTCAGTTTATAAGATCTATGCTAAGAAATAAGTCTGATATGAAGAAAGAAGGTCGGATCTGAAAGAAAGAAGCAAGATCTGGAAGCTTTGTGCCAAGAAGAAGGTCAGATCTGAAGTAAAGAATCCCAATTCAAAGAAAAGAGGTAAGATCTGTAAGCTCTGTTCTCTGATAGAGGTAAGAATAGTTAAAGAGGCAAGATCCAAAAGCTTTGTGCTCTGTAAAAGTAAGATAAGCGAAAATTTGTGTTTCTAGAATATGAATTTAGGTATGTTTGATAGATTCTGTCCTAGCTTGAAAACTAGGGCACTAATAGATGAAAGAAGATTTGATGTAAGTAGATCTGATAAGAATAATGAAAGACATGTTATACCTATGCATAGAAAGAATGTTTGGACTAACAAATGGATGCACGATCCTAGAAAGAATTTGTTACAGGTTAACTCCTATGAACCTAGTGCACAATATAAAGGGAGCTGGGGATCATTTAAAAGAAAGAGAGGATTGACCCTCTGTTACAGTTGTAGAAGACTAGGACATATTGCTAAGGATTTCCCTGGAAGAAGACCTAGTTGTCTTTGTTGTAAGGCTATGGACCATGAAGTGTTGGATTGCCCTAGAATGATCGCTAAGCTTGAAGAAATGAATCTGAAGCAAGAACCCCAACAAGAATCATAGAAAGTATAGATACAAATAAAGGAGACCCTGAATGACCTACCATTTTATCACAACCTCTCCCTTCTCAACAACAAGGCCAATTGGTCATTCATGACCAACCTTCTCCTTCCACCACTTCGTATGTCCTTATGTGTACTGGTGATTCTAAAAATAATGGTGTTGCAATCACAACTTAGGCCAGAGATTACTCTCCTTCAAAAGAGAAAGTTTAGGATTTTCCACCTTCGTTGGTTCAACTGCCTCCCTCAACTTCACCTCCCAATAGTCCTCTTCATCCGAACGACTGGGTCTTGATACAATTCTCCGTCCTCCTCCAAAGGGAATTCTTCAGAAGTCTACCTTTAATCCTCATGTGTGTACTTATCAAAACTACAGTATTGTAGAAGATCTTGCACAAACACCCTCGGCGATGTCATCTCTCAAAGTCCTTAAAAGTTGTCCCATTCAATGGAAGGGACTGTTAAAGGCCATTGGTGGAATTGATCCCACAGATACAAAATTGATAATATTTGACTTGTAAGATCACATTCCAAGGCTACCTCCTCAGCTAGCATTTTATATCCAAGTTGTTTTAGAGAACAAGAATATCTATAGAACTGTTATTGATCAGGGAGCCTCAACATGTGTTATGTCTATTACTTTTTGGAAATCCCTCGGCTCTCCTCCCCTCACCGAATCACACAATACACTTAAGGCCTTTAATGGTTCTGGTTTTAAACCCTATAGTGTTCTTCCCTCGTCGTTTATTACATTGGAAGGCAAATCGGTCAATATCGAGGTCGAGGTCTTTGATGCACCTCTTAACTATAACCTCTTACATGGCCATTGTTAGATTGATTCCATGCATGTAGTTGTTTCTACCCTTTTCCATGTGTTATGTTTCCCACACCAAGGAAAGGTCGTTATTGTTGACCAACTGGCCTTTTTTAATTTTTATTACTGTACTAGCAACGTATCCTTTATCTCGAAGACACCCCCTGGGTACGAGAATGTTGGCGTGGGTCTTCTGAAATATTCAACTTTGATGGGTACATTCTCGATCCCACCACCTGATATTCCACCTCCTTTTGTCAACTCAATCAACATGATTTCCACCTCTGTTTGTGAAACCCCCACGTTTCATGACCCGTGGATAGTACCTAACCCTGGGGATTATCTTCTCTATGGTGAACAAATGCCTTTAAGTCCAATTTAATCCGCTTATCAAGCCATTCAATTGACAACCCATTTTACTCCCTCTCTCTATGATTCATCTCCTGATCCGTTTCACGTGGTATTTCCTATCGATGAGATTATCATGTTAGTCATGTCTATGGAAGACACCCCATGGGACCATGGACACCATCATTCCATTCTCTTCCTAGAGCAGGACACCATAGAGAGTTACCAATGTATTTCAACTCAGTCGACTGTTGTTGTCATTTCCTCTATTGCCGAGTCAACACACGATGTGCTATATGAAGGGAACCTAAGTAACATTTCACCCACAGTTCTTCTTGGCATATCCTGTTGGCACTTGACCAAGTTTTGGGAGATACTTGGTCATGTTTGACCATTTTTGGGACTTCGATAGCTTGTCGAAGATGGAGCGCCAGAAAAAGTGAAGATTGAGGAAGCTCGACCCACTTTTGGGTCCTTTTTGGGTTTTTTGGATAATGTAACGGGAATGGGATGTCAGCCCATGGGATTTTCCCATGTTTAGGCCTATTTTGTATGTATAAATAGGCAAGATAGGCAATGTAAGTAAGGGGGTACATCTATGTGATGGTAAGTATTTCTATGTTCAAGTGATCTATGTGATTGAGTAGGCTCTGTGCATACTATTGAACTTGCAATGTTAAGTCCAAGTGTTTGTAAGAGACTAGGTGCTCAGATACTCGGGGAAGGAGGATCTAGTGAAGTGAACAGATATCCTGTCCTATGAAAAGTAGGGTTTTGGTGGCTTTGTACTTGTAACCCATTTGACTAAAGACAATAAAGAATAAGAGTTGGTGGACGCAAACCCAGGGTGGGGCTGAACCACGTAAATTTGTGTGTTACGCTTTGTTCTTCGACTTGATGTGTTTATCCCTTCTTTTGCTAAGTGCTTTTTTGATATATTTAAATATATCTACTTATCCATTGTTCTTCTTAGAGTTCTGTGAATGTTAGATCTCACATCTATGAAGATGCTTAGTGCTAATCTACCAGATTTGATCTGTTTTACTATTGCTAAGTGCTGAAATACCTTAGATATAAGTGAATGTTGCGATGCTCTGTGCTATCTGCGAAGTATAATACGGGTTGAATATTGACGAATGATCTATGCTAAGTACTCTGTAAGATATATAATCACAGATCTGTGTCCTAGCTAAGGTTTTAGATACTTGAGTCCTGCAACCACCCCTACCTCTACCTCAGGTGAGACTTCACCTACTTCGCAGGTGTTGTCGAAAGGGTTGGTAGTTAGGGATTTGTTGGTGCACTCTTGAGCATTGAACCCCGGGTCTGACCCTGTTCCAACAAATGGCTCCGTTGTTGGGACTTGAAACTGTGATTGCTGGGAACTAAGAAAGAAGAGGCTTGTGCAAAATAAATATTTGTGCGTAGATCTGTGCCCTAGTGCATAGTACCCTACTTAGTTTATAAGCTCTGTGCTAAGAAAAGAAGTCTGATCTGAAGAAAGAAGTTTGGATCTGAAAGAAAGAAGAAAGATCTAGAATCTTTGATCCAAGAAGAAGGTAAGATCTAAAGAAAAGAGTTAAGATCTATAAGCTCTGCGCTCTAATAGAGGTAAGAATAGTTAAAGAGGCAAGATCTGAAAGCTTTGTGCTCTGTAAAAGTAAGATAAGTGAAATTTTTTGTTTCTAGAATATGAATTTAGGTATGTTTGATAGATTCTGTCGTAGATTGAAAACTAGGGCACTAATAGACGAAAGAAGATTTGATATAAGTAGATATGATAAGAATAATGAAAGATATGTTATACCTATGCATAGAAATAATGTTTGGACTAACAAATGGATGCAAGATCTTAGAAATAATTTGTTGCAGGTGAACTCCTATGATCCTAGTGCACAGTATAAAGGGAGCTGGGGATGATTTAAAAGAAAGAGAGGATTGACCCTCTATTATAGTTGCAGAATACCAGGACATATTGCTAAGGAATGCCCTGGAAGAAGACCTAGTTGTCTTTGTTGTAAGGCTATGGACCATGAAGTGTTGGATTGCCCTAGAATGATTGCTAAGCTTGAAGAAATGAATCTGAACCAAGAAAACCCTAAGGAATATCCAGAAAAGGGAGAACCCCAACAAGAATCATAGAAAGTATAGATACAAATGAAGGAGACCCTGAATGACCACTGACATGTCAGATTATTAGAGATTTTCAAAGAAAAAGAATGCATTGAAGCAAGAATAGGGGATTTCGACATTGACTATGTTCTTGATGAAGAGACATAAGTGAATATTATGCCAGAAAGAACTTGGGAAGCTATAGGGAAGCCTACTATGATCTCTTCAATAGGAGGAATAAGACTATTCAAAGGGAAGCTGGTAAGTTTATGTGGGTGGCTTGCTCAAATATCTACGACTGTCAATGGAACTTTGACAAAGAAGATTTTGAGATTATCAAATGTATTGAAAATAGTGCCCCATTTACCATGTTACTAGGGAAACCTTGGATTGAAATAGATCAAGCCAGATGGAAAGAAGAAGAAGAAGAAGAAGCCTCGGAACAGAAAAAACAAGAGTTAAAATATTTCATGACCAGAAGGATCGCTCAATTGATTAAAGAACAGGAAAACATATCAAAGTGATTTGACCCTAGAGACTCTAATGTCGAAGCTGCAATACCACTAGAATACCCTCAAAAGACTAAAGTACTTACTCCATAGGCAGAAGAGATGTTAACCCTGAAAGATTCTCAACAACGCGTAGTAACTATATCTAAAGAAGATAAGAATCAGAATAGAAAGAATAATACTGAGACAAAGCTCACTGGAAAGAAGGCTAGGAAGCTAAGTAGGAAGAGGACTAAGATTGAAAAATTACAGAAGGTTCTAGAGGGAGCCTTGCAGAAGGAAAATTTATAGAATATGAACTTTGCCGAGATATTAGAACATCGACATAGGTCACTTCATCGTGGTGAAGCAATATAGCCGTTGGGGATGATATATCCATTCAACTAATGCTCTGAATGCCTAGAAAAACATTTATGGCTTGCCACCTGACCAATGGACTGCTCCATAACGAACGATAGAGATGAGAATGAAGCATAGAGATGATATTGTGAATGCTAAGTTGATTCCAAGCATCTTACCTGCGTATATACCTCCTTTGAGTGGAACAGTGAACAAAGATAGTGTGCTTAGAGATTTTGACTATGCCTTGGTCACTGCATACCTCCCGAAAGGGATACGCGCAATTCACATAGACCAGGATAAGATAGCAGCACTGAAGTTTAGTGACTTCAACCTTGGAGACCATAAAGCTTACAATATCCTTGCCCCACATAAGTATCTGACCAAGACGAAAGGCAATAATTCAAAGATTATCCCCCAGCCTTGGACCCATAACCTCGTGCAGTCTACCCTACTTAATGTTATGAAGATCCCACACTTCAGACGACATCAAGAAGTGAATGCATGTGTTAATTTGTTGTTATCCTGTTACCATGGAGGATATTTATGGCTAAAACGACGTATCACAGTGGATCCGACCTTGATCCATTGAATCACCGGGCTGAGCATGCAAGGCCCTAACCCACATTATTTTTACCCTAGAAAGACCACAGACCGAGCCTTAGCATAGATGATAAAAGAGACTTATGGTGATGTCAATAAGGGCACGTGCGGCTACAAGGTAGCCTCTATTCAGAATGACATAGTACGCCTTAGCTATCAGATAATCACAGGAAAGTTAGTTCACAAGAACCAACCAACCCAAGTCACTGGATTCATAGTAGACCTCGCAGGAAAGTGCACAGAGGGCCTACTCGAGCTCGACTGCAAAGAAGCCCAGGACCAAATATATGAGTTCCATTTCAATTTTCTCCCGATCCTGGTTTCTTTCATTGCATGGGAGATGATGGAAGGTGTGACCTTCCTAGACATCAAGCCATTTGAACCATTGGCTGCGAAGTTCAGTACCCTGTGGTAATCGAACAATAGGAATAAACAATGGAAGTCAAATTCCATGTTTCATTCATATTATAATCAGTTGAAAGTAGCTATCTAGTCTACACCACGCATCACTCTGAACACCCTCTACAGGTTTCGGCCCCTGATGAATTTTAGCACAGACAAACACTTTCTCTACATCACAGAGCATGTTGAAGAGAACAAGTAGAATTTACAGTCCTATTATAGATTAACAGAAGAAGATATGGAGGAGATCACAAAGGAATGGTCGACAAACCTCCTTGTTCTAGCTAACCCTGCAGACATATCTGATGTAGACAGTCCAGAAATTGTGCAGGATCTACCTGGACTAGCATGCGACAGAAGATCAACGAAGTGCAAGACTTAAGTAGTGCCTCGGTGAAGAATGCTTCCTTAATGCCAGAGAAAGAGGGTGATGGTGAAGATTTATAAGAATTTGAACAAAATCACAAAGAAGAAGCAAAGATTTTGAAGAAGAGGAAGGGTTCACCTCAGAAACCTTCTTCCTGAAAGAAGTGAAAAGCTCTCGTGACTAAGATGCAGACCACACTGACCCCAGACAACTTAAATTTCATCATTGCATCCCTGAATGATGTTGCACTGGAGATAATAGAGACACAAGAGGTGAAGCAGGAGCATATGTATAATCATATCGAGATTGAACTCCAAGGAATGCAGCAGGCACTACAGTCTAGACACACAGTCTCCACTGTGCCTATGACAATAGGAACACGAGAACCAGGGGATGAGCCGGCTCAACTCCACTGGATTGCTGATACAGTCAAAGCTCACCTTCGATGGGATCAAGAAGAAACATCACAAACCACTCAAGCTTTAACAAAGGTATAGGGAGTTCTTATGGAGCAATGCAACATGTCAGAATGAGAAAAGATTGCTCTCCAAGAAAAATGGGATGCATAGAAAGCAGAGCTAAATTAAAGCAAGGAACAGTTGCTTGTAGAGAAACTCGAGATAAAGGAACTAGTTAACAGAGAAATTCATTCTATGACCATCATCTAAGTACAGATAGAAGGACAGGTTCCATAACATGTGGCACAACTGGAAGGATTAATTTAGAAGCTCCAACAATGCATTGCAGATCTAGAGCTTCACGCAGTACCCGAGACCCCACAGGAGATCAAAGACCAAAGAGAAATAACTGCCTGCAACACAGTTGACAAATTGAAATCTCTTGCCTTGGAGTGCAAGTAGTTGAGTAGTAGCAGTGCCCAGATATATGAGAACCTCACCGAAAACCTAGAGTTATATAAATTGGAGTTGCATCTCTAGGAGGCGAAGTATGAATCTGAAAAGCTACAGACGTAGCTAAAGGCCCCACCACCCATAGAAAGAATGAATAAATCTCATGAACATCGCATGGCCCAGCAGTAGATCCATACAATCCAAAGAAAAGTGATGGAAGTGACTCAACGACTTCAATCGGTGCAAGGTAAGGCATGTCAGTTGTTCACAAAGGTTGAAAGCTGAGGAGCAGAGCTAGAACAAGTTGTGAATGCAGCAGAACAATGCCTAGAGTTGGTGGACGTAGCCCCAGGGTGGGGGTGAACCACATAAATCTGTGTGTTACGCTTTGTGCTTCGACTTGATGTGTTTATCCCTTCTTTTGCTAAGTGCTTTGATATATTTAAATAGATCTACTTATGCTTTGTGCTTCTTAGAGGTGTGTGAATGTTAGATATGACATGTATGAAAATGCTTAGTGCTGATATATCGAATCTGATCTGTTTTACTGTTGCTAAGTGCTGAAATACCTTAGATCTAAGTGAATGTTGCGATGCTCTATGCTATTTGCAAAGTATAATAAGGGTTGAATATTGACGAATGATCTATGCTAAGTACTCTGTAAGTGATATAATCACATATCTGTGTCCCAGATAAGGTTGCAGACACTTGAGTCCTGCAACCACCCCTGTGTCTACCTCGGGTGAGACTTCATCTACTTCACAGGTGTTGCCGAAAGGGCTGGTAGTTAGGGCTTTGTTGGTGCACTCTTGAGAATTGAACCCTAGGTCTGTCCCTGTGCCAACATATCCATTAAACTTGGATTCGTCGAAAGTTTTTAAATCGGAGCCTCATGTTCTGTTGATGAGATCGTCACTTATAAAGCTATATTTCAAGAATTCTGTGACATTTTCGCCTGGAGCTATGAAGAGATGCAAGGTATTGATCCTGATATCTTTGTGCATGAAATTAAGACCTACTCGAATGCTAAACTCGTTCGACAGAGACTTCACCCAGTCCACCCTCATAAAGTCGCTGCTATCAAGCTTGAAGTTGAAAAACTTCTTAAGGCAGACTTTATCTATCCTATGGATTTAACCGATTGGGTATCCAATCTAGTTATGGTAAATAAGAAACACAACACGATATGTGTATGTGTAGATTATAGGGATATCAATAAATCTTGTCCCAAGGAAAATTATCCCACCCCCTTCGTTGACCAGATCATCGATGATTGCGCCAGGAGTGAAATATTCTCCTTAATGGATGGTTTCTCCAGCTATAATCAGATTAATATTTTTCCTGTGGATCAACACAAGACTTCTTTCATTTGTCCTTGGGGTACCTTTTCCTACCAAAAAGTGCCTTTCAGTTTGAAGAACGCTGGTGTGACTTTTCAACATGCCATGTCTTATGATTTTCATGATATCAAGCACATTGTACAACCGTATCTCGATGTTCTACCTGTTCATTCCATCCATCTCCAAGATCACCCGACCCATCTCTGAGCCATTTTCCTTCACTGTTGTTACTATAGTATACATTTGAACCAATAGAAATGTGTTTTTTGTGTGGAGTCCGACTGAATTCTAGGTTTTATTGTGTCATTTCATGGAATTAGGGTAGACCCTTCGAAGGTTTAGGCCATCCTTACTCTACCTCCTCCTTTTACACTACGACAACTTCAAAGTTTGCAAGTGAGGGAAATTTTTTTTCATCAATTCATTCCAAATTATGCCGAGTTAACGTAGGGATTTACTCGACTATTGAAGAAAGGTTTTGAGTTATAATGGGGTGATACTTCCAACAAAGCCTTAAAGTCTTTGAAACTTGCCTTAACCCATACACCACTGCTTTTCCCACTAGATTATAATCGAGACTATTTCCTCTACCTCGTTTCTTCGGATTCTACCATTGCCATGGATTTAGTCCAAGAATATGATACACATGACAAACATGTAATTTATTATTTGAGTCAGAGTCTCATTACCACCGAAGCCAAATATCTACATGTGGAGAAACTGGCCTTGGTGGTTGTTCAAGCTATCCAACGTTTCCTTTATTATATCTTATTACACAGGACTATTGTTATTTCCGATTGCAACCCCATGCAACATATCCTCACTCGACAATTGTTGGGGGGCAAGTAATCCAAATGGATAGTGATTCTCCAGGATTTTGACTTAGAATTCGAATGCGCTAAGTCTAAGAAATATTTGTTTTTTTCCGAATTGATATGTGACCTTCCCTCAACTGAGAAAGAAAATGTGGCAGAGGATTCATTACCCGACGAATCCCTTTTTCTTATCAGTTCTGATGACGTTTGGCATAGATATATTATCATCTATCTCTAGACTCAAAATTTCTGGCCCAACCTTTTTAGTATGGACCATCGTCGTATATGGTATCAAGCTCGTCAAGACATCATTCTCGATGACACTCTTTATCCCCATGGTGTTAACTCTATTTTCCAATGATGTATCACCTACAATGAGGCTGAGAAAGATTTGAATGTCTATCACTCCAGAGCATGTGGCGGTCATATGTCAGGGTATGCCACTACCCAAAATATCTTGTGGGCAGGGTATTTTTGGCCCTCACTTTTCAAGGATTGCAATACGGCTATCCAAAAATTCCATGCTTGCAAAACTTATAACAAAAAAATAAGATCTCATCCTGCTCCTTTACACCCCATAGTTTCCATTGGTCCCTTCAAAAAGTGGGGCATTGACTTCATGACCTGTAACCCTCATTCAGTTGGGGGGCATGGATACATCATCGTAGCTGTGGATTATTTCGGTAAATGGGCCGAGGCGATGCCTACATTCGATAACACTAGGAAAAATGCACCATTGTTCATATTCAATCACATCATTACTCAGTTTGGTGTCCCCCAAGCTATCATTATTGACAATGGTAGTCATTTTCGAAACTTCATGATGTCCGAGCTTACTGAAAAGTTGTGTCTTCCGCATGAAAAGTCAACCCCCTATTATCCACAAGCCAATGGCCAGGTTGAAGCGATAAACAAAGTCCTTATTACTATTCTTCGACGGATGATAGGAATTCATAAGAAAAGTTGGTACACAATGTTGTTTTCTGCATTATGGGCCTACTGGACATCTGTCAAGTCTGCCATCAGGTTCACACCTTTCCAGTTAGTTTATGGTATCAAAGTTGTCTTTCCAATTGAATGTGAGATACCATCTTTGAAACTAGTCGTTGAACTTCTCCCAAACACCTCTGTTGAAGAGGAAAGTCTATTGTACATGATGCAATTAGATTAAACCCATCGTGATGCCACCCTAGTTATTGAAACTTAGAAAAAACATGTTAAAGCCCAATACGAAAAACATGTCAAGCCACGCGTTTTTTCTGAAGGTGATCTAGTTCTCCTCTATGAACAAGATCATGATTTACTAGGGGCCTAAAAATTCGAAGCTATGTGGCGAGGCCCTTATATTGTCAAATGAGTGTTGGAGAAGGGAGATTATGGGTTAGTGGATTATGATGGAATTCCTTTGAGTGAACCCAGAAATGGGCTTTACTTGAAGAAGTACTATGCTAAAGTCATTTTTGCATGAGTGATTGTATTTTTTATTGTATCCTACTCTTGTGTGATACTTTTGTGTGCTTTTTCATTGTTTCGTTTCGACCCCCAACTTCTTACCTTGCATTGTGCTTGGTTTCCATATGTCAGTGTCTTTGCTACCCTACATTGGCTTCACTGATGGTGCTAGTCATAGTACTCATAACTTAGAATCTGTTGCTTGGGCAATCTATGCACCTACGAACAAATGAATCAGTATACAAGGTGTTTTCCTTGGTCATGCAACTAACAATATCGTGGAATACAATGCAGTCATCGAATTGCTGATTGATGATGTCTCACTTGGAATCCGTCATATTTTCGTACTACTCGATTCGTAGTTAGTAGTACCACAATTGAGTAATGTCTATGTTATCCGAAGTTATACTTTGTTAAGGGTATATTTACAAATTCACCTCTTGGAGCGTCATTTTGATTACATTGAATATCAACAGATTCTTAGATGTCTAAATACATTAACAGACGCATTAGCTAATTATTTGTTAGGCAAACATTTGAGACACTTATAAATCTAATTACATTTTGTATATAAATAAAGTAAGATGATAGAAGCCTCGTATATATATAACGATAAAAGTTTTACAAAAAGTGTTTTTGTCCGAAGACCAAAATGTCAAAAATGTGAAGCACATGGCTTCATATACAAATATAGCAACAAGGATGTTGCTCACGATAGCATATGACTAGTCATGCTACTCTATGGAGAAGTCAACTGATAGAGGCAGATACACACTTTGTGTGGCACTGGTAATGTCTCAAGATTTCATCAATAGAGTTATCTGGGACATCCACTGTCAACCCTTCGAAGTTTTTCTCTATAGCCTCGTAGTCAACAATGACTAATCCTTCTACCTAGACTATCTCCCCTCGCCTCTAAATGGGAGCTGAAACTGGAGGTCAATGAAGTCCTACATTTGCATTGTCAAAGATCTTTTGGATTAGTCATTGGATTAAGAACATAAAAAACATTTCATATTTAAAAAAAGTTGCAAAAACATTATAAAAATAAAATGTACTTCTTACCTAAGCTCCCCCATTGAGAACCTTCAGGAAGAACTAACTCTAGGTAACCTATGAATTCTAAGCCGACATATGCATAATCATCTGCCATAAGCATCTAGGGCCTCAACCAATCAAACAAAACATCATTGTACCCGACGATAGAACCAATCACATGCCAATCCATGAGGTCACACCACCTCTTCATTCTTGGATATTGTGGGGTTGGTATGCCCCACTCTACCTGTAGGTGCAAGTGTGGAACCCTCTCCAGGAAGAAGGACACCAAAATCGACCTGTATCCAAAATGTTTCGGGTCACCTTTACTACACTTGGTCAACTATTTTTTCATGCTCCTGAGGACCCCATCACACTAGTTAAAGACTCGGGGCTCCATGCACTCCACTACATACTGAAAGTAGCTCTAAAGAACCATATGGGGAGATGCACTCCCCGCCATACGTGTGATGGTGAAAAGGATGGTCCATAGGTTTAGATCCCAGACATCCCTAATAGTGACCTTGCCGCTATGTCTCTCAGCCTATGGTACACAATACCGTCGAATGTACTCATTCATCGACAGACCACCACCCTTGCTTCCTGTCAATGTCACATGGGATCCACGGCGAGACAGTCCTGTCAAAAAATAGATATCTTTGATATATAGAGTGAGTATGTGGGCTCCCACACAGAATACCTATTGGTCCACATCCCACATGTGGACTAAATATTCGAGCAACTGCAACTGGGCCCTCATGCCCTGGATCTTGAATTTTTTTAGCATCCCACACTGTCAGAGGGAATTAACCTTTCTTGGGTCATTCACGATGAATTAATCCTCATCCTCATGCTCTCTCTCCCTCGATTACAACATTATGACCATCAAAAACCTGCATTGGAACCACAAGGAGAGATTAGTATCTTTGTTTGCCTCCCTGGAGATTTTTATTGGCTAAACATTTCTTAAGAATTTTTTGATCTGTGCACGTCGTGGGTGAAGGCATCCACACAGTGTGGAATCACTGTAGGCTAGCCATAATGCCACTTCCAGTGACCCTGTATCGCCGCAAGGCACGATATAAGGCGCCTGCGGTGACCTCCGCCCGTAAATACCCTTACAAATTCAGCACAAAAAACTACTTTTAAACCAATAAAAACAAAAATTAATCCATTGAAAGTGAAGAGGACAAGAAGATTACCTATTCAGTGGAGACCATTCATCCAATGATCGATTGTGCCTCCCACAATCCGTAGTGGAAGTTTGAGGTAAAATGGGGGCTTTGGAACAAGGTTTGGGTTGAATAACAATGGAATGGTAAAAATAAGTTTTTACCCATATTTATTAACTTTTTCACTTTTCCATTTATATTTTATATTATTTTATGCACTTAACCTAAACCCTAAAGACCAAACGACATTGGAAGTGTTTGATTTTTCACATATGAGAAATATAGGAGCGCAAACGATGGAACTTGGATACGTTTATTGGTTTGTTTTTACATTTGTCACATGTACAGATAATTTTTGGGTTTTTCAGGAAAAACCTCAAGCTCAATCTTTGTTCATTCTCATGCTCGTAAATCAATAAGAATGCAACCGAGTAGACTTTATCACTTTTTCAGACTTGTAAAGGTTACACAAAAAAGGAACCACCTGGAGTTCCCTTTAAGCTCTTTTCAGACTCTCAAAACATGAAGATATTGCCGAGCGATCTTTTTCTTTTCACGCTTGTAAAAGTATTTGAAGAAAACATTTGGTGAGCAGTAAATTATCACTTTTTCGGTCTCATTAGATTAATTTACAAAAAAGGACCCGGTGGACTTTTCTTTAAGTTTTTTTTAGACTCTCTAAACATGAAAAACCCCTGAGTTTTCTCTTTGTATTTGTGTTAGTGGTAGTAATAGTCGCTCTTGAACATGACACCCCCTTCATCATTGTATCTAGGTTGGGAAATCCATTTGTCTCTCATTTTTCCTTCCACAAGTTCATATCTTGGGTCGTCTTTGAGTCAATTTTGCCAATACCATTGTCGTTTCATTCATATGTTCAAGAGAAGTACAACCCTAAACAAGCCCTCTATCGATTCGACCATCTGTAGTTATAAATTCCTACCATGTCGGCCTTCCCTGTGTTAGCTTTGAATAATTTTCATACTTTGATCTACCTCAAATATGTTACTTATTTCATGTCATTGATGGGGGATACATCAAGGTCCTCCCGTGACGAGTCTTTTCATGTCGAATTCAACTCATTATCTAGGAACAAGACTTATAAATAATTTAGTACCTTAGAGCTTACATGCCTCAATGGTAGGTTTCTTCGCTTTCGATAGTGGGTTCACATCATTGACCCCTGATTGAGAGATTCCATCAAATGTTCGACTTCAACTCCTTTATTCACATTCATTGGATTGTACTAAGGTACCTTGGGAGTCATTTACAACAATGGTGATTTCCCTCGCACTTGTCAACGGTTATCATCAAAGGTCGATAATCAAGTGGTTTCTACCATGTTCGACTTCAACACCTGATGGGTCTTCTATATGCACTAAAACCACACTAAAAATCCTCAATTAAATTGTCAACCCAGGGTAAGTAAACTTAGAGTTGTAGAAAAATATATGACAAGGTAGAAGGGTTGGTAGTGGTATAGTCTAACTAAGGAAGTGTCTATCTAAGGGATAATCTACTCAAGCAAAGACTATTAATGATCAAACTCTACTAAGCAACTCAAACTATGTACCCTAAGTAACGTTTGAATGAAGCATCGATGGATAGTTCTAAGAAGGAAAATGGAAACCCTACTTAAAGAAAAATAGTTCATTCATAAGAATAAAAAAAGGAAAATTATTCATCTAATAAGCAAATATCAACAACAAACTATTTGTAATTAACCTACTTAAATTCAATAAGAAACTATCCTGTGAAAATAAGCAAATAAACAAGCAAATACACTATCAAAGAGAGAATATATAAGTAAGAAACTAACCTATTAAGGAAAGTAAACAACTAACTAACATAGGATAACTTGTACAACAAGTAAACTAGATGTAAGTTGTTGAGAACCACCTAGGGTTTTCGCTGCTAAAGCTCCGCTATTGCTACTATGGTAGACCCCGAAGGAGGGGAGACGCTGCCCTCTTCTTCTCTTGCAACCTCCTTCGGCAAGCTCCTGGCCTCCCAAGGCAGGAAGCTTCCCCCTATTGAACCCCCAAGCTTCGTCAATAAGCTCGATTCGATCCCCGAAATTGATCTACCCCCGGATCACCCAATGTGTGTAGCAATCTCTCTGCCAGACCAAGGATTGGTCGGAAAATTCATGGGGCTTTGGACATTATCCCAAACCACTGATAAATATATCCAAAGAAACTGGTGACCACTGATCAAGAGCGGTGTAACTTTCTATGTGGTGGGAAGAGGATTCTTCATCTTCGAATTCATCTCCTAGGAAGACATAGATCTAATCTTTAGTAATGGGTCGTACTTCATGGGCACACAAGGGATATTCCTGAATCACTGGACTCCAATCTCTGACCCGATGGTCGAAGTACCCAAGGACGTCCCCATCTGGGTCAGAATCCCCAATCTCCCTATGCACTATTGGAACCCCAATACTCCTGCACACGCATTTGTGTGGAAGTGGACCTAGAGGTGGGCCATCCAGGGGAAATCAAATTAAAGTTTGGAGAATGGAATCACTATCAGAAGCTATATTATGAACAATTACCTTTCAAATGCATAAGATGCCAAGAATACGACCATTTCCAATGAAACTTCCCTAAAAAACCAAGCAATGAGAAAGAAAATGGAGAAGGGTGGCAAAAACCAAGGAAAGGGGAAGCTTCATCGAGAGAAAAAGGACCAAGGAACAATAATATAATCCTTGCACAACCCACGGAACAAGGAAACCAACCAGAAGTAAGGAAAGAAAACAACTTCAGACTGCTGGATCAGAATCATGCAGGAACAATGATAGGAGAAGCTCCTTAGGAAGGCCAACTAGCCGAAGAACCGCATGGGAAATCAAACCTAGAAACTAGAGAGATGAAGGCCTTAGAGATAGAAGAAGATCAAGCCAAGACTGGAGTAGGAAAATACATAGATCTAGACATAGAGGAAGGAGAGGTATCTTTAGAAAGTGAATACGAAGGGGCAAGTGACACTTGGTCACCCCAAAAAAAGAAGGAAGAGGAAGAAAATCAAAAGAAGAAGAAAGAGATAAAGAAACATATAAAGACATCCTAAATGGCTTGCAACCAACAATCATATATTTGATCAGTGTAAAACAAACAAGGAAGCATTCCAAGGCTCTTCAAGGAGCCCATGCATCCCCTCTAGGTAAGTCATGAAACTAACATCCTAGAATTGTAGGGGTTTCAACAACAAAATGAAGGAAGAAGCACTAAAATATATCATAAAAACCTCTAAGTCTGATATCCTACTACTCCAGGAGACCAAGATGGAAGAGAAAGACTTCCTCAAAACAACAAAATCACTCTGGAAAATAAGCCAAGGAATAGTTGAAAGCACAAGAGGAGCCTCAGGAGGTATAGGCACCCTCTAGAACACTATGAAGTTCGACCTAGTCAATTTTGAAGCAAGAACACACTGGATCTACACCAACCTCCTTCACAGAGAAATAGGCCAACTAGTAAGTATCTTCAATCTTTATGTGCTAGTCCTGTTAGAGGAAAAAAGATTTTTTTGGGATTCCCTAAAAGATTACATGCAACTAAAGGATATAGACAATATCATTATCGGAGGGGATCTAAATGTGACCCTAGCTCTAACCAAGAAAAAAGGTGGCTCCATTGTACGAGACCCAGCAGGAGAATGGGTAGAAGATATCATGTATGATTGGGAGATGGAAGACATCAAACCAACAAAAGGTAAATACACGTGGTCAAACAAGAGGGTAGGCCTGGGGCACATTACTGCTAGATTAGACAGGTTCTTAGTCCAAAGCTCCGTCTTACTTATAGGCCTCACAACCTCCTATTCGATCCTCCTGCACAGTGTGTCAGACCACAAACCAATCCTCTTATAAATCTCACGTGACAAGAATCTAGGACCAATCCCTTTCAAATTCAATCTAGCTTGGATCCATGATGAAGGCTACCAGAAGCTTGTTACCAAAATCTGGAATGACACACTAAGAGGCTCAGCCTTCTTTGTTTGGGAAGAAAAACTCAGGAGACTAAAGGCAGTGTTAAAGTCTTGGGTAAAAACCCATTCAAACCCAATTGCATATCGCCAAGAAGCCCAAAAGCAATTAGGGAACCATTAGCTTGAAATGGAAAATAAGGAAATCAGCCAAGAAATATTGCATCAAGAAGACCAACTCCAAAGAAATTGGTACAAAGCCTTCCAAGAGGAGGAAAATCACTGGCGACAGAAATTGAGAAGCCTCTGGTTGGAAGCAGGAGATAAAAACACTAGCTACTTTCACAAATAAGTTGAGGCAAGGAATCAGTACAAGAAAGTCACGGAAATTCAAGTTCAAAACCAAACAATAACAGATTTTGAAAGCATAAAAGAAGCTACGACAGACACTTTCGAAACTCTCTACATAAAAACTCAACGGTCTGCAAACGACTCTAAAGCTTACCCCCTCTCACTCGTCCCTTCCCTCATCTAATAAGAAATCAACATGATTCTAACAAAGGTAGTAGCCCAACAAGAAATAAAAGAGGCACTTGATCAAATGAACCCAGAAAAATCCCCAGGTCTGGATGGTTTTACAGCCAAATTCTTTCAACACGGTTGGGATATAATCAAATCAGACCTTACGAAACTGATGCGGAAATCTCAAACTTGCAGCAAGTTATGAGGAGGAAAAAATTTGTGTTTCCTTGCTCTTATCCCAAAAGAAAAACGAGCAGTCAATTTTGGAATATTTCGGCCAATCTCCCTATGTAACACAAGTTACAAAATCCTCACAAAAGTAATAGCCACCAGAATAAAAAAAAAATCTCCCAGAAATCATCCCTGAAAACCAAGGCTGGTTTATAAAAGGCAGACATATAGTGGACAATATCATCTTAGTTCAAGAAGCTCTACACTCAAGAATCTGAAGGAAATACAAAGGTATGATTAGAAAGCTCGATCTTGTTAATGCATTTGACAAGGTTAGACATAACTTCCAATTCAGATTCATGGAAAATTTTGGTTTTGCCCCAGCATTTATAAACTAGATAAAAGATTGCATTGGCTCCCCCTGGATAGCATCGCTAGTGAATGGAAGGACCACTAAGTTATTTGAAGCCTCCAAATGACTCAGGCAAGGCTTCCCTCTTTCTCCTCTTCATTATGCCATCCAGGCCTCAGTGTTAAGCTTCCAATTAGACCATTGCAAGACGCATAAAAACCTCCTAGGCCTGAGGATAGCCCATGGGGTAAAGGAAATAAATCCTGCCCAATTTGTGGATGAAACACTACCGATGGGAGGAGAGATTTTGCAAACAACGAGGAAATTCAAAAATGAGTTAGATGTCTACACAATAATCTTCAGCAACGCCACAAGTCTGATTAAAAGAAATATCCTTGGATAGAACATCACACCAAGGGAAATGCTAGATATCTCTAGAATTCTGGGAATGGAAGGCTACACCAACTGGTAGGCCTTTAAATACCTCAGATTCCCAATTTTCAAATCCAAGCCAAAGGCTTCACACTAGAACCTACTGATAGACAAGTTAAAAAACAAAATAAACTCCTGGGGAACAAGCTGGCTAAATCTTGCAGGCAAAGTGGTCCTCATCAAAGCAGTTCTAGCAAGCATTATGATCTACCAAAGCTCCCTTTTACTTGCCCCTATTTCCACGATCCAGAAAATTGAAACACTGTTAAGAAGATTTCTATGGGAAGGAGGAAAGCAATCAGGGAAAAAATTGCATCTAATAAGCTGGGAAAAAATCTCCAAGCCTGTCTTAGAAGGAGGCCTTCATTTTAAAAACATCCAGACACAAAATCTAGCTTTAGGAGAAAAGATATTATGGAACCTAATCACAGGGACCCCTTCCTGGAGTAGAAAAGAGCTTTGGAGGAAGTACTTTCGAGGCCCGAGGAAAAAGTGCCTAGATCGCCCAACTATGGTGGAGAAAGGATCCCCAATCTTCTCACTGTGTCAGAAGGATTTGAGACACTTTAGCCCTCAAATTACCTAGATACCAGGAAATGGAAAAGAGATCAATGTTTGGAAAGACTCAATAATGGGAGACCCACCTCTAGGCTCGAGACAAGATCTTAACCAGCTCAAAGTGTGGATGAGAACTCAGAATTTAAATAGTTTGTAGGATATATCAGTTTGGGGAAATGATGAACAAAAATCTTGGAAAAATTGGGAAATGGCTAACATACCTCCAAACTTAAAA
Source organism: Picea engelmannii (assembly GCA_009831015.1). Lineage (NCBI taxonomy): Eukaryota > Viridiplantae > Streptophyta > Pinopsida > Pinales > Pinaceae > Picea > Picea engelmannii. The sequence continues at coordinate 235,026 of ML782001.1, forward strand.
GAGTACTGGAACACTCTGAAGTTTTGTCTACAAGGGAAATTCCCCCTAAACGAAAGAAAAAAAGACAAGAGAGGTTGGGGAACATGCTCTGGAATTTACACTACAACAACTGGGTATCAACACATAGTCTCTGTCCCTAACACCCCCCCAGATCCAACAATTTGTAGACCAATCTAGACCTCCAAATATATTCCAAATATAGACATGTTTGTTTGGACCATGTCTCATAGAGGTATCCTAACTGGAGAAAACTTAAGATGAAGAGGATGGGAAGGTGCTCATAAATGCCCCCTCTGTATTCAAGAAGAGGAAACCATAGACCATCTGCTCCTAAGCTGAGTTTATTCCAAGGAAGTCTGGCAGTTGGGCCTGGATTTCACCTTCAAGCTCCCACAAGAAGCCAACATCCTGCTCCAAAACTGGAATTCCTTCTGTCCCTTCTAGACAACAAAAAAGGGCCAAATCTCCACCCTTTGGAGAACTCTCCCTAAATTTATACTCTGGAATATTTGGCTCGAGAGAAATAACAATATTTTTAGGGAGACCAAAAGCAGCCCAACTCAAATTGAAACCAAGATAAAGGCCTATTTTGGGGAGACCACCCCCTACTTCTGCAAAGTTAAAAACTCAAATCCCCTGGAGCCAGAAGAGGAACATTGGATTGAACACTTTAATCTCCAAGATCAACAACAACAAACAGGTAGCAACTCTCACCAGGAAATATGGGAAATCCGGAAGGAGGAGCAAGATTTCGACGAATGGAAGAGAAAGGAAAACAAGCATATTTTGTTCTATGAAGGGGCCTCCAAAGGAAACCTAGGTCTGGCTGGTGGAGGAGGAGTCCTGGTAAGCCCAATAGGTCACCCATAACTCAGCTTTTCCTGGGGACTTGGAGCATAATCTAACAATAGAGTAGAAGCATTGGCCCTCTGGTAAGGACTAACTCAAGCAATTAACCACAATTTCCAAGATCTCATGATAGTAGGGAACTCTAGGTTAGTAATCCAAGCCTTAATCCTTCGTAACAGAGTCAAAAATGCAAAACTCCATCACATTCTAGAGAAAATCCAACTCCTCCTTGGAAGTATCCTTACTTACAAGATTTACCATGTCCTCCAGAGTCTGAACGCGTTAGAAAATGCAGAGACCAACAAAGGAGACAACTCTCATATTGGAACCTTACAAATAAATGGAATCACAACTAGAATGGATCTGCCTTGAGACTTGGGGAAAATGATCGGTAGTTGAAAGGGGCACAAGATGGAAAGGCCACAAGGCACAAGAGACAAGACACAGGGGAGAAACCAAGGCAGGTAAAGACAAAGCAAATGTTAGAATGGATGGACATAAACATCATTTGGTTGTTGAATTTTCAGGTAAAGTCATCACTCCAGATCGCACGAATCGTTTGGGGGAGCCGAATCTGGAAGACATTGCAGATAAAAAGGGAAGCAAGGAAGGGACTCCTCATACCCAGAGCATATGAAGGCAAGAGATACAATCAAGAAAAAGTAGAGAGAAGCGCGCACATAGCTGTAGCAGTCCAAGAGCAACAAGGAAGGAGACAGAGATGGCGTCCAACTCGGGCAACAAACCCACTACTGAAGAAAGGTTGAATTCGTTGGAAGAAGACCTGCAATGTCTCAAGAATATGCTGCATCATGAACTAGATTTTCTCCAGAACTTAGATATCAATGCTGGAAGGCGCTTGGAAATGCTCGAAGCTAATATCACCACAACAAAATTCGGGCTAACAGAGGAGCTGGGGAAGTTACGTAAAGAAATCAGAGATCCTAAACAAGAGTTTGAAAACATAGTCAACAATCTGGAAGAAAAAATGAAATAGTTGAACAAAGAATGGAATATGGAGAGGGACTAGCCCAAGTAGCATGATCCAGAGTAATTTGATCAACAATTAAGAAGCATGGAATGCAGATCTGAAACCATTACAGCGAAGAAGGTGTTTTGTATAGAAGCCTCTGCAGTTAATGACTCTGTTAGTTTTATCTTTCCATTACTTGGTAGGAAGGCATAGCCTCCAGGATTTGTAACCAATTAAGTAAAGTATATCTCAGTCCTTTTGTAACTGCATTAGTGGCTTCACCACTATTTTCTTTAATAAAAATCCATTACCCATTTTTGTCAAAAAAAAAAAACTTCTACAAGAAGTAAACTAATTAAGATTACTCAATAAGCAACTAACTAAGCTAAGAGACAAGTGAACACTATTCTTAATTTAAATTTCACAACTATTTATAATTTACAAAAGGAAATCTTCTAAATTGAAAGCAAGAGGAATTAACAACTAATATTTAATCTATGATAAGCAAACTACTCTTTAATCTACCAAAGAAACAAGACTATCTATCCTACAACAACAAGAAAACTATCTTCTAATCTATGATAACTCAAATATAGTGTTGATGGTTGTGTGAATGTCTCCGATGTCTTATAATATCACGATGGCACTTAACAATGAAAGATAATTCAAGAGGGATAAACTTGATATTGACTTCAATAGCAAAGTGAAAAGTGTGAATTAGGCAATCTAGTGAGAACTTAGCCATTATGAAAAAAGCATCAATTACCTTGCATATCCATGTGACTATTACTCATGCATTAATCATCAACAGTTATAAAGAGATTATGCTATGAAATTCAATTGCACTCTATACTACATAAGCAAATTCATACTATACTAAATTCAATCATTAACTGCAAATTGGAATTGCAACCTAAATCTAAGAAAAAAATTGCATGAAGAAGATAATTTAATAATTCAAATTAATTAACAACTAGATAAGCAAAAAATAAATAGTAATTGAATAAGAAATCTAAAAATAAAAACTAGAACTAATACTATCCATCCACCGAAGCTCTGTCAAAGAAAGCATGAATTAAAATTCTGTTCTAAAACTTTGTTTTAAACTCTATTTTAAACTTGATTTAAACTCTGTTTCAGCATAAATAAAGTCTAATCTATCATCTAATCACACATGGGGTTAGTGTCTAAGATTGAAAGCTTGCTTCTACTAACTAAAGGGTCATTGTATATTAACAAGATTCCTCATAATAACCTGCAAAACTAAATTAAACCAATTAAATTGTAAACAACAATTTATATAACAAGAAAGCAAAATGACAATTCATGTACAGGAAAAAAAATAAAAAGACATCTACGCTATCTAATTCACAAGCAAACTCATAGGATAGTTACCCAGACTACTGGTGGGCCCCCCTAGCAAGTCGTGGTTACTCTTCAAAGGTGCACCACAAACTTCAACAACACAAATTAACCATTAAAACTAAAACACAGTCTTTACACAATTCTGGCAAAATGAAAATGGCAAAACAAAGCTAAACTTGTCTTTGTCTCTAACTCTATATTGCTTAACTTCTTAACTATTGCCTGACCATTGAGGTGGTATTTATAATTTTTACAAACTAAGAGGTTGACCACTGGAGGGTTGATCCTCTTCTAAAAACAATAAATTGCATTTAAGATGCTCTAACTACCGAAATGAGGTGAGCCAATAATCGCCCAACATAGCAACCCAAATAGAGTTGTCAAGAGTTCAGTGGCTGGAGGCCATAAGCACGAGAAAAACCCATGTATCTGATTCGCCCATCATTGGCCCCAATACCATAACGGCCAAATATCCCATCGTTTTTATGCAGGATGGAGTGTCGAATGGAGTACTGGACTAAGTGTCGGATGGAGTACCAGATTGAGTGTCGTAAGCAAAAACAAGCTACGATTTTTCCCTATGACACCTGTTGTTCCTGAGTCTGTACTTAAGGCTAAAAAGTACAGTGTCAAGGCATCCAAAAGTGGTTAGGATAAGGAGAAGGGAAAATGTCAACCTTCGGAGAAAGAGTCTAAGGGAGATTTATTCATTGGGGTTGTTTGGCTTCTAACTGCTCCTGAATAGTTATGTCTCGTTCAATGACTGCCCATGATTGTTCAAGTTCGGCCCAGTTAGTTGTTGTTTTAAGGATAGTGTTGAAGAGGTTTAAGGAAATGTGCGTTTGGTTCAATAATCTGGGTTCAACGTTAGGTTGAGTTGGTGTGGGAACTGTCATGGGGGAATAGTACAGGTAAGAGAATTTGTTAAGAAAGGTTGAGTGTTGTCTCAATTTAGTTTTATAAAAGAGAATTCACAGTTGTGGTATTAACGATGTATGCAAATCTAAGGATCGTTCCTGTAACTGTATTATATTTTAATAAAAGGGGTGAGATGGGGGAAAAACATTAAGCCGTTTACATTGTCAGGTTCCTACCAGGGGAAAATATCACGTAGTAAACGAAAGAAGAAAATATTTAAGAAAATAACAGATGTAGCAAAAAATGCATGTAGAATTCCGAAGATGCAAATTGGTCTTACACAACTGATAGCTGGTGCAGAGGAAAGACAATAAACAATTACAGAAAACCCAAATTTATTCGTTATAGTAGTGGTAGTACTAAAGTATAACGAAGCACATCAATTACGAATATGAATTGAAATTGAAAAATGAGGAACAAGAAAGCAAACTTGTAATACAGAAGTGACGGAATTGAGAATCTCAGATCTTCTTGTATTAAATCTGCAAGATACCAGATATATAAAATATGCAGTACAGAAACGAAATGCTAGAAATAACAGAATAACAGTAAAATATCCAGCATAATCTTCACAATACACAGAAATGATATACGAAATAGCAACAGAAATAACACTTGAACA
>ML782001.1:244668-300443 GCA_009831015.1 Picea engelmannii
CTTCTAGAAGCGGAAGCTTCTATTAGGTCTTCTTACATCCGCCTTATTCTATTTTATTGAAAGGTCTTATTAATATTGACCTTTATTACATCCGAATACATTGATCTACCTATGTGCGGGTTAGGACCTTAACAAAATCTCAATGCAAAAACTCTATTACAAAATCTCAAAAAGGGTCCAGCCACAGGTATTATCAGGTGGACAATTAAAACGTATTGGAAAATATCCCACCCTTAGTTGACAATGCCTTAGATAAGATTACGATGTTTCAATCGCGGAACGAATTATTGAGCCGAACCCTGTCATGGTTGTGGTCGATACACCCTTAATTTGCATGATTGATGGCGTGCAAGCTCAACATTTTTCTGGAACGGGGGTGGTGGTTTATCATTCGGAAACCATGAGAACAGTCGTGGTGGATAGGTACATAGTGCCCGTTTCCATATCAGATGCCAGCTCTACAAACATTCTAATGGACGATAAACTGAATGCAAGGGTTTCAGATTATGGGCTATCCTGTCCTGCAGGGACTGAACTGTCTCACATCTCCACATGCACTCACAGGACTTCTGGCCTGTGTCTTTGGGTAGATTACTTGTCAATCACATGCTTCTATGTTTTGGAATTATATTTGCAACTAAGGGTTTAGCTGGTAATCTCCAGATGCTAGATATTGTTGACCAGTCTCTAAAAACTGGGAAAAAGAAGGCATGGCATGCGACCAATATAATGAATGTATGTGTGGGACTTCTTGCTGGTTTGAAGGCATCTCTGTGATCAGGCTCCATGGAATAAAAAACCGAAGTTTTCAAACGCATGCAGTCTATTTTTCAGAGAATTCTAGTAGAGGAGGGAACTTGTTTTGCACAATAAAGGGCTGCAGCTGAGAGACTTGGTGTACTAGCTCGGTTGGGAAATGATATCTCTGCTGCAAGACTGATACGTTCTCTGATGGAAGATGTTAATGGAGCATCAGATTCAAAGTACAAGGGATCTATTGCACTTGCATTAGGATGCATTCACCGTAGTGTAGGAGGGATGGCATTGGCTTCTTTGATACCTTCAACCGTATAGTCATTGTGTATGATGGAAAAGGAACCTAAAGATTCTCTTCATATATGGTCCTTACATGGTCTTTTTCTTACTACTGAAGCTGGTGGGATTTCTTGTGTTCCACATATTCAGACAACATTGAGTCTTGCTATGGAGATTCTATTATCCGAGGAACATGCAGGGACAGATCTTCGATGAAGTATTGATCGACTAATAAATGCTATTGTTGCAGTCTTGGGTCTAGAACTTTCCCCCGGTATTTCATTTTTCTCTCGTTGCAAGTCTGTGGTTTCAGAGATCCGTTCGGGAGAGGAGTCTTCAGTGCTTCTTGAGTGTGTGCGGTTCACTCAACAACTTGTACTTTTTTCTCCTCAAGCTGCTTTCTATGCACTCACATGTCCAAACACTCAGACCAACACTTTCATCAAGACTGCCAACACTCCAGCAAGATGCCATCTCTACTTTGCGACATTTAGCTGAGAATGATCCGGTTGCCATGATTGATCAGCGGATAGAAGAGGATATTTTTTGCAATGCTCGACATGGAAACTGATTCAAGGATTGGCAAGCTTGTTCGTGCAACTATTGATTGGCTTGTTCTGCATCTTGTAGAGCTGGTTTCTCTTGCTTACAAGGTCAGTACTGGTCCTTTTGAGAAGATGCGGCCACTGAGTGTAACTTTGCTCAGTACCATTGTGGATACGTTTGAGAAAACAAAAGATCCAGACCTTCATACACACCTAACCAAAAGTGTTTACAAGTTTCCCTACATTAGTAACGGTTCAAAGAGCTGGCAGGTGCGCCTGGCAGTTGTTGAATGCCATGAAGATGAACCATTTCAAATTCCCAGAACACAAAGAGATTTGTTTTTAGATGTTTTCTTTTAAATAATTGTTGTATGTAACAAAAAGAGGAGGAGAGCCCGGGAGCCTTTCACAGGCTGGGTTTGTAATGTATTATTTTTATCAAATATAGAACAGAGTTCAAGAGATTCTATACTTTGTGACTGTCTGATTCTGTTTTCTTCCAGTATTATCATTTTTGAAGTTTTCATCATTGTTTTTTCTACCTTATGTTCGTTATTTCAGCTTGTAATGGTTACAATTCAGTACAACCTCTGCTGTAGCTATTTTGAAGCATCCTTTAATGTGCAATTTTTCCTCTGTTTTGCCGTGAGTGAAACAAGACCTGCGCTTTAATCGTTTTGCCTCATTTACAAGTTTTATTTGTGCGCAACCTTTCCTCTGTCTTTCTATAAGTGAGACAAGACCTGCGTTTAGATATTTGAAGTTCCAGTGTTATTTCTTCTATTGAAAGGAAGACCAGATGCTTGGCTTTTTCTTTCAGTTTTGTTCATCCCTATCTGTTATCCATCCTCATGATTTTTAAAATGAATTAGACAAATGAGGTCATGCCTTTTGTTTCTGATCTATAAATGAGTGGAATGACTATGTTAGACCCGATTCTAGAAGCTTCCTATCACTGATCAATCAACAATATTTATTTCTTTTAAAAATGTGCTAAGGCTTGGCTCTTTCACAGCCTAGAGTCAACTCTTGCGACAAAAACACCAAAAATGCAAATTAGATTCCTGGAAACATAAAAACATACTAAATTACACTTAAGATCATCATAAAACATGAGTTGTGCATACTTGGTGTGGATCATAGTGATTTGACACAAAATCTCTTCAAAACATGAAAACCCATATACACATTCGAAAAAAAGGATATAATTACCGTCATAAAATCGATCATATCACGGGCCCAACATTACCCCCACACCTATGGTTTTGGAGGTTCCACTACAAACAAAAATAAATTACCCCTCATGACTAAGCTTGTTGAGGAGGATCAACTTTAGAAGATTCTCCTTCTTGTTGTGAAGACTTTTCCTTATGCTTCTTGTGTTGCTTCAGTTGTGCTCTGAGGATGAGGTTGGATCTGGTCATCTCGTCAACCAACTGTTAAAGGGAATTTACCTTTTCTTGGAGGACTGGATTATCATGGTGGAGATGTGTGTCTACTGTCTTCCTTTCTTCCAACTGTTGCATAAGCTGAAAATTCTCTTTTTGTAGCTTCTCAATGGCTGGAGTAGAATCAATTATCTCAAAGGAAGGCTTAGATCCTTTGAAAGATGTGGAAAATCTATCACTCTTAGGATCCGGGGTAGGCATTGGTGAAGTAGGAGTAATAGGGATTTGATAAGGAGAGGTGGGTTATGATTTTGTCTTTCATTGAGGCTCTAATTCATTTGCAGAAACTTCCCTAAATCTCTTGTGAGGGCTCTCAAGATCGAAGGACACTTGAATAAGGTTCAAAGTAGGCAAGGGTTTTGCATAAGATTTTGCTCTTGTGCTCTGGGTACTCTTTTGAAAGGGTCCTTTATTAAATCGATTGGCTCCTCTCCTATTTGTGGGAACTATAGGAAATTCTTGTTGAATCACTTCTTGGAGATTTTTAGGTGTGGGATCAAGAGATATTGAAGGCATATGAAGATTAACAATAGGATTCCTTTGATCTTTACTCTTGGTCTTTTTACTTGATGAGGATTCAGGGGTGTCAATAAGCTTCTTGAATTGTTCTGGTAAAGAAATGGTTTGTGCAAGGGGGTTTGGAGTCCTTGGAGAGCAGGGATTGGATGGATAAATGGTTCTTAAACCAAGTGTCTTTTTCCCAGTCTTAATTGTCAAGTGAGGGTTTGTAAATTGATAAATGAATGCATCCCAAATTTGCCCATGTTTCTCTAATTCGGCTAGAACAAGGAGTTTGATTAGGCCATGGTGAAAGAGGCTATTGTGGGGGTTAGTTACTTTCTTCCTCACTTGAGAGGACTTCTTCTCCAAGCTCTTTATAAAGTAGAAGGGAAAATTCAAAGGTTTGTTGAACTGAAAATGAGCTAGCAATTTGAAATGACAGGCTTTGAAAGTGGAATATCTACCTTCGCATGTGATCAACCTGGTGATGACTATGAGAGGGTTGATTAGTTCCTCTTTTATCCATTCCTTGGAATATCCTTTTGCTCCTTATATGTTCTAGAATTCAGGCTTAAAAAATCTATTATAGCTTGAGCGCAACAACTGGTGGTTTTTGAACCCTCTATCTCCCACTCTTGGAAGCTTCGTGGCTGCAACAATGGATTATTTTGAGACCCCAAAGGTAAGAGACCCCATGTTTGTTGTGTTCCCATCAAAGCCGACTGAAAATTGCATTGAGATTCCATCATCGTGGCCCTACAAGTGGGATAAAAATGGCCCCCAACTCGTGCACAAAAACACCTCCTTGCACTTTGAAAACTCAGGAATGGCGAAAAGGTCTGCGTAGGAATAGGGTTCATACCACTTGGGCATCGTGATGATGTGAATAAATAATTAGAGGCGAAATTCACCAAGAGAGGGTGCGATTGGGTCAAGGAATGGCATGAACTGAGCAAGGGACAAGTGCAATTTGAACAAGGGAACAAATGACAGAGGCTGAGCGCGTTCTTTAAAACAGGGGCAATGAAAATGGAAGAGGTTAATTGGGATAATAGGTAACCCCAACCCATTTTTGAATGCGACTACGGAGGAATTGGTTGCACACATGCACGCATGAGTTGCCATGTGCGAGCAATTTCGAATTCAAAGGCACATTTTTAAGGGAAAGATTAATGATGCGCAGTTAGATCAATGTTTAAGTCTTTTGACTTGGACATTTGATCATGAACATGTATAAATTTTTCATCCTCACTCTTAATTGCCTTCAACCAATTCGATTAAATTTCATTGATTCCTAGTTACCTAGAATTGTGGACAGTTACTAGTGTGTAAATTCATATGCCACTTCGTTCGGCACCTCATACGGTACTTTATATGGAACCTCATACAACACTTCATATGGTACCTCTATGTTAAATACATTTTTACCTCCTATAATGGATAGCCTACAATATTGCAATGGTTTTGGCAATCATAGTGATTAAGAGCAGAGGCAGAATGTTCCATTGTTTGTTGATTTTTCCATCATGCTCACTCAATCCACTTGCATAGAACATGTAATGTCAAACCTACAATGAACAACCTGTAACAAAAATGAACCAATAAAGTGGTTTGTTAAGTATATGTACAACTATTTATAGCACATGGGAGATTAGCATTTTAAAATAAAATGACTGAAGATGTAATAACCTGTATAAAAAGTAATACAATTTTTTTTACAAATTTTTACTTCTCTAGAAAATGATCACTTGTTAACTCATGAACCCATCCCCCACACCTAAGTACTATGACACCTCACAATCAAAAGTATAGGAAACCAGTTAGTTCTCCCAATAGCTGAAGATTTATAGTTTGTAAAGTGTAAATATAAATTTCAAAGATTGGTCTAACGAGACGGTTAGAACATGGCCCTACCTATAGGATAAGAGATCCTATATATATATAATAAGAGGTAGGCAAGAGAGTTTCAAGATAGTCTCAGAGTTAGTTCCCAATGGAAAGTTTATGGAGTTCATTAACCTTAGCTTAACCATACATACTTCATGTCATCTTTGTCTGCAAGTAATTCCGTACATCAGGACAAGTTTTAAATTTATTATTTATTTTTTATCATATTGCCATCCTCGCTAGGTAGAATGCCTTGCTGCCAGCAAGCTTGTTCAGTACTCTGGCGGGTTTACCTAGTCATACCATAGGCTGGTACCTTTTGTCAGCAGACCTGTTCAGTATCCCGATGGGTTAACATCTTACACCCTTAGAGACTGGCCCTCCATCTTTTAAGATTTTAGTATAAGATTGCTTTATGCAAGAATATGGGGGGACAACTCCGAAAACATTTTTTTTTTTTTCAATTGGGATGGTATTTATGTTAGAGGATGAATTTTTTTTATATTACTTAGTGATTGTCCTGATGTAAGGGGTACTTAAGCGGATGTGGCCTATCTAAAGATATGATATAATCAATCTATTTAGTGTGTAGTGGATGGTACCATTGAGAAACAACAGAAAGGTATCTCGAGGCTCAACTCACTTTCTTCTTTTGTAGTTATTGTGATGTTTCCATGACTAACCGCTAATCATACCTCCTTGTTACTTTTTAATAAATATACTTTACTCACTTACTCAGGTTTCTTGGAAGAAACTGTATGAGATACCTCTAAGATTTATGGTTATGGTATCACTTCCTTATACAATGGTAAAGAGTTTCAAGAGCAACTATTTTGGATTGCCTTAAGAAAATGCAAATTGTTGAAAAAATATGGCTAATTACAGCAAGTCAATATTCATTTGATGCTTAGAAGACAAAAAAATTCAAGTGTAACAATGTCTTGAAGAAAAATCCTTCTTTTATACTTCCTTGAAATTGTCTACTCCTCGTGAAATAATTACTTAAAGGAATCTCTAGAATCGATTTAATTTTTTTTTTTTTTTTTTTTACATATGTACAGTAGAAAATTCAGAAAACTTTTCAAGAACAAGGGGGAACTTCCCCATATACTAAGGCCAATGCCTTTTTATTTTACATGACTTGTATAAAATCCTATTTGGAAATGGGCTTATGATAAAATTTGAGTCGGTGTCCATTTACTACAAAGGAGACTTGTCCATCGTCAATTGTTTTGATTTTTATAGCTCCATTGTCATATACAGTGTCTACCTCGTAAGGGTCCAACCATCGGGTGGTGAGTTTACCTTTGAAGGTTTTAAATCGGGAGTCAAACAAAAAATCACAGTCACTAGGTTGGAAGTGTTTCTTCTTAATAAACTTGTCATGCCACTTGCTCCTATGGTTTTGGACTAATATTGCTCGTTGGATGGCATCTTTCCTGATCTCATCCAACTCATTCAATTGTAGGGCTCATTGTTTCTGAGCCTCATCCAAGTTCAATCCCAATTCTGCGGCAATACAAAAGGTCCTTACTTGGAATTCTATTGGTAGAAGTACTTGTTTCCCATACACTAGCTCATAAGGGGTATGCCCAGTGGTGTTCCTCCAGGTGGTACGATATGCCCACAAATCCTCTGGAAGTCTATTAGCCCAATCCCAATGATGTAATTGAACAATCTTGATTAGGATAGCTTCCAGAATGTTGTTTGTATATTCTACCTGACCATTGGCTTCTAGGTGGTATGGAGAATATTTACAATGTTTAATCCCATATTTCTTTGTTAGCTCTCTCATTAGCTTGGAAGTGAATTGAGTGCCTTGGTTTGTAACAATTTCACGAGGGACACCGAAGCGGGTAAAGATGTCTTCATAGATGAATACGACAATAGAGTTTTCTGTAGCCCTGAATAAGGCTTTTGCCTCTAACCACTTGGTGACATAGTACGTACAAACCAAAATATAGTTCTTTTTATGAGACATGGGTGAAATTGGTCCTACAAAGTCAAGGGACCATTTTTCGAAAGGTTCTATCATAAATTGGGCACACAAGGGAATTTTGTCAGTCGACGTAGGTCTTTCTAACCTTTGGCAACTATCACAACTTCTCACATACTTGGCAACATCTTTGAAAATTCTAGGCCAATAGTAATCTGAATGTAACACCTTATATGTTGTGCGTTTGTCAGATAAATGACCACCACGTGGTGCATTATGACAACTTCCTAGTATTTCTGGTACCTTGTCCTCTCAAAAACATCTATGAATAATCAAATCAGGGCCTGTGCGAAAAAGGTCATGACCAACCCAAGAGTAATTAACACTCTGTGTAATAATTTTGCGCTTTTCATGAGGTGACAAATGAAATGGTAACTTCCTAGTAGCTAGACAGTTTGCCATATTTGCAAACCACGGGGTATTCACAGAGAGGGAAAAAAGGTTCTCTTCTGGGAAACTATCATCTACAGGGATATCATCATCCTCATTTTTTATTCGTGAAAGAAAATCAGCTACCCCAGTATCCTTTCCAGGTTGGTCAAGCACAGTGATATTAAATTCTTATAATAGCAGGAGCCACCTAGTCACTCGACCATTAGTTATGGGTTTATTCCTGAGAAATCTAATGGCAGAATCATATGTATGTACAAATACCTCGTAACCTGTAATGTAATGATGAAGCTTGTTAATAGCATGAACAACTGCCAAGAATTCGTTCTCGATAACTGTGTAGTTTAACTCGATAGGGGACAAGTTCTTGCTCACAAAATAAATGTCATAGGACTGCTGGTCCTCTTTCTTCCCCAATACTCCTATTGCGGTGTTGAAGGCATCAGTTGATATATGAAATGGGAGAGTCCAATTGGGCCCTCTAAGAACTGGTGCCACAAACAACTTAGCTTTCAGGGTTTCAAAGGCAGTTTGACACTGCTCAGTCTAGACAAAATCAACATCTTTTATTAGCAATCCAAACATGGGTTCATCAACGTTTGTAAAATTCTCAATAAACCACCGGTAATATCCAGCATGTCCAAGAAAGATTCTCACCTATTTTTGAGTCTTGGGGGGTGGAAGTCTGACGATGACCTCAATCTTTGTAGGATCAAATTTTATCCCTTCATATGAAACATAATGTCCTAGAACCACTCCTTCAGTCAACAACATTTTACATTTTACATGACTTAGAGATAGGTTCATTTCTTGGCATCTGATAAGGAATTTTTCTAATTTATCTAAGGATTAATGGTAAGTGTTTCCATAAACTGTGAAGTCATCCATGTATACCTCCACACAATCATGAATAATATCAGTAAATATCCCTAGTACTGCTCGTTGAAATGTGGCAAGAGAATTACATAATCCAAATGGTAAAACCCTATAGGCATAGGTGCCCCAAGGAAAAGTAAAGGTAGTATTGTCCTGGTCCTCAGGTGCTATGAGAATTTGATTGTACCTATTGTACCCATCTAAAAAGGAGAAATACTTCTTCCCAGACAAGGTATCCATAACTTGGTCAATGAAAGAAAGAGGAAAGTAGTCTTTCAGAGTGACTTTGTTGAGTTCCCAAAAATCAACACAAATTCTCCATTTCCGGATCACTTTATTTGGAACCACTACAAGTGGGGATACCCACTTACTATCATAGATGGGATAAATAAATCTGACATTTAATAACTTTTGGATCTCCTCTTTTACTATATATTTGAGTGTTGGGTTTATGCTTCTTTGGGGTTTCTTAATAGGTGTTACTTCCCCCTGGGTATATATGTGATGGATGAATGTGTCAGGGTGTATACCCTTCATGTCAATGTATTCCCAGGCGAATTCTCCAGATTGTTCTTTAAGGATACTTACTAACTATTTTTGTTGTTTTGTATCTAGCCTAGAGTTTATATGTAAAAATTTCCCTGGACTAATCTCGTAGGGCATAGTATAAGACATGCCAGACTCATCTATCTTGAAGATAAAATATGTTGAAGATAAAATGGATGGGTCCAATTTTTCCTGAAATTCTTCCCCAAACATGTACTCAAATTGGGGAAAATATTGTGGAAAATCCACACATGTGATAGCATAAATAAACTGGTTTAACACATTTTCCATTGTGTTCTCCTGAAGTGCCCAAGCATGGTCACTTGGAAATATGGGTTCTTCCCAGTCCTCATTCTCGTATGAACATTCAAGCCACCATAGATTCTCCATGATAGGTTGATCTTGAGGGTAAATGGTGAGCTTCTGAATAGAGAGTCCATTCGAGATGGTCATTTTTCCCTCTCTACAACCAGTAAATGCATTGGTTGTGGCTAACCAAGGTCTTCCCAAAATGACGGGATGGCCTTTGGTAGGATCCTTTGAGTGAATTACAAGAAAATCTATTGGGTACTCCCATGAGGCTAAAGTAACCATGATATCATCTAAAATTCCTTCAGGTATAACTCTGGTCTTATCTGCTAATTCCAAAATGGTTGGGGTAGGCCTAAGAAGAGGTTGTAACTGTAATTTCTCCAAGGTAGTAGTGGTCATAACATTGATGGATGCCCCTAGGTCTATGAGAGTGTTTCCAATGGAAGCTTCATTAATGGTTATGGTCACTACGATGTTTCCTAGGTTCCCATATTTTGCTAGATTTTGATGCTCCGATATGTATTCAGAAGGTCCTCCTATCAAATGAATTGTAGGAGGGTCCTTCTGCTTCCTACCTGGCTTCTCAATGAACAATTGTTTGACTACCTTAATGTAGATTGGAATGTCTTTAATGGCTTGAAGCAGGGGAATGTTGACACAAATATTCTTCAATTCATTCAATATGTCAAATTCCGGTCGGGTGGTAGGTTTCTCGATTACCAATCTGTCTGGATAAGGAGGGGCCTTCGTAATTTATGAAGGTTCATTTTCGGGAAGATTGGGTTCTTGGTTTTTAGGAATAATAGCATCTTCCCACCTAGTGTCATCCGTGGGTTGTTTGGTGGTTTCTTCTTCTTGTTCTTCCTCTTGGATGACTATTGAATACCTTTGCTTGTCCAGAACTTTTCCCAATCTTAGTTGAATTTCCTGTAATGGAACATGGGTAATGACATACGTCGGGAAGACATGGATCTCAACATTGTGAAGAGGTTGAGAGGGATTATTATTGGGATTGGGAACTGGTTGTGCCATTAATAATGTCATTCTTGGGGAGCTTGTATTATGATATTGTAGCAATTGTTGTTGTGGAATAAAAGGTAAAGGTGGTGGAACAAAACCTGGCAGAAGATGCAGATTGTTTGGTGGAAACTGAGGATAAGGATGGTTGGACATAGGGACAGGTGGAGCTTGAGGGTTTCCTTGGTTATGTCCTCCTCTCCATCCTTGAAGCCAAGGATGTTGGTACTGTGTAGAATATTTTTTCCAACCTAGTGAGTTCCACTATTGTTGTTGTTGATAATAGGGTGGAACTTGAGATTGTAGATCTGGGTATGTGGGTTGGTTCCGAGAATGCCATGGCCTCTTAGGTGCATAAGAAGACTCCCCAGGATATTCACTCCTATAGATGGCTAACAAACCGATAAATTATGGGCATTTCTTAGTTGAATGGTCTTCTATGCAGAAGCCACAAACTGAAATGTTATCTAATGGGCATTCCCTTGAGGAATGTTTCCTTCTGCATCTTGAGAAATATATGCTCATTGTTGCATTTTGATCCACCTGTTTCTTTTTAATATTTAGGGTGTCCAACTGGGAACCTATTGTGCTTAATATATTTGTCTTGAAGTTCTCTAAAAGGTTCCCTATATATACTCTTGTGATACCACCTGAACTAAATGGTTTTAAGTTTCTATTATAAGGGTCCCAAACATTATTTCCTATCTTATCTCTACGCCTTGAGTAATTCTTACACATTTCACATATTTTGGAAAATGGTTTTTGAGAGATGTCACATGATGCCATCAAGTTAGGCATATCTAGGTATTCTTCTGAAATTACCTTAAGGAAAAGAACCCTAAGTACATCCTCTGGGAGATCATGGTATTTTGACTTTTGGGAGATATAACCAAATTGTTCCATATAATCCTCAAGGGTCTCGTCTTCTAACTGTTGGATTTTGAAAATATCATTACAATATTCTTTGGTCTTGTAGTAGTCTTGGTACTTCTTAAGAAATATATCTTTCATGGCTTCCCAAGACCTAATGCTAGATTCTCCCAACCCCATGAACCATCTTAGTGCGGAGTCCTTGAGGGTGACAAGAAAGAGTTTTAGTTTTTGGGCATCTTGTAAGTAGTTGTATATTCTACACAAGATGTTGAATTCAAATAGGAACGTATCTAGATCTTCACTACTTTTACCATAAAAGGTGGGTAGTGCTGAGAGAGGAATATTTTTCATGTTGACATTTGGGTTGGTGTCCAAAATTGGAAACCTGAAGGTAGTTTCGGTTTGGTTTCTAGCCTCTTCTTCCTCCCCGTGTTTTACATTGTTATGATCCCCCTTATCATCCATACTGGTTTGGTTTCCAAAAAGAGTGTACCTAGGTGGTTTTATCTTTGAAGAGAACAAGGTTTCCCTTTGATGGAAATGTCTTCCTACTGATTGGATGTATGGGACTCTACTCGAGCCAGTTAAGATTATTGGTGCCAAAGTTTCTGTGTCAGTTTGAGAGATAATTACATTGGCTGAACTACCAAACATAATATTCACTTGTTCAGGGTCTATGATGTCCTCAAAGTTAGGATCTCTTGGTGTTGGTGTAAAAGAAAAGGTTGTATTGTTTGGTTTAGTAGAAGGATCGAGTGGTCTTGCCTCCTGTACCAATATGACTCATGCTTCAATTTTTTGTTCTATAGTGTTCCTGGTCTTAGTCTCTTTAGAGGCTAATTTAGCTCTTTGGGTTGAGCTAGCTCCTGTTTTTTGGTATTGGTCTGCTAAATTTATGAGTGGAATATTCCTTCCCCCAAAAAGGTCGGAAGGAACCTTGGTTGAAAGATCTGATTTAGATTTAATGTATCTAAGTTTTGGGTCTCTAGGTCTATTCTTGAAAGTAAACAAAAATAAAAACTACCATTGGGTTTGGGGGAGCCTGCAATAGCAGATGCGCAAGTTCTTACCTCTCGTCTTAAAGTTTCCCCACCACCAATCTAATGTTAAGGTCTAGAAATGATATATTTCCTAACTATTTCCTACCTTGATACAACTCCTCGACAACGATGCCAAAAATAATGGGTGTTCTATATGCACTAAAAACCCTCAATTAAATTTTCAACCCGTGGTAAGTAAACTTAGAGTTGTATAAAAATATATGCCAAGGTAGAAGGGCTAGTAGTAGTATAATCTAACTAAGGAAGTGGCTATCTAAGGGATAATATACTCAAGAAAATACTATTAATGATCAAACTCTACTAAGCAACTCAAACTATGTACCCTAAGTAACCTTTGAATGAAGGTTCGTTGGATAGTTCTAAGAAAGAAAATGGAAACCCTATTTAAAGCAAACTAGTTCATTCATAACAATAAGAAAAAGAAAACTATTCATCTAATAAGCAAATATCAACATCAAACTATTTGTAATTAACCTACTTAAATTCAATAAGAAACTATCCTATGAAAGCAAGCAAATAAACAAGCAACTACACTATCAAAGCAAGAATAGACAAGTAAGAAACTAACCTATTAAAGCAAGTAAACAAATAACTAACCTAGAATAACTTCTACAACAAGTAAACTAATTAAGATTACTCAATAAGCAACTAACTAAGCTAAGAGACAAATGAACTCTATTCGTAATTTAAATTTCACAACTATTTCTAATTTACAAAAGGAAATCTACTAAATTGAAAGCAAGATGAATTAACAACTAATATTTAATCTATGATAAGCAAACTACTCTTTAATCTACCAAAGAAAGAAAACTATCTATCCTACAACAACAAGAAAACTATCTTCTAATCTATGAAAGCAAGAAAACTATCTTCTAATCTATGAAAATGAAAATATAGTGTTGATGGTTGTGTGAATGTCTTCGGTGTCTTATAATATCATGATGGAACTTAACAATGAAAGATAATTCAAGAGGGATAAACTCGATATTGACTTCAATAGAAAAGTGAAAAGTGTGAATTAGGCAATCCAGTGAGAACTTAGCCATTATGAAAACAACATCAATTACCTTGCATATCCATGGGACTATTACTCATGCATTAATCATCAATAGTTATAAAGATATTACACTATGAAATTCAATTGCACTCTATACTATGTAAGCAAATTCATACTATACTAAATTCAATAATTAACTACAAATTGGAATTGCAACCTAAATCTAAGAAAGAAATTGCATGAAGTAAGCTAGTTTAATAATTCAAATTACAAAAAGAAGAAATACTCATAAACAAAAATTAAGCATTATTCTAGCACATGACAAGTAAGCAAATTAATTAAAAACTAGATAAGAAAAAACTAAATAGTAATTGAATAAGCAATCTAAAAATGAAAACTAGAACTAATACTATCCAACGAAGCTCTGTCAAAGAAAGTGTGGATTAAAATTATGTTCTAAAACTTTGTTTTAAAATCTATTTTAAACTTGATTTTAAACTCTGCTTCAGCATAAATAAAGTCTACTCTATCATATAATCATACACGGGGTTAGTGTCTAAGATTGCAAGATTTCTTCTACTAACTAAAGGGTCATTGTATATTAACAAGATTCCTCATAATAAGCTACAAAACTAAATTAAACCAATTAAATTATAAACAACAATTTATATAATAAGAAAGAAAAATGACAATTCATGTACAGGAAAAGAAATAAAAAGACATCTACGCTATCTAATCCACAAGAAAACCCATAGGATAGTTACCCAGTCTACTGGTGGGCCCCCCAACAAGTCATGGTTACTCTTCAAAGGCACACCATGAACTTCAACAACATGAATTCAACATTAAAACTAAAACGCAGTCTTTACACAATTCTGGCAAAATGAAAATGGCAAAACAGAGCTAAAATTGTCTTTGTCTCTAACTCTCTATTGATTAACTTCTTAACTATTGTCTGACCACTGAGGTGGTATTTATAAGTTTTAAAATATGAGAGGTCGACCACTGGAGGTTCGATCCTCTTCTAAAAATAGTAAATTGCATTTAAGATGCCCTAACTGTCGAAATGAGGCAAGCCAATAATCGCCCAACATAACAACCCAAATCGAGTTGTCAAGAGTTTGGTAGATGGAGGCCATGAGAATAAGCAAAACCCATGTCTCTGATTCTCCCATCAATGGCTGCCAATACCATAACTACCAAATCACCCATCGTTTTTGTGTAGGATGGAATGCCAGATGGAGTACCAGAATGAGTGCCGGATGAAGTACCAAAAGAAAAAACAGGTTGCGATTTTGCCCCATGACACCAAAAATGCTAATTAGATTCCTCGAAACATAAAAACATACTGAATTACACTCAAGATCATCATAAAATATGAGTTATCCATACCTGGTGTGGATCATAGATATTTGGCACAAAATCTCTTCAAAAACTTCTTCAAAACATAAAAACACATATACACATTCGACAAAAAGGTTCTAATTACCGTCATAAAATCGATCATATCATGGGCCCAACAACACCTGTAATCACATGGCTAGATTCGTACATACTGATGACGGAATTGAAGACCCTAGATCTTATAATTTTGGTCCATGTTGCGATGGAGTATTTATGATTTGTATTAACACATAGATCCACTTTGTATGTCTCGTGGCTATGCCCAAATTTGAGTTTTCTAGAGCATAGATCCACAATGTATTCCTAGTGGCTATGTAGAATCTTAATGACATGGATCCACAGTGTATAATTGGTGGCCATGATTGAAATTTATGATATAAATCACTTGTAGTCTGAGCATGGGAATGCCTACCTCAGAAATAGTATGATATTATGCAGATGCTTGGTTGTTTGCAGGTTCCCGATTGGTGTGCTCCTTCCTTCCAATACACACACATTCTACAAAGTATTTCGGTTGTCACGAGTTCCAACCTCATACTTTGGGGGGCATTTTGGTACACATTATTTTGGTCACCCCAGTGATCCTTTTACAACATGTGTTCATGTTCCCAAAAGATCCTTTCTTCATGAGAAAAGTGACTAGATTTTTCTTCTCAAAAACCCTATTAAAGAAGATCGCCACAGGATGCACTATATGTAGGATGCGATGATGCATGATCATCGCACTTCTCCCTAAAATGGGTTTGCAACGTCGTCGTAGGATTTCCTATAGATGGGACGTGGCGATGCTAAAGGACTAATAAAAGGTCGAGCTTCATGAAAGTTCTATAAGGGGATCTTCTAGAAGATGAGGTGGCTTCAGAATAGATGGGATCTTACTCGCTTCTCTGATTTTGTGGGATCATCCTAATCTCTTTAACCATATCTCTTTCCCCTATATAAAGAGGGATTTCTCATGGAAAAGGCTAAGGTTAATGAAGGTTTAATAGGCTAAGAATTGTGTGAGGAATTCTACTTCAGTTCATGCTTAAGGGATTCATTTTTGTTCATCAAGTCATTGTGGATCTTCTTTATGCAAGTTTTGAGAAAGTGTGTGTGATGGAGAAAAGGGCCACTGAAAGGGGACCTTGCAACATCAAGGATTTTGGTTGTATCTTCCACTTTTACTTAATATAATGCAATGACATTTTTCTTTCCCATAAAACCATTCTTGTTTTATTGTATGATTCCTTGATCACATGCATAAGTTTTCATTGAGTATACTATTGTTGATTTCACTTTGGTTGGTTTGTGTTCCCTTGTAGATCCAATATCACAAAAGCACCGTAGTGGAGCGAGGACAACAAAAATATAAGGAAGCGATATTTAAATGGTATTTCACTCATCTCTTGTTTGATAGTAGATTCAATGATTAGAGCTTATGGAAAGAATCATGTCCTATCTTGTTTTTTTCTATATCTAGGTGGATCTAGGGAGATTAGTTTATGTCTGCATTTACCGATTATTCCAATAACATCACTCTCTCAACCCAATCCCCCCTTTCTCTCTCTTTACATCTCTATCTCTCTCTATAATCCCATCTCTCTCTTGTTCTCTCTCTACCTCTCACTCTTTTCCTCTCTCTCAATCTCTAGCTCTCCCTCCATCTCTCTCTCCCTATCTAGGAACCCCTCTCTCTCCCTCCCTCTCTCTCTCTCTCTCTCTCTCTCTCTCTCCACCCCCTATTCCTATATATCTCTCTCTACCTCCCTCCCTCCATATCTCTTTCTCTCATCTAACCCTCTCTCTTGCACTCCCTATCCCCCTATCTCTCTCTCTCTCTCATCTACCCCTTGTTGAGGAAAATATATGAAATAATCTTACTCAATAATTTTCAGACTCTGCTTGGCTAGATAAAAGTAGACGCGAATATCACCCTATGTTTATAGCCAACAAAAATAACATCCTAACTCACAAGTATTAATTATGAGTGTTTAGGCTAGTCTTTTATCAACAAAAAGCTTGCTGGAAATTTAATTTTTATGTAATTTTCTGAATATACCAGTTGTTGAAATAAATGTAAATATATAAGTAAAGTCACCAAGATGATAATCAATACATATGAGACATAAAGCAATCCTTTATTTCATTCAAATTCACCAAAGAGTCATTTTCTTTACAAAATCTCATGTAGAAATTTTGGACCAAAGTCAAACTTAGACATCCCCAATGGAACATACAAAAGGACCTCTGATAGAAAACCAAAACTGAACTCTAAAAGATGGATCATCCTTCCACAAATTGTTTCCCACTCGACTCTGCACAATATCGGTTGTCAGTCATGAAAATTAATTCACAAACAGATAAGTCTACATAGACTATCAAAGATAGATCAACACCTCTAAAAACGAGTGTCTGAATGATGTGATTCAACCCTGAATATTGTTGTCTACAATAAGACCCTGCTATCATAAAAGAGAATTAGGCTTGTGATGAATAATGAATGAATGAAAACTGAACTATCTTAGCATAAACTCAAAGAGAAAACCTTAGTATGCTTCTACATCTATCCTCCCTTTCCTTTTTCTTTTAAACACATTATAATTGGTTGAAGTAGTTGAACCAACTCATTATTTAAGTTAATTAAGAGACTCAACTAACTTTAGTTAGGGAGAAGAGTAATAATCATAATAAGGGTTATAATAAATAATAACTAGTAGGTGGGACCCCTTGTGACTCCCATTAGCTTATGATAAACATAACATAATTATTAGTTAAGCAAATTGCACCTCCTTGTGACTCATATCCACATATTCGCATTTGGTAATTTAGCTCATGATATTTTGAATTATTTTCAAAAAAACATTACTCATATATCCACAATAAAACATATTGTCCAAACATTCCTGAAGTCAACTGTCACCAATAATAGATAAAATAAAACTCAAAATCCATATTTTCCATTTGTGAGGACATCTTTCCTTTGCTTATGATATCATCTTTTAGTCCTTCTCTTTGACAGAGGCGTAATAGGCCTTTATTTTTAGCCTTTTATTTGAATATCTCATCCCTACATGCGTGATTGATTAGCAAATGATATTTTAATTAACCATACATGACAACTCTTTTAAAATATGAAATGGATTTTGGCTCAGCAATATATCGGACTCATGCAATCCAATCCATACAAATTGTTTATCAATGAGCAGGGGGTGAAAAAGGGTTCTGGGATATGTGAGGGGTTTGTATTGAGATAAACATGATATAATGAGGGGGAAAAGAACACGGCTACTGCTCAATAATAACAACAATGAACTGTGAAGAAAACCAATAAATTATCATTGTAATCCAAACAAGACACTGCCGCTTTCAACTGCTTTAACACTGAAATTCTCTTGACTGTAATCAATCTTAGAACAGGGAGTGAAAAAATGAATATGGGAAGGAGAAGGGATTTGAAGTTAGTGAAAAATGAAATAATGGAAGGGAAAAGAGTGATTAATGTTCATAAAATTAATTAAGTGATACATAAAACATTCTGTGAAAGGAGATGTACTAACCAACGATCATTGTGACCAAATAAAAATTACTGTGTATTTAATTAGTTCATTATTCATAATCAAATGTCCAACACAGTACCATCACAAGACAATACACATTCCACAAAATCTGTAAAGGAGTTCTTTCATTTATATACTTTGCATCTTATAACAATTTTAAAACAGTAACCATTCCCACTCTGTTAACCATCAAAGTCAACCACTGCTCATACATTAGTTCAATCAACAAATATACTCAAAGTCATGTTTCCAAAATTAACAATGAAGTCATACTATCACTGCAATCGGGCCTGTCATTTAAATGCAGTGATATTCGTTAAACATATATAGGGGCAGTCAACCCCGAATGACATTTAAACAAACATACAACAACCACCATTCCAACACAAGCTATGCATCGAATAATTCAATCATGAAAGTGTAACTCTATCACTGTACAAGCTCAATTCAATATGACTCTAAAAGTTGGGCCATCCATCCAACACAACAAGGTATCAACAACATGCTTGTCTCAACAAATGATTGGACTACAACAAAAACATGCTTAAAACTCTGTGGGTACTCCTGAGTGTGAAACCCAAGATATCCATTATACACAGTGTGCAGCCACCAAAACACCAAGATGCAACATATCCATTTTAGAAAACCAAACACACAGTCACATTAATAACTCAACCCATCATGTTGAGCCATTAATCTAATCTAATATTGCTTTGATTTAGTCACTGTAATCAACTATGTTGTGTACAACTCAGCTTATACAATTATACAATCATAAGAATGTAGTGGATGTAGTTCATACAGTCATCCTGGTTGCAATAACCATTAGGCCCCAAAAGAAACTAACAGTTACAACGACCACTATTTCATTTTGTAGAAACACCACACACACAACGCGGTATGCGTGAGTGACATCAAGAAATTGTAACCAATGCCAGCTAAATATCCAAATAATCCTTAATGAAAAAATACTAGTGATTGTGTATCAACCAACCAATTCACCATTGTCGTAAAAATCAATCAACTTAACAATATGTTACAACCATGCATGCCCACACATCAATTCGAATTGGGTCAGTGGCCCTCTCCATTAAACAATACTGAGTGATTAAACATAAGGAGAGCGACTGTGTAATTTGAGTTGCGAAAATGACAATGCAGGGTTTACTATTGTTATAACAGAGGTAGTAACTAAAATCCAAACCCACACAATTGTCATAGTACCAACTAGGAGAGTCTATATAATAAATTCAATCCAAAATAACCCATAGTAAACTTGACAGGCCCGACAATCTTCTCTATAAAACTCCAGACTAGAGGGGTAAGGGTTTGTTTTGTAGCCAACATAGGGAGAACAGAGCCAACTCCTTGTAATGGTGAAAAATCAAGGCCAACGGTGCATACACAGAGAGAACCGTGACTCATTCGTAGAAAGGTAACAAATCCATGGAAGGGGGGCATGACAGTAGGTGAGGCTCTAATTCATCCTGACAATGTTATTTAATGCACACAGGGTATAACCCTCGTGTCTCTTTAGTCAAACAACCACAACGTTGAGGTGAATAAAGGTTGATAAAGAACAAAATAACTTATTGTGCGACCCTTGGTGGTGAAAACAACCCAATGCCCAAATTTGCATGCACAGTGACATAAGCGCTTTCATTAAACCCCATAAAATCCCCAAAAAATATGAAAGCATGAAGATAGCCAAATGAGACCAACAAAGACCCTCCAACTAAAATATCAAGGATAACAATGATCTCTTGTGACTTCCAATGCCCAGGATAACTAGTAACACTATGACTTAAACATCATTGCAAAGAAAACCATCAACATTTCATTTCATAATCACAATTTTATATAGTTGCAATACTTAAGGAAGGCACAAACCAATACACCCAAGACAACATCCATTTCATAACTAGAGAAGACTCATGAAGGGTAAAAAAAAAAATCATACCTGTAATCGAACACCTTAAAATGCGATTTGGCCAAGCGGTTTCTCTCTGCTAAGAAATCAGAGCATAACCACAACAACAATGTTTGAAAAATAACCTGACTAGGGTGGTGTCCAATGACAAGAGTAAAGGTGATGTGCAGTAAATGCACATCACCTCCACACTTCAAGTTCATTCAATTCTTAGTACGCCATCTACTAACCAAACAAATCATCCACTTTGAACCATGCATATAGCCCAACGACCTTTAATTTCCAAGAGTGCCACCCATATCACATATTACCATCTCCACTATACATAAATTCATGTCAACTATGTTCTATACAACCTTGATAAATTGCATGGCTATCATATGTTATCTAGGATTTGCCACAATCTTTTCAATGCATATAGTATAACATGTTAGCATAGGATAGTTCCTTCTTTTAATTTCCTTTCATTTGTTGTTACTAACATATGTCTATTGCAGGGGTCACAAGTAATAGATCCAAGAACAGACAACAATGATAACCATGAAAACCTTCGGTATAAAACTTGAGCTTGGAACAACAAGGGAACCATGTATAATATGCCTGATCCATTATCTAATAAAACAAGATGTCGTCAACCATGAAAGTAGTGTCAAACAATAACATAACATCAAATAAGAACTAGACTTCATCTTAAATCTAAAAGGGGGTCCTACCTACTATTATTATTTAACTTTCATATTAATAGGCTTTTAGCAAAAATTTGCGGGAAAAGCTTCGTTGTGAATTTAATCGTCAACAAATTGGCGAATCCACAGGGAAATTTGTTTTCAATAGATTTAGAACTCAGAACTCATGGTTTTGCAGACCAAGAACAATAATTTTAGAAGATGTAACCAAAATAATTATGCAACAGGTGGAAGTGAGCGAATTTAATGGAAAAATGACCGGGAATTTGGGAATAACTCATGAAAAATGTTAATTATGAGGGGGGTTATCATTGTATGCATAATCATTCAACCAAAATCGGCTCTTAACTCAAGGAGGAAAATTAAATTCTCTGCTTTTTTATTTTCAAACAGATGAATAAATGGGAAGAGGAAGAGGGAGATAACCAATCTCTTTATAAGACAACAGTGAAAGTAGACAACAAATTCAAATGTGTTCTCAGGGAAAACATCATAACATCCATATAAGCTTGATTGTTATTGACTAAGAATATCTCACATGAGTGTTACTGTGGCATAACTAATCCAACATATTATTTCTGACTAAACTAAAAAATGAGAAAATCGAAATCCAGCAGAATAAAATTGCAGAAAATTAAAATGGTAGAAATAAAGTGACAGAAGGTAAAACAATAGGAAATGCAAAAAAAATGAAAATCAACTATTGTAAGCAGGAAAAGAAAAAATAGCGAAAAATGAAACAGATCTATATTAGTAAAATACAAAAAATCCAGATAGTGTTAGATATTTTCAAGTTGGTTCCACGTAATGCTTTAGGTGAGAACCATTAGTGTTGTAGGAAAACAATCACTACTGTAAGTCTTTTAGAATGTAAGAATTGGTACCTAATACAAAAGCGATCTTGAAAGGACCTAGCCAAAATTTCTGAATTTTTGAATGTCTTCCCTTATCGGCGCGAGCTGAATCCCATAGCAAGACCTTTTCATTTACCTTGAACTTGATAGTCTTGACACTCTTGTTGAAATACTTCTTAATAGTTTGTTGTCTCCTTTTAATATTATCCAAGGCAAACAACCTTTGTTCTTCCAAAGCTAGTAGTGCATTTACCCTTTGCGAAACATCTGAAGAATTTAACTCTTCGATCTGTAGCATCAACCTTAAGGAAGAAAGTTCCAAATCTATTGGTAAGAGGGCTTCTTGACCATAATAAGGATGAAAAGGAGTGCAACCAGTGATTACCTTGGCGGTAGTTCAATCTTCCCAGAGGGAATAGGTGAGGAGAGTATGCCACTGACGAGGCTTATCTTCGATGATCCTTTTGACGATTCTTACCATATTTTTGTTGGTATATTCGGCCTGCCCATTTCCTTGGGGGTAATAAGTTGATGAGGTGAAATGTTTAACACCCAACTTTTCTAGAAATTGAGTCATCTTAGCAAAAATGAAAGCGGGGCCATTGTCTGTAATAATTTCTAACGGCAGACCAAATCTGGAAAAAATATTATTTTCAAGGAAGGAAATTACCTGTTCGTCTGTGGAGTGCTTAAGTGGGACAACTTCAGCCCATTTTGTAAAATAGTCTGTGGCTGTCAAAATAAAAAAAATTCCAGCTGAAGAAGGGGGATTAATAGGACCAATAAAATCCAATCCCCACTTTGAAAAAGGAAAGTCTGGTAGGGCAAGTTGTAATGGCATGGCTTAAAGGCATTCTTTCCCAGAAAATTTTTGGCACTTGTCACAAGACCTCGAAAAAACATAAGAGTCATGAAAGATTGAAGGCCAATAGTATCCTTTCCTATAATTTTGAAAGAAATAGTTTTAGCAAAAAAATGACCTCCTACGTGAATGACAAAATTTGATGAACCCTGAGCTTCTTGTAACATTTTATGTGCATCTTCATTATTTACACAACGAAGCAATACACCATCAGCAGATCTTCGAAATAAAATGTCTCTTATAATGACATACTTTGTAGATTCAAGACAGAGTCTTCTCCTTTGATGAGTGTCTAATTTGTCTGGACTTATTTGGTTCTATAAATAATAAACCAAATTCTTGTACCAAGGATGTTCGGACACAGGGAGTATCTGATCGTTAATCTAAAAGAGGGTTGAGAGGGAACTATCTTCTTCATCAATTTCTTCACCATTCTTAGCATGCTGAGCCAAGTGAAGGGATAGGTCATGTCCCTTGATAGTGGTAGAAGTTATGATGTTCAAATCATGCTCCTAGATCTTGGCCAGACAATGTGCAATTTTTCCTGAAAGATAAGTCTGTGAGAGAAAAAAATTGACAGCAAGTAAAGGGACCTTTACCAACAAATGCATACCTAAGATGTAGTGGAGAAAATTTTCAACGGCCTTAAAAAGAGAGAAATCATGTTTCTCAATAAAAGAATATTTAAATTCATCATCAAACAAACATTGACTCATGTAAGCCACTGGTTTTTCATTCCCTTGGTCATCATTTTGCATGAGGACAAAAAAAACTGCCTCCTCAGTAGCATTAGTATATATTGTGAATTCCTTCTCAAAATCTGGCTTCGCCAAACCCGGTGCGGAACTGATTGATTTCTTAATCCCTTCAAAAGCATTTTCGACATCGTCTGTCCAAAAAAAAGAATGATCTTGTTTAAGAAAATTATGAATTGGTTTGACAATCACAGTAAAATCTGGGACAAACCTATGGACAAAGTTAATAACACCCATAAAAGATTGAACTTCTTTGTTATAGGTAGGAGCAGGAAGATTAAGGATAGCGGCAATCGTTTTAGGATCAAAGCTTATGCCTGAATCAGAGATGATGTGTCCTAGGAGTTTTCCCTTGGTAACACTGAAAATGGACTTGGAAGGATTTAGAGAAATTCCAAATTTCCTACATCGCATGAGGACTTTTCTCAAATCACGAAAATGATCTGATCAAATTTTAGAGTATAATGTTAAATCATGAAGGTAGATCTGAATGATCTTACCAATCAAATCGTCAAAATATAATTGCATAGTTCTTTGAAATGTGGCACCTACATTAGATAAACCAAAACGCATACATTCTGATGAAAACGTGCCACCCAGGCCACGTCTGCTCCCACATGACCTTCTTCTTCTCAGCCCGAAGAGCTCTAAGGTTCTTCTATTTCCCTATCGGGAAATCTGCTCCCACAGTTCTCTCGCGCGATCCCCTTCCTGGATGTATCGGGGAATCAGAACTCATGACTTCACGAATTCAAAAGTTGAACACTGGGTTCTCGGATCCCCGAGACACAATGGTCAGTCAACTCGCTGACTTTTCCCTGAGGGAATTCGCTACTCGCGACCCCAAACTTTTGGTTCTCCAACCTCCGATACCCGAGGTATTGAAACTACGATGCACACGTGTGGCTTGACCCGTCCACCCCCGTCTTTTCTATCGGGGTTTCCGCGCAATCATGATCTCAGCACTCACGACTTCGCTACTCGCGAGGTTGAATAACTTCCCCGTCGACTCCCGATATCCGAGGTGCCGAAACTCGCGACCTCGCTCCCTCGCGACTTCGCTTCTCACGAGGTCAAATAAATTCTACGTTGACTCCCGAGATCCGAGATGCCGAGACTCGCAACCTCGCTCCCTCATGACTTCATGATTTCCATGGCCAAGTTCTCGATCCTTTTCTTGCGAGGCTCCAATGCATGATCCCACGTGCGGATCCAATGGTCCTCCGCAATCCAGATCCAACGGCTATTTACCTCCTCGCCTCTCGCGTCTTCGCAGCTCGGAGTACCCAATGTTGGGTTCTCACCCTGTGAGCTTCCGAGTTCACGAGATCCTCAATCTCTGCCACCTGCCTTCTTCAGATGGGCGACTCACAACCTCCTCGCCACTTCGCCGCTTTGTGTCCTCGCGCCTCGCAACTTTTAACACTAGTCTCTCAACCCTTCCACATACGAACTCCCAAGATGCGAGGTGCCACCTATCCACTGGCCAACTCCTGTAGATTCACACTATCCTCGGAGTGGTCGATAATATCACGACTCTCCTTACCAACCTTAGGACACTTTCCTCATGAGGTCTCGATAGGTGATCTCATGAACCATCCAATGGCCCTGACCGACTTGGATCAACATTGCTGCCCCTCCTGATCTTTGAATCCTCTCCATGCCTGTGTTGTAACTACCTTGCACCTCTGGGAGATCCAACGACTCTCAGAACTTCATGAAATCACTTCCAAAGATTTCATCCGTCCATTCTCCCCTTGAGGATTTCTGTGAAATATAGAAGTGTCTCTCCACGAGGCTCGTTTTCTCGCTCACCAACCTGCGATGCTTTCCTCGGAATTCCAATGACAGCTTCCCTGCACTTAGCCTTCAGGGAGTTCAAAGGTCCACTCCTCCTGAGCTTTTTCCACTCTGATTCTTTCGGAGGAACTTGCATGCGCTCCTCGCGGCAATCATTCAACAATTCCCAAGTGTTGAATCCCCTCGACTCTGCACAACTCCTGCAGTGGTAGTCTTTGATTTCCTTTGCTCAAATTCACAATTGAGACTTCCGCTTCCACCTGCGCACTCCTTGCATGGCTTCAACAACCCACTTCCACTTCTGGGTGAATGAGAACAAAAGTTAAACTACTGAGCCTTCATCAACGCACTCCTTGCGGATGACTTCAACTGCACACCTTGCAGGAATCCTTTCTCAAGTAGAGAAACAATTGAAACTCATTCGCCCTTCCTTTCAGACTTCAGTTTGAAACATGAAATCACATGCATAGCATATATAAAGCAAATGCATAACAAGAAAGTAAACATTCATGAGCATAACATCAATACACAGAGAAAACAACACAAACCATGATCTTGAATCAAAGCTTCATTCTATTAATTCAAATGCCTATACATGGGTGTTCTTCATACAATACTCTCTGCTTGCTCTCCTCCTCTTCTGGGTTGATAATATTACAATGCACAATGGGGGTATCTATATCCGTTTTCCCTCTCGGACTCTAAACTATCAAATATAGACTTAAAATCCTATCTACTAGCATTAACTAGATTAAATGCCTCCTATCTACCAAAGGATGAGAGCTTAAAGGCTCAAGGTCCAATACAATATATAATGCGCCTTCATAAATGGATTCATTAAGACCTGTGCTACAATCCCAAAGCACTTCAAAAATTTGGGTTTCTTTATCCAGCTGATCTCCGCTTGATGTGCTGGCTCGCTTGATGAGTTGGCGATGCTCCTGCATCATACTCCTCGGCTTGAAAACTTTCATGGGCTCCTATCCATGATCTCGTGCACGGTCTATCCATGCTTTTGTATCTCCACTTATGTCTCCCAACTGGCATCTTCCACTGGGTGGTTCTTTCATTTGACCAGATACTCGAAGTATTGCTTCCGCCTGGTCTTTTTTCTCACTCTCTTGTCAAGTATACGCTCCATCTGTGGCTTCTCTGCAGTCGGCATATGCTTCTTCTACTGGATCTCTGGCTGTTCATCACTTCCAGCTCCTGCTTCCTCAGCCTTATAGGGATATAAGTCTGAGACATTGAATGTCGGAGATATCTTGATCTCATCCGGCAACTCAATCTCATAAGCGTTTTCTCCCAATTTCTTTAGGACTCTGCATGGCCCAATTTTCTTCATTTTTAACTTGTTGTATGTTCCTCTCAGAAACCTTTCCTTCCTCAAATGTGCCAGAACTAGATCACCAACTTCGAACTAAATTTGTCTCCGATGCTGACCCGCTCTGCGTTTATATTCATGGTTTGATTCCAGCAATCGCTGCTCACCCTGCTGTGAAGTTCTTTCATCACCTCTGCGAATTCTTCAACACTTGAATTCTTAGTTATTATCTTCTCTGAGTCCCTCAGTTTAGATACTCCTCTTGGATATCTGCCATATATAATCTCAAATGGACTTTTGCCTGTGCTCATGTTCACTGAGTCGTTGTATGCAAACTGTGCCTGTGGCAACACATTGTCCCAACTGCTGTGGTGCTCTGTCACCAAGCTTCTTAGTAAATCTCCCAGACTTCTATTTACCACCTCTGTTTGCCCATTTGTCTGAGGATGATAGGCATAACTAAACATTAAGGTAGTTCCCATCTTCTTCCAGAGTGTCCTCCAGAAATGTCTATTGAATTTCGTATCCCTATCCGATACTATGCTTCTGGGTAACCCGTGAAGTCTAACGACCTCCTTGAAAAACAAATTTGCGATGTGAGTCGCATCGTTGGTCTTATGACATGGGATAAAATGTGCCATTTTGGAAAACCTGTCAACCACCACAAAGATCGAATCATGTCCTTTTTGCATCCTTGGTAATCCCAATATGAAATCCACACTGATTTCCTCCCACGACCTTTAGAGTATGGGTAATGATTGATAGAATCCCACATTCTAATTCCTGCCCTTCGAATGTTGGCAACTTCTACATCTGTCAACAAACTTCTTGACTTCTGACCGCATTCTTGGCCAAAATTATGCTTCGCTCAGCTTTGAAAATGTCTTGTCGTGGCCAAAATGTCCTGCCAATCCACCACTGTGCTTCTCTTTTAGCAGATTCTCCCTCATGGAGCAATTTGGAATACACAGTTGATTGCCTTTGAACAACAATCCTTCCTAGATCATATAATCTATCCATGGGCTTCTGTCTCTGAGAAATGGATTCTCAGCTGCTTCATATGCCTCTGCAAAATCTACATCACCTGCATACATGTCCCTAAGATTTTCAAAGCCCAATGTTTTGATTCGGAATTCCTGCAGCAACAAACACTTCCTGCTCAAAGCATCAACCACTTTGTTAGCAGTACCTGAAATGTGTTTAATTACAAATGTAAAATTCTGCATATACTCTACCCATTTAGCATGTTTCTGATTCAACTTCTCATGTTGAGTCACAAACTGCAATGCATGATTATCACTATACAATACAAATTCTTTCGGTATCAAGTAATGCCTCCACTTCTTCAACGCCTGTATGATAGCATAAAATTATTTATCATATGTGGAGTACTTTACTTTTGCCTCATGCATCTTCTCGCTGAAATATGCAATTGGTCTGTCCTCTTGGCTCAAAACCGCTCCTATGGCAAAGCCACTTGCGTCACATTTCACCTGGAACACCTTCGTAAAATCCGACAACACCAAAACCGGTTGTTCTGTGATATTTTGCTTCAACAAATTGAAGCTCTTTTCTGCCTCTTCAGTCCAATGAAAATATTTATGTCTCTTCTTGACAGTATCCATCATTGCTGCGCTAATTCCACTGAAATTCCTGATGAATTTTCGGTAGAAACTAGCCAATCCATGAAAACTTCTCACCTCGAAAACATTTCTCGGTGATGGCCAATTTTTAATTACCTCCACTTTTCTTGGATCCATCTTTAATTTATTTGTCGATATGACAAATCCCAAGTAAATGAGTTCTATCTTCATAAATGAAGATTTCCTCATGTTGATCAACAACTTCTCTTGCTGTAGCTTCCTCATTACTACAGCTAAATTCTTTAGATGTTCTTCTTTTGTTTTGCTGAAAATCAATATGTCATCCAGATAAACAATGACAAACTTACCAATGAATTCCTTCAGCACTTCATTCATCAATCTCATAAAGGTACTCGGTGCATTCGTCAAGCCAAACGACATGACTAGCCATTCATACAACCCTTCGTTGGTTTTGAAGGCTGTCTTCCATTCATCACCTTCCCTCATGCGAATCTGATGGTATCCTCTTTTCAAATCAACCTTTGAAAAAAAAATTGCTCCACTTAAACAGTCCATCAAGTCATCCATCCGTGGCAATGGAAACATGTACCTGATGGTTATCTTGTTAATGGCTCTGGAATCTGTACACATTCTCCAGCCTCCGTCATTATTTGGACTGAGTACTGTTGGAACAACACATGGACTCAAGCTTTCCCTGATCATTCCTTTATCCAATAGTTCCTACACCTACCTTTTAACTTCTTCGTTCTCCTGCGACGTCAACCTGTACGCAGATTTGTTTGGCAAACTGGCTCCTGGTATGAGATCTGTATGATGACTCACACTGCTCCTTGGCGGTAATGAATGAGGTAATTCGTCTACCACAATGTCAACGAACTCTTCCAGCAGTTCCTGAACTTCTTCTGAAAAATCATCCACTCTTGTGTTGGTCAAGACGATTTTTGGTTTCTTGACCACAAAGAATTGTGGATCTTCCTTTTTCTTTACTTCTGCCAGAAGTTCCTTCCCACTAATGAGAAGTATAGTATTTCTCGGTTCTGGTTTTACTTATTTATCTTTAATTGGAAGTAGCATATGTGTTCTTCCATTATTCTCCAAAGTATACGTATTCATCTTCCCATCATGAACTATGCTCCTGTCATATTGCCATGGTCTGCCTAGCAATAAATGACATACATCCATAGGAATAACATCACATAGTATTTTATCATTATATCCTCCTATCTTGATGTCAACTAAACACTGTTTGGTGACACTTACCTGATGCCCCTTCTGTATCCATGAAACCTTGTATGGACTCGGGTGATCAGTTGTCTCCAGGTCTAGTTTCTCCACCATCTCGGTTGAAACGAGATTATCTGTGCTTCCACTGTCCACGATAACCTTTCATTTCCTGTCTTTGGTCTTGCATGTGGTTCTAAAAAGTTTGTTTCTCTGAGTCGTGTCCTCCACCTCCTTCTCGGGTCTTAAGAGAACCTTACGCATCATCAGCGACCTTTTGTCTTCTGCGTCTTCTACTTCAGCATCTCGCCTCTGTGCGTCGACGATGTGAGCTTCTCCTCCATCCTTCTTCCTATCTGGACAGTCAACTGCCTTGTGTCCATTCTTTCCACATGTGAAGCATGTGACGACTCCACCTCGACCTCTTCCTCTACCTCTGGTACGAGGAAATGTGTTATTATCAGCGTATCCCCCACTTTGTTCTGTATGCTGCCTTCGTTGTTCAACGTGCTATCCTCATTGTGAACTTCCACCTCTTTCTGTTCTAGTCTGAGGTTTCTTCCAGTCTTCCTTGGGTTTCTGGAACCTATCTTGGGAAACCCACTTACCTTTTGGTTGACTCCTACCTCGGCCTTGCTGTGCTGGTTTACGGCTCAACTTCTCTTCAGCTTTCAACGCCATATGATACGCATCCTCCATTGTTCTGATGGTTGTCATACTTATCTCGTCTTGGATATCGTATCTCAAGCCGTTCATATACCTGGCAACTTTTTCATCATCGCTCTCCCGATGACCTTCTCTGATATTGAGCCTGTAGAATTCCTCGGTATACTCTTTCACTATCATCAGCTTCTGTCTCAGGTTCTGCATTCTCCTGAACAATGTGATTTGATAATCTCTTGGGATGAACTTTGCCTTCATCTTCGCAATCATTTGATCCCATCTTTTGATATTTTGCTTTCCTTTGGAACGTCTATCTGCTTGAATCTTGTCCCACCATAATGGTGCATGTCCCTTCAATTTTGTGACAACATGCCTAACCTTTTTATCCTCTTCGATATCCTCATAATCAAAGTAGGTGTGAAGAGTTCTAATCCAATCCAAAAGTTCTTCTGCATCCAGACTCCCTTCATAAGCTGGAATTTCCATCTTTGTCTTCGAACTCATCCGGGCGATAGCCTTAATTAATCGCTCATTGGCTGCATCTTCAGCTATGACTTCTCCTTGTTGCTCAGCTTCAACTTTGCCTTCGGAGTCACTTAGATCTCCAGCACTGGTTGTGCATCTTTGCGCTGCCTCCATATCTTCTAGTCTCGCTCGGAGATCACGTATATGCCTTTCCATCTCTGGATTTTGTGCTTGTCTCCCTCTTCCTCTCTGGTTTCCCTTGACGATATGGTCAAATCTTCTTTTCGTCTCTGCTACATAAAACAGATAAATTTTCTCGCTCTGATACCACTCTGACGCAAACGCGCCACCCAGGCCACATCTGCTCCCACAAGACCTTCTTCTTCTTGGCCCGAAGAACTCTAAGGTTCTTCTATTTCCCTATCGAGAAATCTGCTCCCACAGTTCTCTCGCGCGATCCCCTTCCTGGATGTGTCGGGGAATCAGAACTCGTGACTTCGCGAGTTCAAAAGTTGAACACTGGGTTCTCGGATCCCTGAGAACTGATGGTCAGTCAACTCGCTGACTTTTCCCTGAGGGAATTCGCTACTCGCGACCCCAAACTTTTGGTTCTCCAACCTCCGATACACGAGGTACCGAAACTCCGATGCGCACGTGTGGCTTGACCCGTCCACCCCCATCTTTTCTATCGAGGTTTCCGTGCTATCGTGATCTCACCACTCACGACTTCGCTACTCGTGAGGTTGAATAACTTCCCCATCGAATCCTGATATCCGAGGTGGCGAAACTCGCGACCTCTCTCCCTCGTGACTTCGCTTATCACGAGGTTGAATAACTTCTACATTGACTCCCAAGATCTGAGATGTTGAGACTCGTGACCTCACTCCCTCACGACCTTTCGATTTCCGTGGGCAAGTTCTCGAGCCTTTTCTCACGAGGCTCTGATGCACGATCCCACGTGCGGATCCAACGGTCCTCCACAATCTGTATCCAATGGCTATTTACCTCCTCGCCTCTCGCATCTTCGTGGCTCGGAGTACCCAATGTTGGGCTCTCACCCTGCGAGCTTCCGAGTTCGCGAGATTCTTGATCTCTGCCACCTGCCTTCTTCAGATGGACGGATCACAACCTCCTCACCACTTCACCACTTTGTGTCCTCGCGCCTCGCGACTTTTAACACTCGTCTCTCAACCCTTCCACATACAAACTCCCCAGATGTGAGGTGCCACCTATCCACTAGCCAACTCCTGTGGATTCACACTATCCTCGGAGTGGTCGATAATATTGCGACTCTCCTTACCAACCTTAGGACACTTTCCTCATGAGGTCTCGATAGGTGATCGCGTGAACAATCCAATGGCCCTGACCGATTGGATCAATAGTGCTGCCCCTCCTGAGCTTTGAATCCTCTCCACGCCTGTGCTGTAACTACCTTGCACCTCTGGGAGATCCAACGGCTCTCGAAACTTCATGAAATCTCTTCCAAATATTTCATCCGTTCGTTCTCCCCTTGAGGATTTCTGCGAAATATAGAAGTGTCTCTCCACGAGGCTCATTTGCTTGCTCGCCAACCTGTGACACTTTCCTTCGACTTCCAACGATAGCTTCCCTACACTTAGCCTTCAGGGAGTTCAAAGTTCCACTCCTCCTGAGATTTTTCCAATCTGATTCTTTCGCAGGGACTTGCACGCGCTCCTCGCGGAAATCATTCAACAATTCCCAAGTGTTGAATCCCCTCGACTCTGCGCAACTCCTGCAGTGGTAGTCTTTGATTTCCTTTGCTCAAATTCACAACTGAGACTTCCGCTTCCGCCTGCGCACTCCTTGCACGGCTTCAACAACCCACTTCCACTTCTGGGTGAATGAGAAAAAAAGTTAAACTATTGAGCCTTCATCAACACACTCCTTGCAGATGACTTCAACTGCACACCTTGCAGGAATCCTTGCTCAAGTAGAGAAACAATTGAAACTCATTTTCCCTTCCTTTCAGACTTCAGTTTGAAACATGAAATCACATGCACAACATATATAAAGCAAATGCATAACAAGAAAGTAAACATTCATGAGCATAACATCAATACACAGAGAAAACAACACAAACCATGTGCTTGAATCAAAGATTCATTCTATTAATTCAAATGCCTGTACATGGGTGTTCTTCATACAATACTCTCTGCTTTCTCTCCTCCTCTTCTAGGTTGATAATATTACAATGCACAATGAGGGTTTCTATATCTGTTTTCCCTCTCGGACTTTAAACTATCAAATCTAGACTTAAAATCCTATCTACCAGCATTAACTAGATTAAATGCCTCCTATCTACCAAAGGACGAGAGCTTAAAGGCTCAAGGTCTAATACAATATATAATGCACCTTCATAAATGGATTCATTAAGACTTGCACTACAATCCCAAAGCAACTCAAAAATTTGGGTTTGTTTACCCAGCTGATCTCCGCTTGATGTGCTGGCTCGCTTGATGAGTTGGCGATGCTCCTGCATCATACTCCTCGGCTTGAAAACTTTCATGGGCTCCTGTCCATGAGCTTGTGCATGGTCTATCCATGCTTTTGTATCTCTGCTTCTATCTCCCAGCTGGCATCTTCCACTGGGTGGTTCTTCCATTTGACCAGATACTAGAAGTATTGCTTCCGCCTGGTCTTTTCGCTCACTCTCCTGTCAAGTATACGTTCCATCTGTGGCTTCTCTGCAGTCGGCATCTACTTCTGCCACTGGACCTCTGGATTTTCATCACTTCTATCTCCTACTTCCTCAACCTTATAGGGACATAAGTCTAAGACATTGAATGTCGAAGATATCCCGATCTCATCTGGCAACTCAATCTCATAAGCGTTTTCTCCCAATTTCTTTAGGACTATGCATGGACCAATTTTCTTCATTTTTAACTTGTTGTATGTTCCTCTCGGAAACCTTTCCTTCCTCAGATGTGCCAAAACTAGATCACCAACTTTGAACTGAAGTTGTCTCCGATGCTGATCCGCTCTGCGTTTATATTTGTGGTTTGATTCCAGCAATCGTTGCTTCACCCTGCTTTGAAGTTCTTTCATCGCCTCTGCGAATTCTTCAGCACTTGCACTCTTAGTTATTATTTTCTTTGAGTCCCTTAGTTCATATACTCTTCTTGGCTGCCTGCCATATATAATCTCAAATGGAATTTTGCCTGTGCTCCTGTTCACTGAGTCGTTGTATGCAAACTCTTCCTGTGGCAACACATTGTCCCAACTGCTGTGGTGCTCTGTCACCAAGATTCTTAGTAAATCTCCCAGAATTCTATTTACTACCTCTGTTTGCCCATCCGTATGAGGATGATAGGTAAAATTAAACATTAAGTTAGTTCCCATCTTCTTCCAGAGTGTCCTCCAGAAATGTCCAATGAATTTTGTTTCCCTGTCCGATACTATGCTTTTAGGTAACCCGTGAAGTCTAACGTCGACTCCCGAGATCCGAGATGGCGAGACTCATGACCTCTCTCCCTCGCGACTTCGTGATTTCCGTGGCCAAGTTCTTGAGCCTTTTCTCACGAGGCTCCGATGCACGATCCAACGGTCCTCCGCAATCTGGATCCAACGGCTATTTACCTCCTCGCCTCTCGCGTCTTCACAGCTCGGAGTACCCAATGTTGGGCTCTCACCCTGCGAGCTTTCGAGTTCATGAGATCCTTGATCTCTGCCACCTTTCTTCTTTAGATGGATGGCTCACAGCCTCCTCGCCACTTCGCCTGTTTGTGTCCTCATGCCTCGTGACTTTTAACACTGGTCTCTCAACCCTTCCAAATGTGAACTCCCGAGATGCGAGGTGCCACCTATCCACTAGCCAAATCCTGTGGATTCACACTATCCTCGGAGTGGTTGATAATATCGCGACTCTCCTTACCAACCTTAGGACACTTTCCTCACGAGGTCTCGATAGGTGATCTCGTGAAAAATCCAACGGCCCTGACCGACTTGGATCAACAATGCTACCCCTCCTGAGCTTTGAATCCTCTCCACGCTTGCGCTATAACTACCTTTCACCTCTGGGAGATCCAACGACTCTCGAAACTTTGTGAAATCTCTTCCAAATATTTCGTCCATCCGTTCTCCCCTTGAGGATTTATACGAAATATAGAAGTGTTTCTCCACGAGGCTCGTTTGCTCGCTCGACAACTTGCGACGCTTTCCTCTGACTTCCAATGACAGCTTCCCTGCACTTAGCCTTCAAGGAGTTCAAAGGTCCACTCCTCCTGAGCTTTTTCCAATCTGATTCTTTCGGAGGGACTTGCACGCGCTCCTCGCATAAATCATTCAACAATTCCCAAGTGTTGAATCCCCTCGACTCTGCGCAAATCCTATAGCGGCAGTCTTTGATTTCCTTTGCTCAAATTCATAATTGAGACTTCTGCTTCCACCTGCGCACTCCTTGCACAGCTTCACCAACCCACTTCCACTTCTAGGTGAATGAGAAAAAAATTTAAACTACTGAGCCTTCATCAACGTACTCCTTGCGGATGACTTCAACTGCACACCTTGCAGGAATCCTTGCTCAAGTAGAGAAACAATTGAAACTCATTCACCCTTCCTTTCAGACTTCAGTTTGAAACATGAAATCACATGCATAACATATATAAAGAAAATGCATAACAAGAAAGTAAACATTCATGAGCATAACATCAATACATAGAGAAAACAACACAAACCATGAGCTTGAATCAAAGATTCATTCTATTAATTCAAATGCCTGTACATGGGTGTTCTTCATACAATACTCTCTGCTTTCTCTCCTCCTCTTCTGGGTTGATAATATTACAATGCACAATGAGGGTGTCTATATCCGTTTTCCCTCTCGGAATCTAAACTATCAAATCTAGACTTAAAATCCTATCTACCAGCATTAACTAGATTAAATGCCTCCTATCTACCAAAGGACGAGAGCTTAAAGGCTCAAGGTCCAATACAATATATAATGCACCTTCATAAATGGCTTCATTAAGAGTTGCGCTACAATCCCAAAGCACTTCAAAAATTTGGGTTTGTTTATCCAGCTGATCTTTGCTTGATGTGCTAGCTCGCTTGATGAGTTGGTGATGCTCCTGCATCATACTCCTCGGCTTGAAAACTTTCATGGGCTCCTATCCATGAGCTCATGCATGGTCCTTCCATGCTTTTGTATCTCCTCTTCTGTCTCCCAGCTCGTATCTTCCACTGGGTGGTTCTTCCATTTGACCAGATACTCGAAGTATTGCTTCCGCCTGGTCTTTTTGCTCACTCTCTTGTCAAGTATACGCTCCATCTGTGGCTTCTCTGCAGTCGGCGTCTACTTCTGCCACTGGACCTCTGGCTGTTCATCACTTCCAGCTCCTACTTACTCAGCCTTATAGAGATATAAGTCTGAGACATTGAATGTCGGAGATATCCCGATCTCATTCGGCAACTCAATATCATAAGCGTTTTCTCCCAATTTCTTTAGGACTCTACATGGCCCAATTTTATTCATTTTTAACTTGTTGTATGTTCCTCTCGGAAACCTTTCCTTCCTCAGATGTGCCAGAACTAGATCACCAACTTCGAACTGAAGTTGTCTCCGATGCTGATCCGCTCTGCGTTTATATTCGTGGTTTGATTCCAACAATCGTTGCTTCACCCTGCTATGAAGTTCTTTCATCGCCTCTGCGAATTCTTCAGCACTTGCACTCTTAGTTATTATCTTCTCTGAGTCCCTTAGTTCAGATACTCCTCTTGGTTGCCTGCCATATACAATCTCAAATGGAATTTTGTCTGTGCTCCTGTTCACTGAGTCGTTGTATGCAAACTCTGCCTATGGAAACACATTGTCCCAACTGTTGTGGTGCTCTGTCACCAAGCTTCTTAGTAAATCTCCCAGACTTCTATTTACCACCTCTATTTGCCCATCCGTCTGAGGATGATAGGCAGAAATAAACATTAAGTTAGTTCCCATCTTCTTCCAGAGTGTCCTCCAGAAATGTCCAATGAATTTCGTATCCCTATCCGATACTATGCTTTTGGGTAACTCGTGAAGTCTAACGACCTCCTTGAAAAACAAATTTGCGATGTGAGTTGCATCGTTGGTCTTCTGACATGGGATAAAATGTGCCATTTTGGAAAACCTATCAACCACCAAAAGATCGAATCATGTCCTTTTTGCGTCCTTGGTAATCCCAATACGAAATCCATACTGATTTTGTCCCACAACCTTTCGGGTATGGGTAATGATTGATAGAATCCCGCATTCTACTTCTTTCCCTTCGAATGCTGGCAAATTTTACATCTGTAAACAAAATTCTTGACTTCTGACCACATTCTTGGCCAAAAGTATGCTTCGCTCATCTTTGCAAATGTCTTGTCGTGGACAAAATGTCCTGGAAATCCACCACTGTGCTTCTCTTTTAGCAGATTCTCCCTCATGGAGCAATTTGGAATACACAGTTGATTGCCTCTGAAAAACAATCCTTCTTGGATCATATAATCTATCCATGGGCTTCTGTCTCTGAGAACTGGATTCTCATCTCCTTCATATGCCTCTGCAAAATCTGCATCACCTGCATACATGTCCCTAAGATTTTCAAAGCCCAATGTTTTGATTCGGAATTCTGCAACAACAAACACTTCCTGCTCAAAGCATCAACCACTTGTTAGCAGTACCTGAAATGTGTTTAATTACAAATGTAAAATTCTGCATATAATCTACCCATTTAGCATGTTTATGATTCAACTTCTCCTGTTGAGTCACAAACTGCAATGCATGATTATCACTATACAATACAAATTCTTTTGGGATCAAGTAATGCCTCCACTTCTTCAACGCCTGTATGATAGCATAAAATTCTTTATCATACGTGGAGTACTTTACTTTTGCCTCATGCATCTTCTTGCTGAAATATGCAATTGGTCTGTCCTCCTGGCTCAAAACCGCTCCTATGGCAAATCCACTTGCGTCACATTTCACCTGGAACACCTTCGTAAAATCCGGCAACACCAAAACCGATTGTTCTATGATCTTTCGCTTCAACAAATTGAATCTCTTTTCTGCCTCTTCAGTCCAATGAAAATATTTATGTCTCTTCTTGAAAATATCCATCATTGCTGCGCTAATTCCACTAAAATTCCTGATGAATTTTCAGTAGAAACTAGCCAATCCATGAAAACTTCTCACCTCGAAAACATTTCTCGGTGATGGCCAATTTTTAATTACCTCCACTTTACTTGGATCCATCTTTAATTTATTTTCCGATATGACAAATCCCAAGTAAATGAGTTTTGTCTTCATAAATGAAGATTTCCTCATGTTGATCAACAACTTCTCTTGCTGTAGCTTCCTCATTACTGCAACTAAATGCTTCAGATGTTCTTTTATTTTTTTTGCTGAAAATCAATATGTCATCCAGATAAATAATGACAAACTTACCAATGAATTCCTTCAACACTTCATTCATCAACCTCATAAAGGTACTTGGTGCATTCATCAAGCCAAATGGCATGACTAGCCATTCATACAACCCTTCGTTGGTTTTGAAGGCTGTCTTCCATTCATCGCCATCCCTCATGCGAATCTGATGGTATCCACTTTTCAAATCAACCTTTGAAAAAAAAATTCTCCACTTAAACAGTCCATCAAGTCATCCATCCGTGGCAATGGAAACCTGTACCTGATGGTTATCTTGTTAATGGCTCTGGAATCTGTACACATTCTCCAGCCTCTATCTTTCTTCGAACTGAGTATTGTTGGAACAACACATGGACTCAAGCTTTCCCTGATCAGTCCTTTATCCAATAGTTCCTGCACCTTCCTTTTAACTTCTTCATTCTCCTGCGGTGTCAACCTGTACGCAGCTTTGTTTGGCAAACTGGCTCCTGGTATGAGATCTATATGATGACTCACACTCCTCCTCGACGGTAACCAATGAGGTAATTCGTCTACCACAATGTTAGTGAACTCTTCCAGTAGTTCCTGAACTTCTTCTGGCAAATCATTAACTCTTGTGATAGTCAAGACGATTTTTGGTTTCCTGACCACAAAGAATTGTGGATCTTCCTTTTTCTTTACTTCCTCCAGAAGTTCCTTCCCTCTCATGAGAATTACAATATTTCTCGGTTTTGGTTTTACTTCTTTATCTTTAATTGGAAGTAGCATATGTGTTCTTCCATTCTTCTCCAAAGTATATGTATTCATCTTCCCATCATGAACTACGTTCCTGTCATATTGCCATGGTCTGCCTAGCAATAAATGAGATACATCCATAGGAATAACATCACAGAGTATTTTATCATTATATCCTCCTATCTTGATGTCAACTAAGCACTGTTTGGTGAAACTTACCTGATGCCCCTTCTGTAGCCAGGAAACCTTGTATGGACTCGGGTGATCAGTTGTCTCCAGCTCTAGTTTCTCCACCATCTCAGTTGAAACGAGATTATCTGTGCTTCCATTGTCCATGATAACCTTGCATTTCCTGTCTTTGTTCTTTCATGTGGTTCTAAAAAGTTTGTTTCTCTGAGTCGTGTCCTCCACCTCCTTCTCGGGTGTTAAGAGAACCTTACGCATCATCAGTGACCTTCCGTCTTCTGCATCTTTTGCTTCAACATCTTGCCTTTGTGCCTCAGCGATGTGAGCTTCTCCTCCATCCTTCTTCCTATCTGGATAGTCAACCGCCTTGTGTCCATTCTTTCCACACATGAAGCATGTGATGACTCCACCTCGGCCTCTTCCTCTACCTCTGGTACGAGGAAATGTGTTATTATTAGCGTATCCCTCGCTCTGTTCTGTATGCTACCTTCGATGTTCAGCGTCTTGTCCTCGCTGTGAACTTCCACCTCTTTCTGTTCTAGTCTGAGGTTTCTTCCAGTCATCCTTGGGTTTCTGGAACCTATCTTGGGAAACCCACTTACCTTTTGGTTGAATCCTACCTCAGCCTCGTTGTGCTGGTTTATGGCTCAGCTTCTCTTCATCTTTCAATGCCATCTGATACGCATCCTCCACTGTTCTGATGGTTGTCATACTTATCTCGTCTTGGATATCGTATCTCAAGCCATTCATATACCTGGAAACTTTTTCATCATCTCTCTCCCGATGACCTGCTCTAATATTGAGCCTGTAGA
Source organism: Picea engelmannii (assembly GCA_009831015.1). Lineage (NCBI taxonomy): Eukaryota > Viridiplantae > Streptophyta > Pinopsida > Pinales > Pinaceae > Picea > Picea engelmannii. The sequence goes on from ML782001.1 coordinate 284,371, forward strand.
ATTCCTCGGTATACTCCTTCACTATCATCAGCTTCTGTCTCAGGTTCTGCATTCTCCTGAACAATGTGATTTGATAATCTCTTGGGATGAACTTTGCCTTCATCTTCGCAATCATTCGATCCCAGCTTTTGATCTTTTTCTTGCCTTTGGAACGTCTATCTGCTTGAAGCTCGTCCCACCATAATGCTGCATGTCCCTTCAATTTTGTGACAGCGTGCCTAACCTTCTTATCCTCTTCGATATCCTCATAATCAAAGTAGGTGTCAAGAGTTCTAATCCAATCCAGAATTTCTTCTACATCCATACTCCCTTCATAAGCTGGAATGTCCATCTTTGTCTTCAAACTCATCTGGGCGATAGCCTTAATTAATCGCTCATTGGCTGCATCTTCAGCTGTGACTGCTCCTTGTTGTTCAGCTTCAACTTCGCCTTCGGAGTCATTTAGATCTCCAGCACTGGTTGTGCGTCTCTGCGCTGCCTCCATATCTTCTAGTCTCGCTCGGAGATCACGTATTTGCCTTTCCATCTATGGATTATGTGCTTGTCTCCCTCTTCCTCTTTGGTTTCCCCTATCCTCTGGATCAGGTGATTTTCTTTCTCTCCTCGGTGGCATGGTGAAATATTCTTTTCTTCTCTGCTACAGAAAACAGAGAAATTTTCTCGCTCTGATACCACTCTGATGCAAATGCACCACCCAGGCCATGTCTTCTCCAACAGGACCTTCTTCTTCTCGGCTCGAAGAACTCTAAGGTTCTTCTATTTCCCTATCGGGAAATCTTCTCCCACAGTTCTCTCGCGCGATCCCCTTCCTGGATGTATCGGGGAATCAGAACTCGTGACTTCGCAAGTTCAAAAGTTGAACACTGGGTTCTCAGATCCCCGAGACCCGATGGTCAATCAACTCGCTGACTTTTCCCTGAGGGAATTCGCTACTCGTGACCTCGCTACTTGCAACCCCAAACTTTTGGTTCTCCAACCTCCGATACCCGAGGTACCAAAAATCCAATGTGCACGTGTGGCTTGACCCGTCCACTCCCATATTTTCTATCGGGGTTTCCGCACTATCGTGATCTCACCACTCGCGACTTCGTTACTCGCGAGGTTGAATAACTTCCCCGTTGACTCCCGATATCCAAGGTGCCGAAACTTGCTCCCTCGTGACTTCGCTTCTCACGAGGTCGAATAATTTCTACGTCGACTCCCGAGATCCGAGATGCCGAGACTCATGACCTCGCTCCCTCATGACTTCACGATTTCCGTGGCCAAGTTCTTGAGCCTTTTCTCGCGAGGCTTTGATGCACGATCCCACGTGCGGATCCAATGGTCCTCCGCAATCTGGATCCAACAGATATTTACCTCCTCGCCTCTCACGTCTTCACAGCTCGGAGTACCCAATGTTGGGCTCTCACCCTGCGAGCTTCTAAGTTCATGAGATCCTCGATCTCTGCCACCTGCCTTCTTCAGATGGATGGCTCACAACCTCCTCGCCACTTCGCCGCTTTGTGTCCTCGCGCCTTGTGACTTTTAACACTGATCTCTCAACCCTTCCACATACGAACTCCTGAGATGCGAGGTGCCACCTATCCACTGGCCAACTCCTGTGGATTCACACTATCCTCAGAGTGGTCGATAATATCCCGACTCTCCTTACCAACCTTAGGACACTTTCCTCATGAGGTCTCGATAGGTGATCTCGTGAACAATCCAATGGCCCTGACCAACTTGGATCCCTCCTGAGCTTTGAATCCTCTCCACGCCTGCGCTGTAACTACCTTGCACCTCTGGGAGATCCAACGACTCTCAGAACTTCATGAAATCTCTTCCAAAGATTTCTTCTGTCCGTTCTCCCCTTGAGGATTTCTGCGAAATATAGAAGTGTCTCTCCACGAGGCTCATTTGCTCGCTCGCCAACCTGCGACGCTCTCCTCCGACTTCCAACGACAACTTCCCTGCACTTAGCCTTCAGGGAGTTCAAAGGTACACTCCTCCTAAGATTTTTCCAATCTGATTCTTTTGGAGGGACTTGCACGTGCTCCTTGCAGCAATCATTCAACAATTCCCAAGTGTTGAATCCCCTCGACTCTGCGCAACTCCTGCAGCGGCAGTCTTTGATTTCCTTTTCTCAGATTCACAGCTGAGACTTCTACTTCAGCCTGTGCACTCCTTGCACCGCTTCAACAATCCACTTCCACTTCTGGGTGAATGAGAAAAAAAGTTAAACTATTGAGCCTTCATCAACGCACTCCTTGCGGATGACTTCAACTGCACACCTTGCAGGAATCCTTGCTCAAGTAGAGAAACAATTGAAACTCATTTCCCCTTCCTTTCAGACTTCAGTTTGAAACATGAAATCACATGCACAACATATATAAAGCAAATGCATAACAAGAAAGTAAACATTCATGAGCATAACATCAATACACAGTGAAAACAACACAAACCATGAGCTTGAATCAAAGCTTCATTCTATTAATTCAAATGCCTGTACATGGGTGTTCTTCATACAATACTCTCTACTTTCTCTCCTCCTCTTCTGGGTTGATAATATTACAATGCACAATGAGGGTGTCTATATCCGTTTTCCCTCTCGGACTCTAAACTATCAAATCTAGACTTAAAATCCTATCTACCAACATTAACTAGATTAAATGCCTCCTATCTACCAAAGGACGAGAGATTAAAGGCTCAAGGTCCAATACAATATATAATGCACCTTCATAAATGGCTTCATTAAGACTTGCGCTACAATCCCAAAGCACTTCAAAAATTTGGGTTTGTTTATCCAGCTGATCTCCACTTGATGTGCTGGCTCGCTTGATGAGTTGGCGATGCTCCTACATCACATTCATAAGAGAAGGCACCCTAATGAGTAATAAAGGTGGTTTTATATTTATCTACCCTTTTTACCTTGATTTGATTGTAATTGGAAAAAACATCAATTAAGGACATCATTTGTGACCCTGCAACTTGTTGCAAAATCATTTCCATGTTAGGAAGAGGGAAGTGATATTTTATTCTAGCTCAGTTTAATGCATGAAAATCCCCGCACATTATGATCTGACCAGTTTTTTTCTGAACGAGGACTAGATTTGAGACCCATTCAGAATATTTGACCGAGAAGATGATTCCATCCTTCAAAAGTTTTTCCAACTCCTTTCGAATAGTTGTTTCTAGCGTAGGGTTGATAGGTCTTTGTTTTTTCCTAACTGGTTTTACGCCTTCCCGAATGGGGATGGAATGTTGTATAAGGCCAGGATCAAAACTACGAAGATCCTCATAAGAACAAGAAAAAACATATTGAAATTCACCAAGCAACTTGGAAAAATTCTCCTTCTCTTCATTTGAACATTTGGCACCTATTTTGACGTTCTTTGGAGTCTCAAGTGTCCCAATGTTCAAGGAGATAGTTTCACCCACCTTCCTTTTCGACTCTTCTTCTTTTTGTTTCTCCTTTTTGCCTACATCACTTGAAGAAAATGAACTCTCTAGAGGAGTCAATCCTTTAGGAATCTTGTTATCTTCTATGGATATAATTTCCTTATGTTTAAAAGGTTAATTTTGAATAAAAGCACAAATTCTCTCATCGTTAGGGAAGACCTACCAAGATTCTATATTTTCAGGAATATGTGGATGATATAGGGATTGAATGGTACAATCAGGTCTGTGTGATAGAATTTGTCGATTAGGGGAGGCTTCAAAAACTACTAACTGGTCAACCATTGAGTTTAACTCCCTTTTAACATGGGTGATGTTGAAAGATAAAAGGTTCGAGATAAGAGCCCAAACAGTTTGGGTGTATCGTTTCATCAACTTGTTTCTAGGAGAGTAAATTTTACACACAAGATTCACAACAAGCTCGGAATCCCCAAAAACTGAAAGGTGACCACAACCAAGATTATAAGCATTTTCAATGCCTAATAACAAGGCTTTGAATTCAATGACATTGTTAGTGCAAGCGAACTCCAACCGGTAAGAAAAGTTATAGATTTTTCCTACAAGAGAAATCAAGATAATGCCATCTCTGTTACCTTCATTGAGCATGAACCATCAAATTTCATGTGCCACATGCCATCATCTAAATCGATTTGTTCCATGGGAATGTTATCTTCCTCGGAAAAGATGGAATACACTCCTAAGTCTTCTTCGATGTAGTTTACATTAGGTTGTGGGCCACTCTCTATGTAGGGTGATATGCTTCCTTCTCTAAGGACTATAATGTTTTTTTCATTTTGAGGAACATATAAATGTATTATGTCGAGTGAGAGGTATCCACCCATTGAGGCTTGCCAATCTCTTCCTAAGATGATTGAGTAATTTCTTACTGGCATATCGATTACCTGAATATTGAGGGTCATCCTTATTTCAGGATGAGTGCACAAAACTAAGGTCACATCTTTAATATCACCTATGGTCTTTTGTTGTAGACTATTATAAGAGAGCATGTTGCTGGCATTTTCATATGTACAAGACAAGCCTAGCTCTTCCATAATGATCATCAACATCACACTTGGGCCCAAACCACCATCAATGAGGCAACAATGGGCAATTTTATCCATGATCTTTATAGAAATATAAAAGTGGGTTTTTTTACAGGGTATCTAAAGTTATGTACACCTATTTTATTTACAGAAGAATCCTCTTCCCTTACCTCTTTGGAAAGGTTGGGTACAATGGAATCTTTTCCTTCCATAAATTGTTTCAGATGCATCTATTGTTCAGGGACAACAACCATGTCTAGGAGAGTTGCATCTACTTTCATGTTGGTCAATTGATTCAAGATATTGTATTTGAAAGAGGGGAGAGGGGGAGTGATTCCTTGACTTCTAGGAACCTTAGGAACCTAGAGAGTAGTAGCAGTTGAAGATGAGCTCGGACTAGAAGAACTATGGGGAGGATTAAATTTTCCCTTGGGAGCATAGGCCTTGTTCCTAGTGTTGATGACCATGAAATCCTATGGCTCTGCAAAGTCTAGGACAACAATAGTAGATTATAGTATTTTACAAACAATCTTATCTCTGACACTCTTCTTTACCTCACATGTGGTTTCCTCATGGTGTTCCTCACAAAATTTACACCAACTCCAAGGTAGGATATATTTAGGCTGAAAATTGTTATCAACCAGATTTCTAAAGGGGGGTGCAGAAGAGGATAAATCTCTAGGAGTGAGAGGGGAGACAATAACCTTCTGCTCAAATGATATCATATGATTGTTCATATCATGTACTAGCTGTAAGAGAGAGGACATGTATGTCTGTCTAACTGATTCTCCCTAGGGAAGACCAGATCTTTCAAGTTGTTCTTCATACTTTGAGCAAGTATGTAGAGAAGAACCGAGATTATCAATGGACTTTTCTTCAAGCCTATGATGGTAGGGGGAAGGAAATGCATTGTAGTAATGCATGAAAGAAGCTTGGTTCTGAGGGAAGATAAGTTCGGGGATTTGATTGTACAACTTGGTGAAATGCAAGTTAAAAGACTTGATGGTCTCGCCATCATTGTAGGTGACATTATAGTATTCCCTTAACTTTTCAGCAGGGCTTTTGTATTTCCCATAAGTGGATCGGAACCAATATATTAACTCCTCTCAAGTAGACATGATCTTAGGGGGAAGATCAAAGAAATCTGTCGCAACCTTTCCTTCCAAGGAATAGACGAACAAGCGCATGCAAGTGTCATTTTCATTAGCCCCTATGTTATGATAGGCATTAAAAAATGCCACCAGATGTTTGTTAGTACTGACAATGTTATTTCCTAAAAACTTAGGCAAGTTCTCCTTAAACTTCGGAAGTGGACGAGTAGTAGGTGCTAAGTTAAGAGGAGATGACACATGCTATGGTGTGGTTGTGGCGTCTTCTTTGAACTGAAAAATCCCATACATTTTGATGACTTTGGTGGGGTTTGTAGTGGATTGGACAGGGATATGGTGGCTATATAAGCTACCAATCACTGATGACGATGAATGTTGGGAAGATGGAGCACTTCTAGTGCCACCAGAGCCACCACTAGATGTCATATTGTGGATAATAGATTAGGGGAAGAAAGAGAAGTTGGATGAATAAGATAAAGTTCTCCTTAGAGCACTTTGTTGGGCAGATAACACAACGTTTCTTCTTCCTATTTCAGCAATAGGATTGATTATGGGTGACAAGCCTCTAATTCTTCTAGAAACATGAGAGTCTAAGGACATGAAAGAAAGGCCAGCACTTGAAGAAACAAAGGGTTACTGCTGATTTCTAGGCTGTATACGTCTAACCTCTAATTATTCTTGAGCACTAATATCTCGTTCAATTGTTGCCCAAGAATGGTTAAGCTCAACACAGGTATTGGCAGTGTCTAGAATGGTGTTAAATAGGTTCAAAGCAATGTTGGTTTGGTCTTGAAGACCAGGCTTGATATTCGCCTACCTTGCAATAGGAACAATCATTAATAGAAAAACAATCAAAGAATCAATATCAGAAAATAAAGATGTATTAATGAAAATCAAAAAATTAACCGAAGAGATATCGAAGATCTCCCCAGTATGGCTGCCAAATAAATGTTGAGGAAAAGATATGAAATAATCTTACTCAATCATTTTCGGACTCTTCTTGGCTAGAGCAAAGTAGACAGGAATATCACCCTATGTTTATAGCCAACAAAAATAACATTCTAACTCACAAGTATTAATTACGAGTGCTTAGGCTAGTCTTTTGTGAACAAAAAGCTTGATGGAAATATAATTTTTATGTAATTTTCTGAACATACCAGTTGTTGAAATAAATGTAAAGATAGAAGTAAAGTAACCAAGATGATAATCAAGATAGATGAGACATAAATAAATCCTTTATTTCATTCAAATTCACCAAATAGTCATTTTCTTTATAAAATCTCATGCAGAAAGTTTGCACCAAAGTCAAACTTAGACATCCCCAATGGAACATACAAAAGGACCTCTGACAAAAAACCAAAACTGAAATCTAAAAACTAGATCAACTTGCCACTTATTTTTGCCCACTCAAATCTGCACAATAGCCTCTGTCAGTCATGAAAATTAATTCACAAACAGTAAAGTCTACACATACTATCAAAGATAGATCAACACCTCTAAAAACAAGTGTCTGAATGATGTGATTTATCCCTGAATATTGTTGTCTACAATAAGACCCTGCTATCATAAAATATAATTAGGCTTGTGATGAATAATGAATGAATGAAAATTGAACTATCTCAACATAAAATCAAAGAGCAAACCTTAGTATGCTTTTGCTTCTATCCTCCCTTTCCTTTTTCTTTTAAACACATTAGAATTGGTTGAAGTAGTTGAACCAACTCATTAGTTAAGTTAATTAAAAGACTCAACTAAATTTAGTTAGGGAGAAGAGTAATAATCATAATAAGGGTTATAATAAATAATAACTAGTATGTGGGACCCCTTGTGACTCCCATTAGCTTATGATAATCATAACATAATTATTAGTTAAGAAAATCACACCTCCTTGTGACTCCCATCCACATATTCACATTCGGTAATTTAGCTCATGATATTTTGAATTATTTAAAAAAAAAACATTACTCATATATCCACAATAAAACATATTGTCCAAACATTCCTGAAGTCAACTATCACCAATAATAGATAAAATAAAACTCAAAAGCCATATTTTCCAGTTGTGAGGCCATCTTTCCTTTGTTGATGTTATCATCTTTTAGTCCTTGTCTTTGACAGAGGTGTAATCAGACTCCGTTTTTAGACTTTTATTTGAATAGCTCATCCCTGCATGCGTGATTGATTAAAAAAAGATCTTTTAATTAACCATACATGACAACTCTTTTAAAATATGAAACGTATTTTGGCTCAGCAATATATCGGACTCATGCAATCCAATCCATACAAATTGTTTATCAATGAGTAGGGGGTGAAAAAGGGTTCTGGGATATGTGAAAGGTTTGTATTGAGCGAAACATGATATAATGAGGGGGAAAAGAACATGGTTATTTCTCAATGATAACAACAATGAAATGTGAAGGAAACAAATAAAACATCGTTGTAATCCAAACAAGACACTGCCACTTTCAACTGCTTTAACACCAAAATTCTCTTGACTGTAATCAATCTTAGAACAAGGAGTGAAAAAATGAATATGGGAAGGCGAAGGGATTTGTAATTAGCAGAAAATGAAATAATGGAAGGGAAAAGAGTGATTAATGTTCATAAAATTAATTAATTGATCCATAAAACATTATGTGAAAGGAGATGTACTAACCAACGATCATTGTGACCAAATAACAATTACTATGTATTTAATTAGTTCATTGTTCATAATCAAATGTCCAACATAGTACCATCACAAGACAATACACATTCCACACAATATGTATAGGAGTTCTTTCATTTATATACTTTGACTCTTATAACAATTTTCAAACGGTAACCATTCCCACTCTGTTAACCATCAAATTCAACCACTTCCCATACATTAGTTGAATCAACGAATATACTCAAAGTCATGTTTCAAAAATTAACAATGAAGTCACACTATCACTGCAATTGGGCCTGTCATTTAAATGCAGTGATATTTGTTAAACATATATAGGGGCAGTCAACCCAATAATCCAGATTAAATTTCAAAACCTGAATGACATTTAAACAAATAGACAACAACCACCATTCCAACACAATATCTGCCATTAAATCATGCAAGTGTAACTCTGTCACTGTACAAGCTCAATTCAGTATGACTCTAAAAATTGGGCCATCCATCCAACACGATGAGGTATCAACAACATGCCTGTCTCAACAAATGATCAGACTGCAACAAAACATGCTTAAAACTCTGTGGGTACCCCTGAGTGTGAAGCCCAAGCTATCCATATTATACACAATGTGTAGCCACCAAAACACCACAATGCAACATCTCCCTTTTACAAAACCAAACACATAGTCATAGTAATAACTCAACCCATTGTGCTGAGCCATCAATATAATATAATATTTCTTTGATTTAGTCATTGTAATCAACTATGTTGTGTACAACTCGACTTATACAATTAGACAATCATAATCATGCAGTGGATGTAGTTCATACAGTCATCCTGGTTTCAATAACCATTAGGCCCCAAAAGAAACTAAAATTTACAATGACCATTATTTCATTGTGTAGAAACACCACACACACAATGTGGTATGCATGAGCGACATCAAGCAATTGTAACCAATGCCAGCTAAACATCCAAATAATCATTAGTGAAAAAATACTAGTGATTGTGTATCAACCAACCAATTCATCACTGTCATAAAAATCAATCGACCTAACAAGATGTGACAACCATGCATACCCATGCATCAATTTGAATTGGGGAAGTGGCCCTCTCCATTAAACAATACCGAGTTATTAAACATAAGGAGAGAAACTGTGTAATTTGAGTTGTGCGAATGACAATGTAGGGTTTACCATTGTTATAAAAGAGGGAGTAACTAAAATCCAAACCCACACGATTGTCATATGACCAACTGGGAAAATTTTTATAATACATTCAATCCACAATAACCCATAATAAACTTGACAGGATTGAAAATATTCTCTATAAAACTCCAGACTGGAGGGGTAAGGGTTTGTTTTGTAGCCAACATAGGGAGAACAGAGACAACTCCTTGTAATGGTGAAAACCCAAGGCTAGCGGTGCATACATAGAGAGAAACATGACTTATTCATGGACAGGTAACAAATCCATGGTAGGGGGCCATGACAGTAGGTGAGGCTCTAATTGGGCCTGAAAATGTTATTTAACGCATGTAGGGTATAACCCTCATGTCTCTTTAGTCAAACAACCACAATGCTGAGGTGAAGACAGGCCGATAAAGAACAACATAACTTACTGCGTGACCCTTGGCAGTGAAAACAACCCAATGCCCAAATGTGAAATGCGCGGTGACGCAAGAGGTTTCATTAAACCCCATAAAATCCCACATAAATACGAAAGAGTGAAGATAGCCAACCGAGACAAACAAAGACCCTTCAACTAAACCAGGAAGGATAACAATGATCTCTTGTGACTGCCAACGCCCAAGATAACTAGTAACGCTATGACTTCAACATCATTGCAGAGAAAACCCTCAACGTTTCATTTCACAATCACAATTTTATACAATTGAAATACTTAAGGAAGGCACAAACCAATACACCCAAGCCAACATCCATTTCATAACCAAAGCAGACTCATGAAGGGTAAAAAAAAGAACATACCTGTAATCGAACGCCTTAAAACACGAGTTGGCTGAGTGGTTTCTCTTTGCTAAGAAATAGGAGCATAACCACAACAACAATGTTTGAACAATAACCTGGCTAGGGTGGCGTCCAATGGCTGGAGTAAAAGTGATGTGTTGTAAATGCACATCACCTCCACACTTCAAGTTCATTCAATTCTTAGTACCGACAACTACTAAGAAAACACATAATCCACTTTGAACCATGCATCGAGACCAACAACCTTTAATTTCCAAGAGTACCACCCATATCACATATTACCATCTTGACTATACAGAAATGCATGTCAACTATGTTCTATACAACCTTGATAAATCACATGGCTATCATATGTTATCTAGGATTTGCCACAATATTTTCAATGCATATAGTATAGCATGTTAGCATAGGATATTTCCTTCTTTTAATTTCCTTTCATTTTCTATTACTAACATATGTATGTTGCAGGTGTCACAAGTAATAGATCCAAGAACAAACAACAATGATAACTATGAAAACATTCAGTATAAAACTTGAGCTTGGAACATCAAGGGAACCATGTATAATATGCAAGATCCATTATACAATAAAACAAGATATTGTCAACCATGAAAGTAGTGTCGAACGGTAACATAACATCAAATAAGCACCAAACTTGATATTCAATCTACAAGGGGGTCCCACCTACTATTATTATTAAATTTCATATTAATAGGCTTTTAGCAAAACTTTGCGTGCAAAAATTCTTTGCGAATTTAATCATCAACACCCCTCTCTCCTACACTCCCTATCCCCCTATATCAATCTCTCTCTCAAGAGGGTGGGATAGAGACAAAGAGATAGAGAGGGTGTAGGTTTTAACCTTGTACAATATTTTACTGAAAATATATTTTCAATAAAATAACAGAAAAGACACAATGGAAAATACCCACATTTCATAGAGATTTTTCCCTTGGAAACCCAAACCAAGAAAACCAACATATTCTATATTCATTCACATCATACATTGTTTACAATACAATATACATATAGGAGCCAACACCATCCAAAATACTAACCCAATGATTTGGATTAGTCAACAACCCTAATTAATTAACCAGAAATAGAAAACCATCATTGTAAAACCATGTGTCGAACAACCTCCCAAAAACAGACACAAAAACCAGTAAAAAAAATAATTCAGGGGTGATTCCCCGAAACCCCCATGCATGGGGGCTCCCACCCCCCTGAAAACCCCTCGAGAAAGGGGGAACTCCACGCCCCTCTTACCCATTGCACTCCTAGCGCAACATAGACATTAGTTCTAGTCATGCAAAGAATATACCACATACCCAACATTATCCCACTTGTTTTCTTTTCATACAAGGGATTACAAGGTTACATAGTCAACAATCCAGGTAAACAATGCCCATAGATCCTCTACACCAAGAGAACTTCTCAGTGCTCACATATTTTTTTAATGAATCTGCAATATTCTTTAAACTGTCCACCTTCATCAACAACACCTTCTTTTCTTCAACCATGTCTCTCACAAAGTGATATTGAACATCAATATTCTTTGTCTTTGAATGATAAGCTAGGTTCTTCACCATAAAAATTACACTTTGACTATCCCAATCTATCCTTACAACTTGTTGTACTAACCCAATACCTGAACACAATCTCTATAACCATATTGCTTCCTTGATTGCATGAGTGGATACCATGTATTCAACTTCTGTAGTTGAAAGTGCCACTACAGACTGTCTTTTGCTCATCCAACTAATTACTCCTCCAAATAGGTTAAACACATACCCACTTATAGATACTCTGCAATCCATATCTCCATCCTAGTCTGCATCCACAAAGCCATGTATGTTCAACACTCTATCCAAACCTAGTCTTCCTTGGTAGCACAATCCATAACTAGTACTGCCATGCAAATACCTGAAAAAACTCTTTACTGATGTCCAATGCTCCTTCCATGGTTTTAACATATACTTTCCCAAAAATCCCACTGCATGTGCAATGTCCGGTCTAGGACAAACCATTTCATACATCAAACTTCCAACTGTACTCACATATGTAACATGAGACATGTCCTCCTCCTTGTCCTATATCTTGGTACATTGATCCACAAATAACGTTATACCTACAAGAATAGGGACCCTGACTGGTTTACATTCCTGCATATTGAACCTTTGCAATATTGTCTTGATATATTTTCTCTTATTTAACCATAGTTTCCTATTTTTTTGATCTTTTTTAATTTTCATGCCCAAAATGAAATTTGCAGCACCAAGATCCTTCATGTCAAATTTAGAGGACAAATGAGTTTTCACATCCTGGGTAATATCCTTGTTGTTTCCTATCAACAACATGTCATCCACATACAGGACCAAATAAATCAAATGATCACCAATTAATTTAAAATACACACATTGATCCTGTTTTCTTCTTGTGAACCCAAGTCCCAACATATAAGTATCAATATTTTTATACCACATACTTGGTGATTGTTTTAAACCACACAGGGAATTTTTTAGCTTGCATACCAACTCCTTCTTTCCCTTCACAACAAAGTCTTATGACTGCTTCATGTAGATTTCTTCTTCCAAATCCCCATGTAGGAATATTGTCTTCACATCCATCTGTTCTACTTCAAAATCAAATGCAACAACAACAGATAACAAAAATATAATATAATTTAACTTGGCAACAAGAGAAAAAATTTCACCAAAATCAATTCCCTCAACCTAGGAATAAACCTTTGCTACTAACCAAGATTTATATTTATCAAATTTACCTTTTTCATTCAACTTCTTTCTAAATACCCATTTTCTTCCAATGGGATTTCTTCCATTCAACAACTCCACTAGATCCCATGCCTCATTCTTATCCAAGGTTGTGATTTCTTCAACCATGGCCTTTTTCCATAGTTTTCCATTCTTTGAATCCACTGCCTCCCTAATAGTTATAGGATCATCATCAATAATAGACAAAGAAAATTTTGAATGGAAATCAGTTGGAGTATACCTTTAGATCCACACCGATCTCCTCAATACTGGAGTATGAGGATCTTCTTCTTCTGATTCATTTTCTTCTATAGAGTCTGATTCATCATCTTTTGGCTCAAACTCTATTTTCTATGGTTCTTACTTACTTGGTAGGACTTCCTGTTTGAAAACATCCTTCATTTCTATAAATACCACATCTTGGCTATACACAACCTTCTTAGTTTCTAGGTTCCAAATATTATAACCTTTGAGACCATCTTTAAACCCAATAAATATACACTTTTCATCCTTCTTATCTAGCTTACTCATGTTTTCCTTTGGAGCATGAACATAGGACTCACATCCAAATACCTTGAGATGTGTGAGAGAGGGTTTATTACCAGTCCATACCTCATGTGGATTCTTGTCATCCCATGTTGATGAGGGCGATTGATTGAGAATTCTTTCCCTAACCCGACACCATTGAGCATGCACCTTGCTTTTTCCATCAACGTTGTGTTCATCCTTTCTGCAGCTCCATTTTGATGAGGTGTATATGGAGTATTATTTTTCCTTGCTATACCACACTTCTTACAAAAATCTTCAAATTCATTCTCGCGGAACTCTCCACTATTATCTGTCCTCAACACCTTAATTTGTTTCTTTGTTTGATTCTCAACAAGAGAATTAAACTCTTTAAACCTGTCAAAAACTTCATATCTCTTCCTGAGGAAATATATCCAAGTACTCCTCGAGAATTCATATATAAATGAGACATAGTACACTGATTTTTCCAATTATGGAACCATCACAGGTCCAAACACATCACTGTGCACTAGCTGTCAAATTCCTTCTTCCCTCATTGCACTAGAGGGAAATCTTACCTGATTCTACTTCCCATATACACAATGTTCACATAAATCAAAATCCAGAGAGTAGTTAGACATACCTTCAACCATACATTTACCATATAGTAGTTGAAGACCCTTCTCTCTGATATGCCCTAGTCTTTGATTTCACAACATAACCTTTTCTCCAAAGACTGTAGGAGTTTTTTCTTCTTCTGCTCCAATATCATAAACAATGGAGCTATTACACCGATTACTAATAGTGCTTCCTTACAACTTATATAGAGTTCCAATATGAACTCCCTTCAACAACACCATTTCTCCTGGAACCATTATGCAGATTTATTTTTCAAATATTGTTTTTACCCCTGCATCATCCATTTTTCTTACAAAAATCAAATTTCTGGCCAATCTTGGGATGTGAAGAACACCATGCATTGTACTAATCCTTCCATCTATGAGACTCAACATGACTTTTCCTCTTGATATGATTCTAGGTGTCGATTCGTCACCTAATAAAACATTACCTCCATCATACCTTTCATATTCACAGAACCACTCCATGTGGGGAGTCATATGAAAGGTTGCACCTGAGTCAACCAACCATGCCTCATGATATGAATGTGTTATTGAAGAAGACAAGTACACATCCCCTCCTTCTTCCTTGGAGATATTTTCTATTGTAGAGGGAGAACCTTTAGATCCCTTCACTTTCTCAACGCTTTTGGATCTATATTTCTTCTTGAAGTCCCCTTCTTTCCCACATCTCCAACATACCTTTAGAAACTTTTTGGGAGATTTAGATCTACCCTTAGACTTAGATATCCAACTTGAGGACTTAGATCTATTTCTTTCCTGGGAGAGTCCTTTTGCAAATAATGCATTTGTGCTTTGTTCTTCTATGTTCTATCATCTCATCTCCTTTGAAAACAAGGATGAGACCACATCATCGAAAATCAAGGTAGTTGTATTACTACCTATGGTCACAGCCAGACTATCCTAGGAGTCGGGTAAAGAGAAAAGTAAACTATTACACTTATCTTCATCTAAAATTTTAATCTCAACAGATAATAACTAACTTACCATAGTATTGAAGGTATTCAAATTCTTTTTCACCGAGTCTTCATCTCTCATCCTCAGGTTATACAACGTCTTTCACAAGAATAGTTTATTTACTAGGGACTTAGATTGATACAAGTTCCCAAATTTATTCCATAACTCCTTGACTCTAGTTTCCCTTGACACATTCAGTAATACTAAATCTGAGAGACACAATCGGATTGTGCTCTTCTCCTTCCGATCCAAATTTTTCCAGTCATCTGTTGACGCTATTTTAGGTGCAATACATGGATCTATGGTGGTCCATTGATATCTGTCTACCAATAGAACTTCCATCTTGAGCTTCCACAACTCAAAACTTTTCCCATTAAAATTTTGGATCTCTATTTTTGAACTGCTCGCCATTTCGTTTCACTTGAAGAATCAATACCATAGATCTCCCACTGTAACAATGCTTATCACAATCCTGAGCCAAACCCTTGACCACAAAGGATTCACCCTGAAGCCAATAATTTCTTTGATACCAAATGTAGATTTTAACCTTTTACACTATTTTACTACAAAGAGATTTTCAATAAAAGAACAAAAAATATACAATGGAAAATACACACATTACACAGATATTTTTCCCCTAGAAACCCAAACTGGGAAAACCAACATATTCTATATTCATTCACAACATACATTTTTTACAATACAATATACATATAGGATCCACCAACATCCAAAAACCTAACCCAATGAAATGTATTATTCAAAAACCCTAATTCATTAATTAGAAATAGAAAACCATAGGTGAAAAACCATGTGCCGAAAAACCACCAAAAAATGGACATGAAAACCAGTAAGAAATAAAAATTTGGGGGTGCTTCTCCCCCCTCTTACCCCCTTGCATGCTTGGTACAATGTAGACACTATTTCTAGTCATGGAATTAATATAATACATACCCAACAGAGGGGTGGATATG
>ML782001.1:302965-340309 GCA_009831015.1 Picea engelmannii
AGAGAGAGAGAGAGAGAGAGAGAGAGAGAGAGAGAGAGAGAGAGAGAGAGAGAGAGAGATTTAATGTTAACAGGAATGCACACACATTCATGTTCCTAATAACATGTGCATGTTTTAGGAGCATGCATGTGCTTTAGGATCATGCACACAATTTAGGAATCCATTCATGTTGGGTGGGATTAGCAACTTTATCATACGTGTATGCTAACTTGGTTGCCTCGGATTTAGGTTCGGGATGAAAAACCTAGTGGTTCGGTTTGTAAATTGATAAAAAAAAACATCCATTTTTGAGAATACCTCTTTATATCTCTGTTTTTTATGTTATTTTTATATAGGATACAAATTTCATTTGTTGATGAAACTAAAAACATAGATAGAGTCGGCTATGCATATTCCTAATATAAAGTTTTTTTTTTAAATTAATATTATTTACTATTTTTAATATATTTTTGTCTTCGCATATATCAAAATCCTAGAATACATACCTCTCTTATTTGTGCTATAATGTTTTGTTGGCTTAACCATTTCTAAAATGAGTTGTGTGATGCACTAGAGGAGATCGATATCTATGATATAAAAATAAATAAAATTATTCTGATCATGTTAAGACCCTCTTAGCCTTCACAAACAAAACAATTTGTAATTTCAAGGATATATTTACTTTGATAATTTTTAAAAAATATAAAATTAGTATTGTAAATTTCAAAAAAATACACCACACTAGAAAACTGGGTTCTTTACAATTATACAAGTTTTTGGAATGAAATGACATCATTAAGGTACTCAACACCTGCACAAACAAAGACATATACCTTATATTTTGCTGGAAAAATAACATACCATTGTTAGAAAAAATCAGATTTCACATATTTATTCACAATTTATATGAATAAAAGTTGTATATTCGAAAAGATGATTTGATTTCCTATGTTTCATCTTCCTACACCATATTCAAATTCATTATTAAATCACTTTGAATAATCCCTCCAATTTAAAAGATTATTGTTTTCCATGTTTGCATTGCCACTAATGTGTCATGAGGGACCATCATTAGCTTGCACTCAACCCTAATTCTAATCTATCCGGAAATTGGTGGCCACCCACCTATTCCACTGGCTCAAAATAGGGGTTTCCACTATGGTAGTTTTTCTACATATTTTCGGGTCCTAAACTTATGGGGTCATTTTGAGGCCCTAAACAACATTTTCTAGGCTAGCCAGAGTCACACTGTAGGATTTAGCTAGAGTTTGATGGAAAAATGTGTATTCCTCGGATAGACCTTTCAAATGAGCTATCATGCGCCCACAAAACTTTTGGCTCTTCATCTTCCGAGGTTAGGGTTTTGGGTTTTATTTATGATAAAAATGCCTCTAGAGAATCATTGTAAACATCATCATCTTCTTTTGAATGAGTGTAGCCATCACATCTCTTCTCAAAGATAAGCTGCCACCATTCTAGCGAGTCATTCACTCTGTAATTTTACAGTTTCTGTACATTCTCTCATTAATAAAAATTCTGCATTATTGTATTTTTGTGTTTATTGTGTAATATACCAGATATAAAATGTATTCAGAATAGAAATAAAATGCTAGTAATGGCAGAATAACAACAATATAACCAGAATATTCACCACAATAACACTGAAATGATATAAGAATAAAAACAGAAATAACACTTTGAATCTGAAAGCAATGTTCACGGGCCTCTTTGAGGGGGCAACCTCCAGTTGAGCAGAACTCTATTACAATAATATCCAAGCTAGGGTTCTCATACCCTCGACTCTAATTTATACTAAAAAGAAGCATCTAGAGGAAGATCCTTCTAGAAGCGAAAGATTCTATTAGGTCTTCTTACATCTGCCTTATTATATTTTATTGAAAGGCCTTATTAATATTGACCTTTATTACATTCGAATATATTGTTCTACCTATGTGCAGGTTAGGACCCTAACATGTCCGCCCCCTTAAAAACAACCTTGTCCTCAAGGCTTGAGATGAGGAAATTGTTGCAGAATGGTAGCTAGTTCCCAAGTGGCGTCTACTGGAGTTGTATCTTTCCACTGGACTAGAACTTTCTTGATGGTTCTATCACGTAAGGGACGCTCACACTAGTCCAAAATGGCTTCTGGTTGTAGCCAAATGGATCCTTCTTTAGCTAACTCTGGAAGGTTGGCTTGAATTTGGCACTAAGATCCAGTCAAATTCTTTAAGCATGAAACATGAAAAGAAGGATGTAGCTTCGAATGGCTGGGCAAAGCTAACTAATAGATGACTTGTCCCACATGTTTGAGCATGGTATAAGAACCATAAAATTTGGGTGCTAGCTTCTAACAATGCTTGGCCTTGAGGGAAGTTTTCTTGTAAGGTTGTAGTCGAAGAAACACATGATCCCCTTCTAAAAGTTGACGCTCAGAGCGAACTTGATTTGCTTGTTGCTTAATGCGATTTTGTACCATGAACAAATTCTCGTTGAGGGTATGGAGGATAGCCTCTCAAGCTGTAAGTGTTAGTTCAACCGCCTGAACCTTCAAGGCACCCGGTAAGTATGAGAGAACTGAAGGTGGCTTCTGTCCATATACCTCTTCAAAAGGAGTCATGCATGTAGTTGTATGGTATGAAGTGTTGTACCACCATTCAGCTAGGGGTAACCATTGAGCCCACTGATTTTTCTTTTCCAAGGAAAAACACCTCAAATATGTTTCCAAACACTTGTTGACAACTTTCGTTTGGCCATTAGTTTAGGGATGATAAGTTGTGCTGAGAGAGTAGATGGAGAACTAGATCCACATGAGAAAGATGGTTTGTTCAGGTTTTTCTATAGATGGGGATATCATCAAAGAAAACTAAGACAAAATGGTGAAGAAAAGAACGAAAGACATGATTCATGAGGCTTTGGAAGGTGGAGGGGGCATTACACAAGCCAAAGGGAATGACCAAAAAATCATAGTGGCCCTCATGAGTTCTAAAGGCAGTCTTAGGGATATCTGCCTCTTTCATATGCATCTGGTGGTATCCTGAATGAAGATCTAGTTTAGTGAAGAATTGGGCGCCACTCAATTCAGCCAGGAGGTCATCAATGATAGGAATGGGGAATTTGTCTTTGATGGTAAGTTTGTTGAGGGCACGAAAGTCAGGACACATTTTCCAATAACATTCATTCTTCAGGACCATGACCACAGGAGATGAATAGGGGTTCATACAAGGGCGAATAACACCTGCATTAAGGAGTTTCTGGACCATTTTCTCAATTTCATTTTTTGGGGAAAAGGGGTGATGATACAGACAGATATTGGGAGGAAGGCTTCCTGGAACAAGGGGAATGGAATGATCATGAACACCATGGGAAGGAGGGAGGCCTTGGGGAGTGGAAAATACCAATTGATGTTTAGAAAGGATGGCTTGGAGGTCTTGTGGTACCGAGGGTGTCTCTGTTGCTTGTATGGAATGGAGTTGGGCGATAACACCAGAATGACCCTTTTTTAGAAGCTTTTCCATGTGATGGGAACTAATGATCTCAGGTGAGCCAGTAGTGATTCCTTGGAACTTATATTAGTGGCCCTCCTGGTCGAATTGCATGGTTAAGTCTTTAAAATCCATGAGAATGGGACCCAAAGTCCTTATCCAGTCTGCACCTAGCACAATGTCACAACCTCCCATGTCAATAGAAAACATATGGGATTTCAGGTGGCAGTCACCAATTTGGAGACGCACATTTTCATAATGCCCTCCACATTTCATGGAACCCCCATTGGCAATCATGATTTGGAAATTATTGACGACATGGATGTAGCAATGAGTTTCTTGGGCAATGCAGCGATGAGTAAAATTATGGGTGTTGCCACTATCAACCAGAATGATGACCTTCTGATGCTTGATGTAACCGATTAGCTTGAGGGTTTAGGGAGCGAAGAAGCCAGTGAGAGCATTAGGGGAAATGA
Source organism: Picea engelmannii (assembly GCA_009831015.1). Lineage (NCBI taxonomy): Eukaryota > Viridiplantae > Streptophyta > Pinopsida > Pinales > Pinaceae > Picea > Picea engelmannii. The sequence continues at coordinate 306,903 of ML782001.1, forward strand.
CTGGTTCTACTTTAGGAGGGTCTGAGGGAGGGGTTATGTCAGTGGATTCAGGTGATTCAGACATAGAGGGAGTTTCTTCATCTTCTTCCGAAATCTCCTCGGAGATGGCCATAAAAAGCTTTTTTTCTTTACACTTGTCGCCCGGGAAATATTTGTCATCACATTTATAAAAAAGGTCTTTGAGTTGGAATTTAGCCATTTCAGCCCGGGTCAATTTTTGGATCTTTAGTGGAGCAGAGGGAGCAGTGAGATTTACTGGTTTAGGGAAAGGGATGAAGTAGGTTTTGCGATTTTGAGAATATACAACTTGTTGTTCTTCTTTATCTCTTTTGGTAGCCTCCACCCAACTCTCAGGCCGAGCCATGAGGACATGGGCCCGAATTTCATCCTTGAGGCCACTGATAAAACACTCTCGGAAAAAGGCATCAGAAATGCCCTCTATTCTAAAAGTCGGGTGCTCAAAGGAAGCTATAAAGTCTTCCACTATTCCTAATTATTTTAGCTTTGTCAAATGGCCCAAATGGTTGGTGTCAGTTTCAAAGTGTTCATAAAGCTCTACGACAAATTATGTCCAAGCAATATACCCTTGATGCAATTTTTTTCTCCATTGCCACCATTGCCAACGTTCTTGATCTAGATGGAGAACAACATACCAGAGTTTAGCCAAGTCATCTGTAATGTTGTATAAAGAGAAGTAATGTTCCATTTGGGTTATCCAACCAGTGGGGTCCAAGCCATCAAATTTGGTCACATCTACCTGTGGAAGGAATAGGTCACGTTGAAAGTGATGGTTCTGCAAGGTATGAGAATGAGAGGAATGGTCACCTTCAGTATGTGGGGGTGAGGAAGAGGAAGGGCTATCTGTAGGGATATGCAGTTTGGTGCAGAGTGTCGAAAAGACTGATTCAAGTTGGGTGGTGAGGTCTTGTTTGATTTCTCCCATTGAGGACTGCATGGTCGTATTGATGGCAAAAACATTGGAACTGAGTTGTTTTACTTCTTGTTGGGTCTCAATGAGACTATATTGCAAGGTGTTGAAGCGAGATTCCAAGTCTTGGCTATGAGTATGGGCCATGAGGATGGGGGAACTGAAAAGGGGTGGGCAGGGTAACAATATTTTGCCTAAAAAATGATATGGATGAATGTGATAAGGGCGAAGAGATGAATCCAATGGAATAGGTCTGAAATAATGGTGAAATTTTTTCCAGAATTGTTTATTATTATTTTTATTACGGAGTTATACTCCAGTCTGAAGAATACTACAGAGAGGAAATGCCCAAATGCTTAACTAGAAAGAAATGTGTATTTACTTGGCAACCCGAACATAGTGGCGTGGCAATAGATCTTGTATGTTTTAATTTGTTTATGTTTATGTCCCCAAGGGTTAGGTATTCAAGGGTTCTATAGACAAGGGTTTTCCCTATGCTATATCTCTCAGATATATGTGCGGGGTCCAACAGTAGTACTTGACCCAATATCTCAGGGCACTAACTAAGGAGGATAGACCGTACCCTTAGCCATACTACCTGACTACCCAGGTAATAGAGAGTATCTTCCCGAGTGTTGTTCTCAGTGACGCTATAGTAGTCAGGCAGCCGATCGATTTATCTAAAGAGGGCTTCAGGTAATCTAGGTCGATCCGTACACAGGTGTTCTCTGATAAGATACCACTTGAAGGGGTACCAACAGGGGTTACAAGGGCGGCCAACAGATGTGCGCTTAAGTACCACTTGTATTTCCTACATGTATGAATCCCTCAACCACGGGTTTATGCGTGTAACGACAGATCTTTGTGGCTTAAAGACGCCGGAATACGTCTCTACCCTAAAAAATAAAATTAACCCACACTTTCTACCGAGGAAAGTGCTCTAATACCACTTGTAATATACCAGATATAAAATGTATGCAGAATAGAAATAAAATTCTAGTAATGGAAAAAAAACAACAATATAACCAAAACATTCACCACAATAACATTCAAATGATATAAGAATAACAAAAGAAATAACACTTTGAATCTGAAAGCAATGTTCACGGGTCTCTTCGAGGGGGGAACCTCCAGTTGAGCAGAGCTCTATTACAATAATATCCAAGCTAGGGTTCTCATACCCTCAACTCCTATTTATACTAAAAAGAATCATCTAGAGGAAGATCCTTCTAGAAGCGAAAGCTTCTATTAGGTCTTCTTACATCCGCCTTATTCTATTTTATTGAAAGGCCTTATTAATATTGACCTTTATTACATCCGAATATATTGTTCTACCTATGTGCGGGTTAGGACCCTAACATATTGCAACATGTTTGTATATTCATTATTATATATCTGCCTTCATTTCATTCTTAAAATAATCTGGATCAATTGTATCAAAGAAGGAAACTCCTTTTCATTTCTTGTACATGTCCTCGACGAGGTCAGGATATAGAGAGTTGTGTCTCGAGCTATTTTTCCTTGAGAATAACCACTCTCTCTAGCCCAAGAGGCCTCCCATGGAATAATATAAGAGGAATGAGGGATCATAAGATCCCATCAACCTATTTCTCATGAAATCCCTTGCGTAACAGAGGAATGCGATGTTGGATAATTTTGCCCAAATCCCTCAACAAATGCCACAAATAATAGGCATGTCTTCATCAAGCAGTTTCTTTAGAGATGCTACCCCATTCAAGGTACATATTAATTTTGATATTCTTGTGTTTGAAGGTCACATAAATGCCGATGCTTTGGAAAAATGGTTGAATTTGATAGAAGGTTATTTCTCTGCTCACAATTTTTCTGACAGAGAAAAGATCACCTTTGTGCTCCTCAAGGGTCTCTCCCATGTCAAACATTGGTGAGAAAATTATTGGGAGAAAAACTCCACAGTGGAATTTGGCATATTTGAGGCCGATCCCACTTGGAATTATTTTATGGATGCGTTCAAGGAACAATATTACCCCGTGGGGAACTATGATGACCAATACATGAGATGGACCATGTTGCATCAAAAGCGGGATCAAATAGTGTCGTAGTTCAAAAATACCTTCCATACCTTGCACACCAAGCTGGGTATCAAATAATTTGAGCGACATCTGGTTCTGAAATACTGGAGGGTTCTACATAGGGACATAAAAACCTAAATGGAGTTTATGGAAATATCATAACTGGGAGGCACTTATAGATAAGTTTTAAAAATTGAGCATAAATTCAAGCAACAAAACAAGTGGGAGTCTAGGTCTAAAAATCCGCAACAACCAAAGTATGGTAAAGGAAACTCTAACTCAAAAAATATTCAACCTCGAGAAAACCATTCCAAGACACAAGAAAAGAAGGGAAACATGAAGACGAAGAAGGACACTGGGAAGTGGTGCGACTTCCTCAAAATCCCATAGCACAACACCGATGAATGTCGCTCAAAAAATTCATTGGTAGTCGAGCTCAAAGAAACAGAGTGGATCCCCAACGCAGACTCCAATTTAGACAATAATAAAAGGAGATAGATAATTTATGTAGAACTGACTACTACTTTCACAACAAAAACAATCCAATGAGAAGAACCAAAGGATACTAAGGAGGGGGGGTACCTTTTCCATTCACGGATGTGGGTGAATGGGACCCAGTTACATTTTATTGTTGATAAAGGAAGCCAAAATAACCTCACCTTAGCATATCTCATCAAGCAATTAGTTTTTCCAGCAACACCACACTCTTATCCATACAACATCAGATGGCTCCGCCAATGATGAGATCTTCATTTCAACAAACAATGATTCTTGTCATATGACATCAAGACCTTCAAGGATGAGGTAATGTGTGATGTTGCCCCACTGGAATTCTATGATGTTCTATTAGAAAAACCATATATGTGGAGGCATCATACTATTTATGAGTCTCGATGTTGTATCATCATTGTTACTCTGGGGGGTCAACCCTATAGGATACTAGAGGTAGTTCTGACTACTGTACCAAAGAAGCAAGGCAACAAAGTAATCTCTCATGCCACAAAATTTAGCCTCTTCACAACCTAGTCAGAAGAGAAGTACACTACAACCATTGCATCCTCGACCCAAGACCATTCTATCCAGCAATATCAACAAGATCAACAATATTGTAGAAGAGCGCCAAGATATTCCTACTACACCTACGACGATGCCTCCACACTACCCAGTCAAACCAAGTTATGATAAATACCTTCATGTTCTTCATGCTACATCTTCATCGACAAATTCCTCCCACACTCTGATAGATCATGCAGCTAGATTGGTTCAACAAATCCAATCCCTCCAATAACAAGGTCATAACAACCTTCAACAAGATAAGAAGGGCAACTTCTTTAACAAGGCAAGCAACTCACCAAGGTTCATATTCAACAAAATCTTCCCCTGGGACTTGGTGAAATGGAGACCATTGATTCCTAAGGGGGGACAATTGATCTAGGAGGAAATCAATGGGCACCCACCTATTCCACTAGCTCAAAATAGGGGTTTCCACTTTGGTAGTTTTTCTACATCTTTTTGAGTCCTAAACTTCTGGGGCCGTTTTGAGGCCCTAAACAAAGTTTTTTGGGCCCACCACAGTCACACTATGGGATTTATCTGGAGTGTGACGAAAAAATTGTATTCCTTGGATATACCTTTCAAACAAGCTATTGTACACCCCAAACGAAGATCGTATGAAAAATTTTCAGCCTTGGGAAGTTGACGTACCAACTACCCCCATCGAGGCCCGAAAACATTTTGGAGCTTCATCTTCCAGGGTTATGGTTTTGGATTTTATTTATGATAAAAAGGCCTCTAGAGCCTCATTTTAAACATTATCATCTTCTTGCGAATGAGAATAGCCATCGCATCTCTTCTCCAAGATAAGTTGACACCATTCTAGGGAGTCATTCACTCTGTAATTTTACAGTTTTTGTACATTCTCTCATTAATAAAAATTGTGCATTATTGTATTTCGCTGTTTATTGAAACATATTTGTATATTTAATTGTTATATCTATGCCTTCATTTCTTTCTCAAAATAATATGTATCAAATTCTCATGAGTTTCATAGTGAAACTGATCATTGGAAAATTCCCAAAACACCATGGCATGAAAGAATATGTCACCTTTGTCATACTCAAAGGGTTGATGGTGGAAAAAAATTTCTCCTACAGTGTCATGCATATACCTAAATTATATATCAATTTCAAAATATTTGTCACAACACCAACCTTCCTAACCTTCTAAGTCATCAAAACTACAATAATCTTGGAATGCTTCTAGTAATGCTTTTCAAGCATCGAAATAACATTACAAAAATTCCAAGTACTCTCTTACTTTTCTTAAGGTCTGATAGACCAATCTTGGTCTCAGTGGATATTAACCATCATCATCATAATAAATTTGTATTTCATATATATATATATATGGCACACACCTTTTCAGCCACCAAGGTTTAATCACTATGAAGAGAAGGTTATAACACCACTCTATACATAATTCGTATAGGCATTATATGATCCATATGCTTAAAAACAATTAAACACATTCAAGCTTAGAGTAAAACATATTATTTACTGTTATAATTAACAACCATAGCATTCCATATTAATTCGTATACACAGCAGAAATCATGATAACATAAACAATAGAGTCATGCACAACGTGATAAAAACATAATCAGATACTTATCTGTTAACAGTGATAGATTCCACCAACCAATTGCAGGCCTTCCCTGAACCTCCCAGCCTTAGACCGCACTTCTCATCATCTCAACAATGGGTCATCCCCAAGCTGGGACTAAGCTCCACCCCAAGGCAAGGAAATCTAGGCTAGGCTGAGGTTATAGGGAAAAAAGCACACAACCACAAGGAAGGGATTCTCTCCAAGGAACCTCCCATGCTCACTGCCCACATACCCTCATTCCCCACATGCCTGTTCCACCCCAGGAGTATACACCTTCTGTATCACCTTGACAGTCCTTCAGCTGTTAATCTCCCTTGCCTTGGGTTACAGGAACAGGCCGGACCAGAAGTCTCCGGGCTCTGTGGCAGCTACAGGGTTCCTTCCAGGAGTTCTCTCCTTCCTTTGTGCACTCTCTCACCTGGAGGGAGTCGCTCAAAGGTCCAACAACCTGTTCTTCCAATCTTCAACCACCTCTCTCACCTGGAGAGAGTGTTGTACAAACTGGCCAACAAGCCACACAGGATCAAACAATACACATCCACCACAATCCACGGGATCTAGACACGAACACCCCAGGGCAGCTCCAGACAGGTGCAACAGTATAATCAAGCTTAGCATAGAGAGGGGGTGTACCAACTTTACGGAAAAAACACAGACTCTTTCCCCAAATCCCCACATGCTTCTCGTTAAGGGAATATACACACCGGTTTTCTCAGAGCCAGACACAGACTTTTTGAATCACAGAGATGCACGAAGGTTCTTTGCAGGAGTTGGTTGGTAGTACTATCCAGAGATCCATACACATTCAGACAATTGAGTAGAATGGGGGGAGGAACCTTCTCACGGCTCACCCTGGCCATTTTATTCGCATGCGTCAGGGTTGACACTTGTCACCCATGAAATTGCATGCGTTCCAACAACACACATCTCCCTTGCATGTTCTCCCCTTGCCAAAAACTTAGGATAAGCATAAAATGCACATGTCTTTTGGGATAATATTAAAATATTATTCCTAGGCTTAAGCCCCCTAGGCTTATCCCCTAGGCTCAACACGTAGCCCCTTTTTCCACCTTCCAGCCCCTAATTCCTTGCCCACCTTATGGATGCTCAGTCCCCCTTCACTCATTCATCATGGTCGGTCTACACATGGTGGTGTTTATGTTTTATTAATTGTTCTACGTGATTACATATACAACAAGAGGCTCCTGGCCTTCAACATTCAGGCTCCCTGGCCTATAACACATAAGCCTCTAGCTTATACAAACTTGGCTCACCAGCCTATAAAACATAATTACAATTCCTTTCAAAACATGGTTTACGATGGGGCTCGGCCTTGGGGACACTACAATCCCCCTCCCCTTATTTTTGCACTGTCCTTAGTGAAACTTAAATTGTCTCTGCAAGCCTTTCAAAATTTTCAAAAAGATGCGGGTACTCTGCCCATATAACCTCTTCATGATCCCATGTCGCGTCCTCAGGACCGTACCAGGTCCACTGGACCTTTGCAAGATCTATGACTCGATTCCGGAGATGTTTTCTTTTCCTGTCCAATATGCGTACAGGATGCACTTGCGGGACACCTTCTGGTTCCACTTGAATCACATTCCAATCGATAACATGATTAGCATCAGGCACATATTTCTTAATCAGTGAAACATGAAACACATTATGTACAGTCATAGATGCAGGTAATGCAAGCATGTATGCAACTAGCCCAATCCTTTCTAGGATCTCAAATGGCCCACAAAATCTTGCTGCCAAGTTGGCGCAACTTCCCAGCCTCAGGGAAATCCTGCTAGTTTTCACTTTTAGGAAAACATGGTCACCCACTTTGAATTCTCTATGGGTTCTGTTACTATCAGTGTAACTTTTCTGCCTGTCCTGGGCAACTTTTAGATTATGTTTAATTTTTATCATTTGATCTCCCATCTCTTTCAGCAGCTCAGGCCCAACTACTGCTCTGTCAGCTGGATTATCCCAACTCACTGGAGTGTTTCACTTTCTTCCATAAAGCGCTTTGAATGGGCTCATCCTCAATGATGCATGATACCCATTATTGTAGGCGAATTCTACCAAATGCAGGTAGTCTTCCCACCTTGATGGTTTATCCATCACATACATTCTCAGCATGTCTTATATTACTCTGTTTACTCTCTATGTCTGTCCATTAGACTCGGGATGATATGCTATGATAAAGTTTAGATTCGTTCCGAATCCTTCGAACAGTCCTTTCCATAAATTCGAAGTGAATTTTGGGTCTCTATCAGACACAATTGTCTTAGGAATTCCGTGCAAGCGTGCAACTTCTTTTAGGAAAATGTCAGCAACATCTACTGCTCTGTAGGTGGTTTTTAGTGGAATAAAATGGGCAGCTTTAGTAAGCTTGTCCACCACCACCATGATTGAATCATGTTGCTTACTTGTTCTGGGCAATCCTGTGATAAAATCCATTGTTACCACGTCCCATTTCCATTCAGGAATAGGTAAAGGCTGCAGCAACCCTGCTGGGTGCCTGTGCTCGGCCTTAACCTTTTGGCACTCCATACATCTGGCGATGTATTCTGTGATTTCTTTCTTCAAACCCGGCCAAAAATAATGGCTTTTGACTGCTGCCATAGTCTTCTGATATCCAGGATGTCCAGCATAAGCCACATTATGCATAATCTCTGAACACTCCATTCATTAAGCACATGAAAACAACAGGCACGTTGGATAGCCCAAACGGCACCACCGTGAACTCATAATGACCGTACCTTGTTCTAAAGGTGGTCTTGTTGATGTCCTCATCCTTTATTCTCACTTGGTGATATCCTGATCGAAGATCTATTTTCAAAAATATTTTTGCATCCTTCAATTGATCAAAAAGATCATCAATCCTTGGCATAGGATACTTGTTCTTGACAGTGACCTTATTCAACTGCCGAAAATCAATGCACAACCTCAACGTCCCATCTTTCTTCTTCACGAATAGGACTGGGGCTCCTCACAATGACACACTGGGGTGAATGTAACCTTTATTTAGTAGCTCTTCAAGCTACAATTGCAACTCCTTCAGCTCTGGTGTACTCAGTCTATAAGGAGATTTCGAAATTGGAGCTGTTCCAGGCATCAAATTTATAGAAAAATCGATGTCCCTCCTCAGAGGTAGTCCAAGTACCTCTTGAAATAAATCCTTGAACACCTTGAGTACTTTATCATCTTCCAGATTCGATACTACATATCGAGATGCTTCTTCCACCCGAGCTGCATATAATTGATAGCCTTTCTGGTAACATTTCTTCAGCTGCATGGCTGATATTTCCCTTACAGCCATAGCTCTGGGAATTCCTTGGAATGTTACCTAATTTCCCTCTTCGTTTAGGCATGTGAACCTCTTGTTACGACAATCCAGAAGGGCATGGTGCTGGTCCAACCAGTCCATCCCAATTAAGCAATCGTATGAGCCTAAAGGAAGAATGTTCAATTTATCCTTAGTTCTCATTCCTTTCATGTCCACTGAACAGGACTTAACCAATTCCGTGACCTTCCTCTTGGTCCCTATGGCCAACTGCACTAACCAAGACTTCTCATGTTTTCTTCTCATTAGATGCAAACTTTCCACCACTCTAGGATCTACCTAACTATGGCTAGCCCCTTAATCAATTAAAATAACAAGTGGTCGGTTGTTAATTGTACCTTCCACTTCAATCATGTGCGATTGAAATTTTGCGTTCTTGTTTTCCAGGGCTGCGTAGATCCTCAACATTCTACTGCTCATATCCTCCACTGTTTTAGCTTGCTGAAAAGTATGGACAGTTCTTGCTTTGTCTTTTCTATGGGGGAAGTCTTTGTACCTATGATTCCCTTTACAACCCCAAAATTCCATAGGTGGCGGTCTCGGCACCTGCTCACTTCCTTCAACTTTCCTAGGCTCTCTAAAAGATGACTTTCCCCAAGGAATGTTTCTGAAAAAGGAAGGCTTGTTTCCCTTCTTAAACTTCCTCTGATCATTCCAAACCTTCCGAAGGCTAGGCCTTTCTCCTTTCTTTTCATACAAACATTTTTCCTTTCTTATTGTTTCTTCCATGGTCTTAGGATCATCATATTGAATCTTGTCACTCATGGAAGGTGGCAGTCCACTCAGATATCTCTGAATCTTGACAGCCTCATCTTTGATGAATGGAACATACTTCAGTAGTTCTAGGAAACTTCGTTCATACTCATCAATAGTCATGCTGCCTAGCTTGAGTTCGAAGAACTCCTTCATATTTCTGTCATAGTATCTTTTAGTCAGGTATTTCTTCTCGAAATGCCTCTTGAATTCCTTCCAAGTGACCTCTTTCTCTTTGATGTGCTGCACCTGCAAAAACTGATCCCACCACATGGATGCTTTTCCTTTCAGTTGGTACACTTCAATTCTTCCTTCTGCATGGGTAGAATAATTCTACAGTTGGAAGTATTTCTTCATTCCAAGCAACCAGGTCTTGGCATCTTCCTCCTTCTTATGTTCTCCATCGAATGTTGGAGGCTTAATCTTGTTCATCTCCCCTTTCAATTCCTCCTTTCCAGATTTTCGATGTTTTCTGGTGGGGGATGGGCTTGAACTATTGTGTGTCTTCCTGTCAGGATGTCTTTGGGAGCAACTAAGATGTCGGCTACCACTCCTCGACCTACTTCTTCTCCCATGGTTTCTGCGACTCTCCATTGTACTTGAGTCTCTTCCCTTCTCAAGTTTCTTCTCTATTCTTTCCAGGCTCTTCAAAAGTTTTAAGTTTAATTCACCCTGTCGATCCCTAACTTTCATAAGCTTTCGGCTATCAGCTCGGCGAGCCTTGGACTCTCTTTGCAATCCTTCAATGATTTTCATTATGTGTCCTTCCTTATCCTTCTTTTTTCCATGCCCATTGGAGTTCGATCCTTCCACTCCCATATTGACATCCTTTCCTTCCCGTTCATCTCCTGTTTCAGAGGTGATCATCACCTTTCCCCACTCCATACTCGGCGTTGTTTAACTGGAGTCCTAACCTCCGTTGAACTCTACACATGCACTGTGCAATTAAATTCAAATTTTTTCAGGCCATTACTCCTTCGGAACAATCCATAACATTTATAAGCCAATACGAACAAGAACAAAAGACATTTTGATTTAATTAATTTTTCTGAGCTCTCGTTCGGTTCTGCAATTCTCGTGTTTTTGAAACATTCATTTTCGGCACTTCGGGATTTTGGGTCTTCGGGTTTCGGGGTTTCGGTCCACGAGGCTTTTAGACTTGCTTTCCTTTCCAATTCCCGGACTTCCGAAATTCTGACTTAATTTACCCTCTGGGCCCACATAGCACAGTGGTCACCCACAACTACGGTGGCACATGGTACGTTCGTGAGGATCCACGTCACTTTTAATGACGTCATCGGGTCCCACCTCTTTCACTTATCTTCTCAACCCACTAGCATGTGGTACATCTCCATGTGTCCATGTCCATTCCTAGAAAAATCCAATGGTCAGATCTTTCTCAGATCTACGACATCAATCACATCGTGCACCTTTAAGTGGAGTACAGGTGGCAGAGGGGGCCCCCATTTCACACGCCACACTATTTCGGACCCCCCCCCCCATTAAAGGTAGAATGGAAAGGGGGGTTTGGAACTCACCTGAGCACCATTGATCAAGGTTTACTTCTGTATAAAAATAGAGTGTATGTACCCAATGTTCGAGAATTGAAGCTGGCAATTCTAAAGGAGATGCATAACGTGGTGTATGCTGGACATCCTGGATATCAGAAGACTATGGCAGCAGTCAAAAGCCATTATTTTTGGTTGGTTTTGAAGAAATAAATCGCGGAATACATCGCCAGATGTATGGAGTGCCAAAAGGTTAAGGCTGAGCACAGGCACCCAGCAGGGTTGCTGCAGCCTTTACCTATTCCTGAATGGAAATGGGACGTGGTAACAATGGATTTTATCACAGGATTGCCCAGAACAAGCAAGTAGCATGATTCAATCATGGTGGTGGTGGACAAGCTTACTAAAGATGCCCATTTTATTCCACTAAAAACCACCCACAAAGCAACAGATGTTGCTGACATTTTCCTAAAAGAAGTTGCATGCTTGCACGGAATTCCTAAGACAATTGTGTCTAATAGAGACCCAAAATTCACTTCGAATTTCTGGAAAGGATTGTTCAAAGGATTCAGAACGAATCTGAACTTTAGCACAGCATATCATCCCGAGTCTGATGGACAGATAGAGAGAGTAAACAAAGTAATAGAAGATATGCTGAGAATGTATGTGATGGATAAACCATCAAGGTGGGAAGACTACCTGCATTTGGTAGAATTCGCCTACAATAATGGGTATCATGCATCATTGAGGATGAGCCCATTCGAAGTGCTTTATGGAAGAAAGTGCAACACTCCAGTGAGCTGGGATAATCCAGCTGACAGAGAAGTAGTTGGGCCTGAGCTACTCAAAGAGATGGGAGATCAAATAAAAATTAAACATAATCTAAAAGTTGCCCAGGACAGGCAGAAAAGTTACACTGATAGTAACAGAACCCATAGAGAATTCAAAGTGGGTGACCATGTTTTCCTGAAAGTGAAAACTAACAGGAGTTCCCTGAGGCTGGGAAGTTGCGCCAAGTTGGAAGCAAGATTTTGTGGGCCATTTGAGATCCTAGAAAGGATTGGGTCGGTTGCATACATGCTTGCATTACCTGCATCTATGACTGTACATAATGTGTTTCATGTTTCACTGCTTAAGAAATATGTGCCTGATGCTAATCATGTTATCGATTGGAATGTGATTCAGGTGGAACCAGAAGGTGTCCTGCAAGTGCATCCTGTACGCATATTGGACAGGAAAAGAAAACAGCTCTGGAATCGAGTCATAGAGCTTGTAAAGGTCCAGTGGACCTGGTACAGTCCTAAGGACACGACATGGGAGCATGAAGAGGTTATGCGGGCAGAGTAGCCGCATCTTTTTGAAAATTTTGAAAGGCTTGCAGAGACAGTGTAAGTTGCACTGAGGACAATGCAAAAATAAGGGGAGGGGGATTGTAGTGCCCCCAAGGCCGAGCCCCGTCGTAAACTTTGATCAAAGATATAAGGACCACCTATTACTAACTCTTTTAATAAAAGATAATTCATATAAATCTAGTATTCTTTTCTTTATATTATAATATTATATATATTTATTTGTTTTGTACTATCTAATTTAATTTAATTTAATAAGAAGGATTATATCCTTTTTGAATACAAATTATTTAATTTTAATATAATTAGTGAAACATTTAATAATAAAATAATTAAAAAGTGATATATATATATATATATATATATATATATATATATATATATATATAATGGTTTTAACTATTGTGTAGTTGTATAAAATTTAAAAGATCATAATATTAAAAAATACATATTTTTGAAATGTAATTTAATATTTATTATAATATTATAAAAAAATAATTTGAAGATTTAAATAGGTATTATTTTAATTTTTAAATTAAAAATAATGGCCAATGATCAAGATTATAACAAATATGGCATTATGGTATCTTCATGAAATGTATTATCCTCTTAATATTAAGGATATTCTGGGATACACAAACACGCTCCCTCTAAAATGGGAAAAATATTCTAATGTTTGATGGTGATGCTCTTTCTTCTATTCCACATGTCTCATCATTTGTGAAGTATGTTTCAAATTTCAATGAAAGACATGATGATTTATTAATAATATTATTTGTATTTTTTTAGATTGTAAATAGAAGTAATAGGTTAATCATTCTTGTAATCCAAAGAGTGTATCTTCTATTGTATGTTTTATTGAAAATTTTATCAAGCATTGGGGCCCTAGACTTCACAAGTATGAAGAAACTTTTTAGGTAGATCATAGTGAAACCACAATGCACAATCCATAGTGTATTTATCATTTAAGGAGTGAGGGAGGAGGATTATATATACCTCAATTGAATTAGCACGATCATACATTTGATGGATATAATGAGAAAAACTATATGATTATAGAGAATATAAGCAATATAGATCATGAAAACAACAACATGACACCCCTATGAGGGTACCTATGAAGTTGTCACCACTTAGGGGGTAACATCTATCTCTTACTCGGGGACATGACTCTAATGCTACAGTGTATGAGAACTCCATAATCTCTCATAAACATGTGATCTACATATCATCTAAGTTGGAAAAGGCATTAGTAGGGGAAAATCTACCACCCTGGTGAGTAAAATACTACTTTGCATAAATATGAATTTTTACTAAGTTTAAACAAGGAAATGGAATTTGATAAAATATGTAAGGAATTACTCTAATAAAAATAAAATGCATCAAGCAATAAATTAGGTAATGTGTGAAAATAAACACACAAATGAAGGAAAGAAAATGCATGGAAAAAAAACATGCATCCTACATAACTACTCTGGGAGATTTATTCATCCTAACCCTGGTAGCTAAGTAAGGACTGTGGCTACTAGGTAAAGTCAAATATCTAGTGAAACCACTCAATGAGGTCATCATCATATTGAAGCCTTCCCTTGCTTGGTTATAAACCAAAACATGGATTCATTAAAAATCACATGGGTATAAAAAAGAATCTTGCTCACTCCTTGATTTGGAACCAAGGTAAGATTACACTCGTGAAGTAGAAGGCCCAAATAAAGCCAAGGTTGGGTATCACTTCCACAAATATGATACATCCAAAGGTTGATAAGGATGATGTAATTGTCTTCATGATTGGAATGAATTATCCCATTGATTTCACTCATAAAATAATCGATGAGAAACGGTTGTGAAGGTGGATCTAATTGGGATCTACAAGGAAAATGATGACTTCCCATGCTTCTTTTGTTCAAAGGTAAAGAATGAAAGTATTCAGAGGTCATTGTAACACCCTTATTTCCCCCAATATGTAATTAATCATGTTTAATGATTTCCATGAAATGGCATACAAACAATGTACATGTATTAATGATCAATCGAAAATGAAAACAACTAATTGTGGGGGTGAAGCCTTCAGTATTGGCCATGATAACATGAGAGGGATTAGTGAGGGGTAGGAAGAGAGTTCATATGTAAATACCCTAATCCACCTTGGTGAATAATATGAAGTAAGTGATCATACTTACTCTAAATCACAATTGAAGTCAAACGGTTAATGGTAAGGGGTTGGTAGTTGAACAACCAACCACCCTCAATGAATGTAGATATGGAAAATATGGCTAGGAAAACAAAGGATTCCATCCAAAGGTACAACATAGTACCAATTTTTCAGTCTAGGATTGACCCAAGAAGTTCCTTTCGGCAGAAGGAAGAAGACAAGTCAAGAAATTTCTTGTGTGGGGCATGCAAGAGAAGAATGCACGAGGGAAAACAAAGAGAGGTTCACGTTTGGAGAAGAGAAGGGATGTGTTTTTGGGCTTCCGGGAATTAGACCTACTACAAGAGAATGTATGAGTAAGTGTATACAATTCCTTGATGGTGTTATGTCTTGGCATGGGGGTGGCGTGCAGCCGAAGTGTCTGAGCATGCAGAGCCTCTGGTTGGGTGGAAAGGAAAACACCCACAGTTAGTTGGATGGATAAAATTTGTAACAGATAAGTATCTCTATGAAATTTGGTAAATGAATAATTTCTTCCTTCATTGTATACCTAAATGTACAAGTATGTTACTTGCATATAATCATGTTCCATTTTCAATTATGTGCACTTGGATAGTGGTGGACCTATAAGAAGGTCGAAGTATTTATTTTTTTTGTATCCCATTTAGACAATAACACGACAGTCATAATGGGTCTCATGTGAAAGGAAGGAAGCATTATAACCCTCCTCCTATAAGGAATGACACATTAACTATAATAGTGGCCTGAGGAGGCCGAAGAAGTGTAATAAAATCAGATTTATCTCCTGGATGTGGAGCAATCTAGGACTCAATGTCCTAGAATGGTCACATGGTTTAAACCCCAGTTAGAAAGAGTGGATAAAGGAACCTTGAGTTAGGTAATCAGAATACCCAGTGTCTGAGGAAGACCTCTGAGTGAACATATAACCTTAAATTTGTGTGAAACCTCCTATCTTGCAATGAAGGGTTACATGAGACGAGAACCCCGACTTAAATGGTGAAAGGGACAACCTTAATGTTCTTTGGAGAAAATGAGAGAGCCATGAAGGCCTAGTAAACCTTTATAAAGAACCTGGAAGAACTTTGGAATTGGATAAGTCTTTAAGCTGGGTGTTAACCACTTAAGGAACCAGTGTAGAGTTGGGGATAAATTACCATTGTTGATCTGAAGGGGAGGATAAATCACATCCCTTTGTTAGGAGAGGTATTGTTTCCATAAGAAAACAAGTGTTGGGACTTATGAAATTCCATCGAAACTGAACCCATGGGAGGTAACATGGAACCTTGATCTGTTGAAATAATCCATTCGACAAAGCAAAAAGTGTTGATTGGTGTAGAGGTGAGATCAAATATCTCTCATAGATCCATATAAAATCTTGTTTTTCCTCGAAGGATTGTGGTTGTTGATTTGGTGTGACAGTTAGATATGGACCTTTAGATGATGTAGGAGTAGGATTTAATTTCGGTTGTCGATTTGGTGAGATAATAGATCCTAGTTTTTCTTCACAGGGTACCATTAGGAGTCAGTTGTAGTCCTAGAGGAAATTCACTCCAAAGGAGGGACTTTGAGGGTAGATATGGACTATTGATCTTCTATGGATGGAGGAGCTCCGAGAAAATATCTGGACCGTTGATCTGCCATGAATCAGAGGAACTTCCAAAGGATATATAGATTGTTGATATCCTACCAAAGGGATTGAGAGGGTGACATGGATGGTGCCACATGTCAAGAAAGGATTGTTGTAACACCCTGTTTCCCCTAGTCTGTAAATATAACTATATGAGCCAAGGAACTATGGAAAACTTAAAAGTGTGAATGTTATATTTAATGGACCTTTGTACAAAAGGTCGATGAATGTAAATTATGTTATTTTAATAGAAAATGGTTACGTGATGCATGACTGCTGAAAGAGGGGATGTGCTAAGAGAAAAACACAAATGCTATGAAAGGTGGTGGAGGGGACCCAGAATGGTTGCGTTAACCTCCACCGAACCAGTACCATGCTGGAATTAATTGCTCAGATTAGAACAACCCTCTGACCCAGGAATGAATTACAACCGTATTGGTAGGTGGGAAGACCTCCTCAAGAGTTAATGAGGGGATGGGGTAGACCGCCCATCCGTAAGGCTTCCAGACTTGACCACAAACTAGGATTTCAAGCCACACACAATATTGTTGAGGAAGGCAAGAAAGGAAGTGTGGTGGGAAGAGGAAGACCCGCGGGGGAAAAATGCAGAGATGAGAGAGGAAAATCTCAATTCCGAGGAAGGAATGAAAGAGGAGGAGTGAGTTTTGATCACAAAAATAGAGATTGAACTAGGAGAAGGAGAGTAACCTTTGTCCTTATCTATTTCTGTATTGGGAGAAGGAGAGTAACCTTCGTCTCTAACTTTCATTGAGCTAGAAGTAAGAGATTGAATCTCAAAGCATCGTGGCTTAATCTCGGGGGTGGCCAGTGATAAATCCATTGGGAGTGATTGAGCCTATGGTTGGGTGGAAATGAGCACCCCTTTTAGAAGTCACATCACACTCTATGGTTCTGATAAGTGTTTTCTTTCCTTATGCTTTGAATTATAAATAATGAATGCATGCAAGTATTTACATGTTTATAAAGGGTTATTTCTATGTATTAAATGATTAAGTTATGAGTATACGTTCGTTCCCTTGAGAACCTATATTTATTCTTGAATTTACATACATCCCAGTTTAATCACTCAAAGGCGTTTTCCCCAAGAATTTACATCATCGTTCTGGAGTCAGAGCAAGCCTCTAGGCATAGCTACCATTTTGGTAACCTCACAAATTACTTTGCCTTGATTCAGATCTTAAATCTTTGCGAGTTGCGAAGGTGTTCCCTTCAGACCAGTAGTTTAGGAGACTCTGAACTTGCACCTATTCCCTTAACCAAAAACCTGACTAAGAGTGGGAATTATGCCTTAGAGTTATATGAAGCTCCACGTGAACTGGTTCTAGGAACCTTGGAGCTTGAGGCTCCGATATGTCAAATTATGCAATCATCAAGTTGAACCCCATAATTTCTATGAATTTGTGTTCTATGAACGAAGATCGAGGGTGGGGAATCACTGCGGAGCACAAAGGTGAAAATAGCAGACGTGATAGTTTGTAGCCTGTAATTCACTATTTTTTTTTTATCTTGATGGGTTGGAAGATCAGCGATCCCAGTTAGATTAGAATCGAGCGAGCACTTTCTAGATTTTGGAGGTCGAACTCTCTAGTAAAGAGTACGCATGTTGGGGCCCCGCAATTTATGTGAACCGTCGATCATCGTTGACCTTCGATCTGAGTTTGACGCAATCCTTGAAACACAAGGAGCACGTGGGATGGAGAAATATTCAATGATATCAAGCTTAGAAGATATATCATTTTCAAGAGTGCAAACGAAATCCAAGAGACAGGCCCGTAGGAGGAGAAAAGGTCAAATCCTTCGAGCACTTAGAAAATACTCTAAGTTGGAGTAACTCAAAAGCTCAAGAGGAGGAGATATAGTGGCCATTGGATCACAATACCAAGGATTGACAACCATCTAATCTAAGCAAGGTGCATGA
Organism: Picea engelmannii; assembly: GCA_009831015.1. NCBI lineage: Eukaryota > Viridiplantae > Streptophyta > Pinopsida > Pinales > Pinaceae > Picea > Picea engelmannii. The sequence continues at coordinate 325,232 of ML782001.1, forward strand.
ACCTTAGCACTTGGCACACGTAGGAGAAGGGAACTTACCAAAGTTCTGAATTCCCAAGTAATTTGAGGACGTCCATCACTAGGAGGTGAATCTAGACCACCAGATCCAGAGGCATACATGGTGATGGATCACGGACTTCAAAGGAATATATTCGAGGGTTTTCAGTTGAAATTTGAGATTCTCAAACCCTGAAGAGCCGAAGTGAATCTAGACCGCCATATCCAGAGGGACAGTTGGTGATAGATTGTGGACTCCAGGGAAATCTTTGTGTTGCGCCTATTTCGTCACCTTAGTGAGAAAAATAGAGGTTCTTGAAATCTTAGTTGGGTTTTCTAAGAAGGACAACTGTAAGGGAAAGGGTTAGAGAAAGAAATATAAAAGAACAACTAAGAATTAAACTAAGAAATAAAAAGACAACTAAACTAATGAACATAGGGACATAAGGACAAAAGAAACAATAAGACCCATGTCACCAATGGTAAGGTTGATATTAGTGAAAGAAAACACCAATAAGAAAGAGGACTATGAGTCCTTTCTTCCTCCAAGGGAGGGCTCTTGGACCCCCACAAATAAGCTCTTCTTACAACTTTGAAAATGAAAATGGTGAAATAATTCTTTGCTAATCCACTCAAGGGGTGAGATGGATTTCTCAATGCAATGATGCTAGTATACTCTTGATGAGAATAGAGGATTCCTCAAGATAATAGTGGCAACATAACTTTGCTATTGAATTCCTTCAAAAATGAAGTGCATCCATGGCCTTTTTATATCATTTCTTTGAGGTATTTTCCAACTAGTTTGTAGTGTGTAAAGAGGCTAATTAGGGCATTTCTAGGTCTTTGACCAGCCACCCAATCGATTCTAGTCCAGATTTGAGTGTCAAATCAACTTGGAAGATGAACCAGAAATGGGTGGGAGGCCAACCACTCTCATAAATGTGTCGTTTCTTAGGTGCGCGGCTTTTTGCGACAACAGTCGTGCATCGAGCGCATGTGCACGATTCCTGTGTTTCTATTTTTCACATGTGCACGCACGCCCTATGTATTCATAGCACCCTTTAATTTTGTCACTGGTTGTATAGTTTTTGACCCTTTGGAAATGCTTTTGTGATAATTTTGGTCCATGGGTGACCTCATAACTGTTTGGCGATGCTGAATTCTTGTAACCATTTGCGGACGCAATTTCAGTGATAATAGATGCCCCCTGATGGATGAGGTTAGGAGCATATGTATAGCCGAAATCCATCAATGTTTCTTCAAATGAGAGTGTCATTGTAAGAGAGAGAGAGATAGTGGGATTGTCGAGAGTTACCCATTGGAGGGAGAAGGGAACCTGTAGAACCCAACCTTCCATAAGGTATGTAAAAATAAACTGTGTACAAACAAGGTGGGCATGCCCCATGCTCATGTCATGTAACTCAAAAGAGGAATGATGTGTTGATGTAGAAAACTGCAAGGCCCTCGGGGGAAGTCGTGATAAAGGCAGAAGACAATTCTATGGAGGAACATACTTTGAACGTTAAGCAGTGATATCTGTAAGAAATATCACAGATTCCATAGGCATTGATAGCCCAGCCCAGTTCAGAGGTCTTTGACAAATATAAGAAATAACTGCAATAGTCGCAAAGTAAGAACCACCATAACATGAGAAAGTGTTGAAGTCGAATGTTACGGGGGTCAATGATAGCAGGGAGAAATTGTAGTTCCCCCTGTGCCATCTGATATCTCTCATTGGAAAGGTAATGAGAGTCAAGATACTGTCACCATTCTGGAAAACTGTGTTGATGTCGACAAAAGGGGGACACGACTCCCAGAAGCAAAGGGCTTCGTGAAATCTACTAGGTGAGATGATGAATTGGAGGGGGTACATGGTCAAATTCAAGATGTATGAAGACTCAACACTGCCCTTGGTTGGGGGTATATGAAAAGTATAAGTGGCCACAACCATTCAACTAAGTCGAGTGTCAAGGGGACAACAAGATGTGGGATAAGTTGTGCCAGAGGCAGGACAAAGTGAACAAACTCAGAGGGAAGAGGTAAGTGGCCAGTGGGATAATCGGAGTATATGGACGATGTCAAAAAGGGTAGATGATAAGGGATGCCCCAACCAAAGGGAGGCATGGGTTGCATTTTCCAAAAAAGGGAAGAAGGTCACCAAAGGTGACGACAAAAAGGTAATGTAAATGCTAGAAACAAAGGCGTTTGTACAATAAATAAAGAATAAGTTGGGATGAGTGTACAAATATAGAAATGGGTGCCCCAATGTAATATGGTTGGGATGGTGAGGGTGCCATTTCTTGGAGAACTGGTGGAGGGTGGGGGCCCCATGGGTGGGTTTCTGTATGAGGTAGGTGAATTGAAGGGAAATTTGCAAAGGGGCAAGATGATTGTGACTGAAATGGAGGGTTCATGATACTGTGGAGGTGCAGTCAAAATAGAACCTTGAAGAGATAATCTGGGAGTCCAGTGGGAAAGCTAGCAAAATGAGGAGAAGGAGTATGTGTTTGATTCACGACATGATGTAAGACTATCGGGACTCCCATCCCTAAAGGTTTGAAAAAAAACAGCATGAGTGTCAAAGTGCAAAAAGGGTGCTATGAATGGGACAACTCATGTGGGGGAGAGTGCTATTGGGTGACAGTACCGAAGATGCAAATGGAGGTGTTGGTATTTCAGATCCGAAGATGGGGATCCTAGAGGTAAATGTCATAGGGTTTGACTGGAGATGCAAGTGATATTCAGAGGGAATGATTACATGCCAGTGCTGATTATATACCTGAAGGGGTTGCGTTGATGTATTATGACCAAATACCTGCACACATGAAAACCAAATATCTGACGTGAACAATATCTGAAGAGAATCGAACATACAAACATTTATTTGATAACTTTGAACATGAGCATGCGTACCTGGACAGGGTATGAAAAAAATGGCGCCACGGGGGCTAAGGATAAAAAGTGGCTCGGGGACTGTCGTGATGTAGATGACTTGATGATGTAGTTGGATTAGGTTCATTCTGGAAGCTTTGGCGTACTGTGGCTAATGTCTACCAGAAGTGAGGTAGTGCTAGGAAATGGTGGTTATAATGGCCATATTATGAACATATAGCACAAGCGAATTTGGTTCACATCCCTTTACTACTTGAGTGAGGGGTGGTAGCAGTAGTACTTTCTACAGTGGCGAGTGTTGATGGAGTTTGATTGAGTGGAATCAAGTTCCGTAACTCTGGTAGAGATGGGCAGTTATTGGTTTGGTGTCCATCTTTCTCACATAGCGTGCAAAGGGGTTGGATGCATGGGAGAAGTGGAGCTGTGGGCTCCTTCTTCTTTCTCCTGCCCCCAACTGTGGCAGGGAGGTTAGTGAGTGGGGGTGGAGAGGGTATGGTAGGAGTGAGTATGGGAATCGTCATTGGGATTCCTTCCATTTGGGGGGGAAGGCATGGTCGAGGGACCATCTCGGGTGGATGTAAATACCAAACTGGAATTGCTAACACCATATTAGGGAGGGTAAGTGCTGCGGCTACTTGGAAAGCTTGTACGTCGGTTGGAGGGTAAAAGAAGAGGATTTGAGTTATGGCTTGGGGAAATGTCTCCCAAACTAGGATATGTTCTTGGGGAGAGGTGAAGTCATGGACTGGTGGAGTCGACGAATTCATCGGAAGCTCTTGAGGGGGGAGCTCTGGGACTAGTGGGACGTCAGGTATGATAGAAGCCTCCCGAGGAGGAAGGGTATCCTCTATGTCAGTTCTGTTGGATGATACGATGCATACTTGACTAGATGGATGAAGGAGTGGTGGGGCACCATGGTAAGTTCCTAACAATGATGGGTCTTTGAAAATTCCGCGACCCATTTCGATGAGTGGGTATGCATCATGACTTGTGTGGATGAGGGGGAGAATGTTATCGATGTTGGCAGAAGGGTTAGGCTCATAATGGGAGACTTAGTCAATGGTAATGATCTTCCTGTTATGGGGAAACATCGTTGTTCGAAAGACAAAAGAGGCAACTGCCTTCATAGCATACATGTAGCTACGACTGAATAGGATATTATAATCAAGTGGGGCGTCGATAACTTCAATGTTTATGAGAATAGTCTTTCCCCCGAGTTCTATGAGGACATTTTGTAAGAGCCCTTCAGGAGACGATGGTCATCCATCATAAGCTCGTAAGGTAATAGTAGATGGAATGAGTTTGGGTGAACCAAGTTTCTGCCATACTGATTTGGACATAATGCATGTGGATGTGCCTTCATCGATGATGCACCGATGAACTGTGATGTTCTGAATTTTTACCGGGATTTGAAAAGCGATCAGAGCGGGAAGGCGAGGTTCTCCACTATCGAGATCAAATGTGATGAGTCAAGTATCTGTGGGGTCGACTTCCCCTAAGGTGGAAAGTAATGATTTCCGCTGAGTGGGACAAGTCAGAAGGACTTCTAAGACTGACATCGCAGCCGAGGATTGTGCTAAGTCATCAACCAAACTGTAATTATGAGCTACTCTAGCCTGTGGGTTGTGGAAATTTCTGCGCAATGTGATGTGATGGATGTGAAGAGGTGGTTTTGCGTTAGGGCGAGGGATCACCAACGGGGGTCCCGTTGGTGCGGGGATTGTTTTTGGAGGAATGGGATGAGACTCATTGGGTGCATGATATTGACGATTACGTGTTTGCAGAAGGATTTATTCCTCACTGGTGAGGAGGATCGTGTGATCTACTAGATTGTTTGGATTGAGGTACTATCCCAACTGAGGTGGGGTAGGCGGTATATCTTGTTGGGTGTTCATCACACCTTGGTGTGGAATGGGGTTTTTCATCACGACTAGGGGGAGTTGTTGCACATATTTTTGTGGGGCCTGATGAGGGGCAGGTGGTGTTGGAGGATGTGGTAGACTGCCTGAGTCTTTCAACCGTTTAAAATTAGCTATTTGGGGGAAATGATGAGTATAATGATCGAACTCACCGTAAAGGGCACAAGGGAAGTTGGTTTTGATAGTATATTTATTTCTCCCTTGACACCTGTTGTTATTTCCCCCTTGGGGGTTTTGATTCGATTGGTTCTGGTTGCCCCCAGTAGGTTGGTTTTGTTGGGGTTGATTCCCGCCTTGGCCTGGGTTGTTATTGTTCCTATTTCTCCCTTTCCTTTTGTCATTATTCGATGGATGGGTCGGATTTTCCGTATTCTGTTGTTCGAATTTTTGATATTGTTGAAAGGGAGAGGGTTGAACAAAATTCACCCCAGCGTGAGGGTGTGGGGGGACCATGGGTTGTGGTGGACTAGGAAATGGAAAGTACGGATTTTGTGGGATTTGTGATCCATAAGTTACGTAGGAAGGCATGGCTCTTTCGCTAGTACTTAAAGTATAAGCTGAGGTAGAGGGGGTACCATAAATTTTCTGGATAGGGGGGTGTATTGAGGGTGCCAGTGGTGGCCCACTAATGGGCAGAGGAATAGAAACATGGTATGTCTGTTGATAAGGGGGTGGGGGGTAATAAGAGGTTCCCCCATACGCCGACAGATATTGAGGTGTGTCATACATTGGTGGTGGTTGGGGTTGAGGACTATGGTGTGTGGTATTACCAATCAATCTGTCTACTGAGTGAGACATCCCTTGTTTGTCTTGACCGAATGGCACGGGTTTGGGGAGATCAGGAAGTACTGTGTATAATTACCCTGATTGTGAATAGATGAGGTCGTATTGTTGAGCCTTTCTGATGGCTTCTTCTTCAAATTGAGGGAAGGTGGAAGCTACATCTTTACCGAGGAGAGAGACAAGTGATATGAGAAACCAGTCAAGACACTGTTGTTTGGTGGTTTCGGCTTTGCACAAACTACATTGTCTACACCACTCGTGAATGTGATCAGCGATATGTGTGGCTGAGGTTTGTTTGAAATTAGAGAGTAGTTCAAGACCATTGTCATGGCAGATTGGTAATTGGAAGAAGGTCAAAAATGATTTGGCCAAGGACTCAAAAGTTGCATGGGACCCTGATTTTTCGTCTACATACCATTTGGCTGATGGGCTAGTGAGTGTGCATTGAAATAACCGTAGTCTAATGGAATCATTCATAATGATGTTGGAAGAGCACCATAGGTGGAAAGTCATGACATGGTTGGCAGGGTCATCACCTACCTTTCCTTCAAATTTGGGGATGTCTGAAGGTAGTTTGGTGGGAATTGCAGGCCATGTGGGGTCATTGGTGAGTTTGCTTAGATATGGTATGTCAAGAGAGGCCAAATATGGCATCTGCAATGGGGGGGGGAGGATTAGCTCTAGCCATGGTGTGAGTGTGTTGTGAACCTGACCCTTGCGGGGGACTAGGTGGGTTGGTACTTCCCCCTTGAGAGGAAGTTGGTCCTCCGCTTCTATGTAGAGGAGAGTGAGTGGACGGAGGGACTTGGGAAGTGGACCCAAGTAATGTGGAACCAAGCAAAGATGATCCTAGAACAGTGGCACTCACAGGAGTGTGTGAAGGTAGTGCCGATGAGTGGGCAAGACTAGGAACTCCCCCTAAAATAGGAATGAGGTTTAGTAAGCGTCTAGAATGACGGGGGTTCTGTGGGTCCCCTATGATGTCCAACCAGCTGAGTGGATGTGTGGAAAATTTGATGAGAGAAAGTAAACAAGAACCTTTTTTGCGAATTTTGAACTTTACACAATATATATATATATATATATATATATATATATATATATATATATATATATCTAAATCAAAATGTAATCAGAAGTGCATCATACATAAAGTGTTTTGAAAAAGAAGCATATATGTGGATAAGTGGGTTTCTTCCACATGGGGAATCAATGAAAACAAATGCTTGTGTCCTAAAAGACGTAATGTCCTTCCTCTCAAATAGCACTGGACCTTCCAATAGTACTTAACAGTGGGGTCTCAAGTCACCGGAAGAGAAACTAGTGAAGGATGAAATGATCAGTTATAATGAGGGCTAAAGGGGGCATATCCCGAAAGAGCTGGCGATATTTCCCAATAGCCACACAAAATCCGATCAAGGTGCAATTGCAACCCACAATTGCCACCTAGGTAGATGTCCTAAATTTTGGTCACTAGGTACCTCGGTCAAAGTGTTGCATTTAGATTTTTGGCCTAAGAAATGGGTCACGGGATGGATCCCATCCAAGAGGTGGTTGCCTCAAGGGGGGATGCACAGAACAACCAGACCTCAGCCTTCAACCCTTCATGGATATCTCCCTGCTTTATGGTGTTAGGAACACTTGACTTGAAGGATTTTCAGTTCCCTGTTTGACAACTTCTATTATTTTGATAATGAGAGAACCAAATAACGAGGATTTATTTGGATGCCTATCCCAAAAATCCTACCTAGACTAAAAAATTTCTTTTGGCACCTCCTATGGAGGAAAACTTAGTGAGTTTTTTAGAAATTTTTTATATGTAGTTGTTTGAGAGATTGGGGGTGTGAACCAACCTCGTTGAAATTAAGTGGGAGTGGATATTTTCGTCAAGAAAAGGGTGGGGTGTTTCAGAATCCCTTTGGAGGAAACTTACTTTGACCTCCACGTTTTCGAGAAGAAAACTATGTGAGTGATAGGTGAATTTTGTGTGTGAATGAGTGAAAGTGTGTCAATGTTTTAATGAATTAGGTGTCACCTTGCTGCATATGGACTTTGCTTGGTCCTTACAAGTGTTGATTACCTAATTAACTAAGTGTCTTTGGTACAACCTTGCATAATTCAAAAGTCCCTAGGAAGCTAGCATGTGGACATGTGGGTCCGTTACTATTCCTTTAACTCCCTATTGTGATTTAATCTAAGAAAAGCTTTGAAACTATCCTAGATTTGTGATCATGTGGCCATGTATGAGCCTGTTACAAAACCTTTAAACTTCCCTAGTGATTGAATCTAAGAAAGTAAATTCAACACTACCCTATCTTTGTAGCATGTGTTCATGTATGGGCCTGTTACAATATTAAGATGCGTTTGAAAAATAAACTAAGAGGAGTCCCAAGAAGGGTTGTTGTCCTCTCCTAAATGTTTTAATCTTCTTAAGGGAGATGAAATTGTCCCACAATATTTTTTTGATTCTCAAGGTCACTTGGAGGCGCAAGATAAGAGCATACTAAGCGATTGTTATCCAACTTCTAGTCCCAATGCAAGTTATATGTGATTACAAATGATTTCCAACTTATAGTTTTAGCCAAAACAAGCCATCCATGTGGTGAAAATGAAAGAAAAAGAGGAAATAATGATTTTAACCCCCTAAGTGCCTATATGTTTTGACTAATCCCTTTATATGAAGAGGGAACTAAGTGTGGTGCAACTTAAAACATGCATGAAATCACTTTTAAGAAGGCTAAAAGCCTTCCCCAAATCTCAAAAACCTTACAATGTGTATTTTTTGCACAGGTGCATGGGTCTAAGTGGAGACAGAGGTGCACTGAGCGCCTGTGCGCAGACCAAAATGAACTCTTGGATGTAGGTGCATAGAACAGAATTGTGACTTAGACGCATGTGCGCACGATGCGCGTCTGTGGGCCAAAAAACCCACGCACAGGTGACACACAGTCGTGAATGAAAATTCCTGATGGAATTCTCTCAATTCAACTTGGAATTAGATGTTTAGCAGGTCGTCTTGGGTTGGTTAATGCACCTGGAAGTTAAATAAACCAAAAGAAGAGCTAGAAAAACCCAAATGGGGTAGGAAATTGATAACTTTCCCCAGTGGAGTCGCCAATCTGTTGCGGCTCTTTCATCACCTTAGTGAGAAAAATAGAGGTGCTTGCAAGCTTAGTTGGGTTTGCTAAGTAGGACAACTATAAGGGAAAGGGTTAGAGAAAGAAATATAAAAGAACAACTAAAAATTAAACTAAGAAATAAAATAACAACTAAACTAATGAAAATAGGGACATAAGGACAAAAGAAAGAATAAGACCCATGTCACCAATGGTAAGTTTGATATTAGTGAAAGAAACAACCAAGAAGAAACAAGACTATGAGTCCTTTCTTCCTCCAAGGGAGGGCTCTTGGACCCCCACAAATAAGCTCTTCTTACAACTTTGAAAATGAAAATGGTGAAAGAATTCTTTGCTAATCCACTCAAGGGGTGAGATGGATTGCCCAATGCAGTGATGCTAGTATACTCTTGATGAGAATAGAGGATTCCTCAAGATAATAGTGGCAACATAACTTTGCTATTGAATTCCTTAAAAAATGAAGTGCATCCATGGCCTTTTTATAGCATTTCTTTGAGATATTGTCCAACCAGTTTATAGTGTGTAAAGAGGCTAATTAGGGCATTTCTAGGTCATTGACCAGCCACCCAGTCGAATCTAGTCTAGATTTGAGTGTCAAATAAACTTGGAAGCTGAACCAAAAGTGGGTGGGAGGCCGACCACTCTCATAAATGCGTCGTTTCTCAGGTGTGCGATTCCTGCATTTTTATTTTGCGCATGTGCACACGTGCTCTGTGTATTCATAGCGCCCTTTAATTTTGTCACTGGTTGTATAGTTTTTGACCCTTTGGAAATGCTTTTGTGATAAGTTTGGTCCATGGGTGACCTCATAACTGTTTGGCAATGCTGAATTCTTGTAACCATTTGCAAACGAAATTTCAGTGATAACACTTTGCAAGAGTTTTCGGTTGAGATTTGAGACTCTCGAAGTCTGGAGAGCTGGATAAAGTCCTGAAGTAATTCATATCCATCATATTAAGGAGGGATGTGGCATGAATCTGTGGACTCTGGATAAAGTCTCGAAGGAATTCATAGTCATCAGATTAATAAGGGACGTGGCATGAATATGTGGACTCTGGATAAAGTCCTAAAGTAATTCATAGTAGTCATATTAAGAAGGGATGTGGCATGAATCTGTGGACTCCGGGTAAAGACCCAAAGAAATCCTCGATCGTCATATCCAGAGGATAGGTGGCACCAATCTGTGGACTCTGGGTAAAGACCCAAAGTAATCCTTGATCTTCAAATCAATTGGACATGTGTCAGTGGATTATAGCCTTTGGATAAAATCCATTGGGGAAAAGGGTGAAGTTTGAGATTTGAGATCTCAAAAGTTCGAGACCCAAAAGAGATCTTAATCGTTGATTGAGAAGAGGGCCACAGGACCGTTGATCTAGTTGAAAGGTCAAACACCCGAAGTATAAGTAAGGTCATTGATTTAGGAGGACAGGTGTCCGTAGATCATCAACTCTGGAAGATTGATGTACAAAGGAAAGTAGGGTTTGATATTTGAAAAGTATGAAGTCAGGAATCATGAAGGAGCTCACATCCGTTGATTTAGGAGGGGCACATCTGGTCCATGGATTTGAAAAGGGCAGATATGAACTATCAGTTCAGACAATACCGTCAATATCGAGAGATTGATGGTCCCATAGCATTGTGGGGATTGGAGGTGCACGAACTTTAAAAAGTTGAGGGTGGGCCACAATCCAAACCCCGGTTTTGGAGAAAGGACACGTGGAGGCTCGAGGATAATTGCGGGCCAAAAAGTAGTTTGGTTTCAAATCTCCTTTGGTCATGCCTGCAATTGTGTGTTTGTGTGAGGTCATCGCCCAAGGTCACATCTGAGGAGAGGCCAAGAGAAAATGGGCTAACGCTAACTCCGAGACTTCACTAAAGCGCGAAGGAGAAGGTTGCAGGTATCATAACACCTGCACAAAAATACGGAAGGGTCTGTGTTTGATTAAGAGGTGAGACTATCAAGGTCTCTAAGTCTTGTTTGACTTAGAGAGTCGGAGAACCTTGACTAGAGGGTCGGGCTGAGTCTCGGAATTCCCATGTTAGGAATCGTAGAGGGAAAGGATCTGTTCCTGTAAGGAGGACAATTTTATTTTTTTTCACCCCATCTTGGGTGTGTTACAATTGTGACACATGTCATGATTGAATTGGAACCTATAGGAGAGAATCTATAGGAAATAAAATGACATGTGTCACATGGCGATGGTGCCACATTTCCAATGAAGATTGTGCCATGTTTTAGAGATTTTTGGCCCTTTTGAGGCAGATTCCTTTGGGTACGAATGTTCCATGTGTCGTACTAGGTGACCAGTACATGTGGCAACAAATGCCTAAGTGGTAGGTACACAGTGGCCTTGTATGTCAGGTTGCGAACACCATTTGAGTCCAATGGTCGAATTTTCTCTAGGGGCCAAAGTAGAAACATTATCACAGGAGAGCTCCTAGGTTCAATTTGGACAGTAGATCAACGACCATTTGGGGAGTGATCTCAACCATATATCATAATGTACAAGAATAATCGCAGAACTCAACAAATGAGAAGTTGAGTTTCAATGAGCAAACATTAGCCATTGTTTTTAGATTGGAAGATAGATATCGGCCTTACAAGTACTATCACTATAACATCAATATAAATAATCATAGTCATATAAGTTTTCATTCACTAATGGATACATCCTAGAGGTTATTTTGTTCCTTAACTTAAGAGGGAAGAGTTTCCATGCTATAGGGAAACTCTTCCCATGGGCCTATGGGTAGAGTTTCCCTGTAGCATGGAAAATATGCTCATAGGGAGTTGACTGATAGCATGGAAACTCTTCCCATGGTCCTGTGGGAAGAGTTTCCATGATACAAGGAAACTCTACCCATATGCTTGTGGATAGAGTTTACATCCTATAAGGAAACTCTACCCACAATCCTATGGGAAGTGTTTTCATATAGGATGACAACTCTATCCATGGGCCCATGGGTAGAGTTTCCATCCTACATGGAAAATCTACCCACGGGCCCGTGGGAAAAGAATCCATTCTACATGGAAACATGGAAACTATTCCATGCAACATATTTGTTCTTCCAACATGGTTGTGTGAAGATTTTCCATACTATAGGGAAACTATGCCTAGATGCATGTGGGTAGAGTTTTCAAGCTACAAGGAAACTCTACCCACAGGCCTGTGGGCATAGTTTCTCTATAGGTAGCATTGATTCTCTTCCCATAGGCCTATGGGCATATTTTCCCTATAGGATATGAATAGAAATAAAGGGATCCATGTTGATCATATGAGCCTTACCCATTAGTCAAACCCTTTGGTTTTACTTCCTATGATGAAAAATGTAACATAGTCAGCCACCAATAGGCCAAGAATGCTACTCAAGAACACACTTCTTTAACCAATCTTGAATTCTGGTAATAATTAATTCAAAATCAAGCATGAAGAATGCAATAACCACACATATAGTAATCAATATTCATGCTAAACCATCCAATAAAGAAAGAGCATTCCATGCACAACAATACCCAACAAGCAGGAACATTAAAGATACACATCTGAGAGATAAATATACACAATGGAATATAAATTATGCAGAAAACACAAAGAGAAATTATTTTTAATTAAACCATCACCAACTAGATGCAAAACAAGGACATTCCTCCCAACCATAAACATTGTTGTTACAATTATCAACAACAGGTCACTCTTGAGCCAAGGCTATGAATCCACAAGGACGGGTCCTAGACCAAATCTAAAACACATGGTAGTTGGATAATTAGCTCTTAGGTTTTCCCAACCACACAACAATCCTAATTTCTATCTGATCCGAAATCGGATCCAGAAGCCTGATAGGGCTTGAAAAATGCTCAAAAATGAAAGTGCTCGGAATGCGACGAAACCTATGCCATTGCGTCCGTCTCGTCTTCCTGATTCAGGTGGTATATTTACTTCGTCAAACGGAGTCCGTATGAAGAAGATATCGCGTTCTGTTCGAAAAGGCAAACAGGTAAAAAAAAGGGATGACTGTACAGTCCGTACAGTCCACGTGGTAGGGCCGTACAACTGACGTGGCAGGGCCATACAGCTGATGTGGCGGCGTCAGAAAGCAACACATGGCAGACCGTACGAAGGACAAGTGGCATCACCAGGACGCGACACGTGTCATGCGGATTTGGCACTTTTGGCGTACGATCGGACCAGTACGGAGGTGACACTTCACCACTGACAGGGTGACACGTGGCAGGATGACGTCGATATGATGACGTGGCACACTGACAGGGCAGACACGTGGGATGACGCGTGGTGGTACAGAAGATGACATGGCAAGTTTATGTGGCAGTACGGTTTGGGCACGTGGGCCAATTACAGGCTGACACGTGGCATGTTGTCATTGGTTGATAAGGGTGCCACGTGGCCCAATCCTGGGCTGCCACGTGGCACCCCATTATTGGTTCTTGGTTATATGTTTAAAAATTCTGTTATGGCAAAGCCGAGGATTCGAACCGGCAACCTCACGGGTGGCAGCGGACCGGCGGAGCTGGGCTAACCGCCCGGCCCCGTGGTGTTTCTTGTAATGTAAACGGTGGCAATTATATTTAAGTTTGGTTAAGTTTTGCGCCGTGGGGAAAAAGGGTCGGGGCTTAGCCCCAGCCCTCGGCGCCAACGAAAATAGCATGTGACCATACACATGTGACCACACAATAGAAGAACGGGAGCGCGCTTGGCGGGAATCTTGGGGCGCGGTTGAAAACCGTTACCACCGCATGTAACCGTAGCCAAAGGACCTGGGGCCTATTGCTATTTTGGGCACAGGGTTTGTTAATACTTAGCCACGGTTTCCAAGCATAGCACCGGGTGACCAGGAGCCAATGTAACGAGGCTAACGCGCAGGTGGCGTGCTTGGCCACATGGCCGTGCGCCCATATGACCAGGAGCGAACCTAACGGGGGCTAGCGCCCGAATTAAACTAATTTTGGGTTTTGTTGCTATAGTTTGGGTTTTTATTGTTTATTATGCCTATTATTAGTGGTTTTTCTCCATTTTGGGGGGATATTGGGCATTTTTGGAGGCTAGATTCTTGGAGGAAATTGGGGATGTGAAACCAACTCCAAGGCTATATAAACCAGGCCTGTTTGAGGCCAATGGACAGTCATTCAGAGCAGAGTTATGCTGAAGGAAAGCCAAGCCAAATTCAGTTTGATGTCGGGAAGCCTTTGAGGTGGAAACGTTGTCGGATCGTTTCTGGGAGCTTGGAGCATCAGTTTTGCATGTCGTTTCTTTCACAGGGTTCTAGAGATCTGGGAGAACAAGACCAGATCATTCTTGTAGTCTTTTGGCATTGCTGTGATGTAATTTTGAGCACTTGAGCAGAAATAAAGAAGCCTCCCCCACAGTAAAAAGGCCCGGAGACGTAGGCAAACATTGTGCCGAACTCCGTTATCAACCTGCGTTCTTATGGTTTGCTATTTATTATTCTTTTCAGATCTACATATGTGTATTTGACTGATATAATCCTCTTCTTTCCTCATTATTTCAATAATTTCTCAAAATGGTTAATTAATTCATGCAAGTAAAACTCAACCATAATCAGTTAAAAGATCCAACGGATCAAGTGGTATCATAGCTAGTTGATGTTTGGATTTGAGTTGCATGTTAACCAGGGAAAAGCTACAGCATGGTGAAGGTGAGCTTGTTGCAGAGAATCCATTAATTGGATTGAGAAAGAGAGCTTCTTTCAAAGAGAAGATAGCATCGGACGAAGGGATTTCTCAAGAAGATAAAGATTTCCGGAAAACATTCCATGCTATGTCGGAGATGGTGACAGTTTTGTATGAAGATTATTTGGAACGGACACGACCAGTTTTGGGTAATACTTCAAAAGGAAAAAGTGAAGAGGAAGAGGACCATCCTCACATTCCTCCTTCACCTCCATCAACACCTCCTTCTTCTCCTTCATCTTCTTCAAGTTCAAGTTCAAAATCTAATGAGAAGAAAAATGTACATAAGCATAAACATGAAATGCCATTGTTAAAAATTGATGTAAAATTTGAGTTGCCCATATATGATGGTGAAGTCAATGCAGAGAAACTTGATAACTAGATCAGACAAATGGAGGTATACTGCAGTGTTTAGCAAATCAAGGATGAGGCCACACAAATTAAATTGGCATCTTTGAGACTTGCAGGTACAGCTCTTATCTGGTGGCAAAGCAAGATGCAAAAATGAACACAAGATGTGGGTAAAGTATTTCCATCATGGAAGAATTTTATTTCTGCACTTAGGAAACAGTTTTATCCTTTGGGTTATAAAGAAAAAGCAATCATTGAATGGCAATCTTTAAAGCTAAGAAAAGGACAATCAG
>ML782001.1:341628-353922 GCA_009831015.1 Picea engelmannii
TGGCCTATCCCGAGCTTGTTAACTAGTCAGTAACCTTTTGGGGACCAAAAGGTCTTTTTGTGGGGAGGTGTGATCCGAAATCGGATCCAGAAGCCTGATAGGGCTTGAAAAATGCTCAAAAATGAAAGTGCTCAGAATGCGACGAAACCTGTGCCATTGCGTCCATCTCATCTTCCTGATTCCAGTGGTATATTTACTTCGTCAAACGGAGTCCGTATGAAGAAGATATCGCGTTCTGTCCGAAAAGGAAAACAGGCAAAAAAAAGGGATGACTGTACAGTCCATACAGCTGATGTGGCGGCGTCAGAAAGAGACACGTGGCAGACTGTACAGAGGACACGTGGCATCACCAGGATGCGACACGTGTCATGCGGATTTGGCACTTTTGGCGTACGATCGGACCAGTACGGAGGTGACACGTGTCACCACTGACAGGGTGACACGTGGCAGGATGACGTCGGCATGATGACGTGGCACGCTGACGAGGCAGACACGTGGGATGACGCGTGGCGGTACGGAAGATGACGTGGAAAGTATATGTGGCAGTACGGTTTGGGCATGTGGGCCAATTACAGGCTGACACGTGGCATGTTGTCATTGGTTGATAAGGGTGCCACATGGCCCAATCCTAGGCTGCCACGTGGCACCCCATTATTGGTTCTTGGTTATATGTTTAAAAATTGTGTTATGGAAAAGCCGAGGATTCGAACCGGCAACCTCACGGGTGGCAGCGGACCGGCGGAGCTGGGCTAACCGCCCGGCCCCGTGGTGTTTCTTGTAATGTAAACGGTGGAAATTATATTTAAGTTTGGTTAAGTTTTGCGCCGCGGGGAAAAAGGGCCGGGGCTTAGCCCCAGCCCTCGGTGCCAACGAAAATAGCATGCGACCATACACATGTGACCACACAATAGAAGAACGGGAGCGCGCTTGGCGGGAATCTTGGGGCGCGGTTGAAAACTGTTACCACCGCATGTAACCGTAGCCAAAGGACCCGGGGCCTATTGCTATTTTGGGCACGGGGTTTGTTAATACTTAGCCACGGTTTCCAAGCATAGCATCGGGTGACCAGGAGCCAATGTAACGATTCTAACGCGCAGGTGGCACGCTTGGCCACATGGCCGCGCGCCCATATGACCAGGAGCGAACCTAACGGGGGCTAGCGCCCGAATTAAACTAATTTTGGGTTTTGTTGCTATAGTTTGGGTTTTTATTGTTTATTATGCCTATTATTAGTGGATTTTCTCCATTTTGGGGGGATATTGGGCATTTTTGGAGGCCAGATTCTTGGAGGAAGTTGGGGATGTGAAACCAACTCCAAGGCTATATAAACCAGGCCTTTTTGAGGCCAATGGAAAGTTATTCAGAGCAGAGTTATGCTGAAGGAAAGCCAAGCCAAAGTCAGTTTGATGTCGGGAAGCCTTTGAGGTGGAAACGCTGTCGGATCGTTTCTGGGAGCTTGGAGCATCATTTTTGCATACCGTTTCTTTCACAGGGTTCTAGAGATCTCGGAGAACAAGACCAGATCAGTCTTGTAGCCTTTTGGCATTGCTGAGATGTAATTTTGAGCACTTGAGCAGAAATAAAGAAGCCTCCCCCACAGGAAAAAGGCCCGGAGACGTAGGCAAACATTGTGCCGAGCTCCGTTATCAACCTGCGTTCTTATGGTTTGTTGTTTATTATTCTTTTCAGATCTGCATATGTGTATTTGACTGATATAATCCTCTTCTTTCCTCATTCTTTCAATAATTTCTCAAAATGGTTAATTAATTCATGCAAGTAAAACTCAACCATAATCAGTTAAAAGATCCAACGGATCACTATCTCTTTTTCTCTTTTAGCCTGCACAACCCAAAGAAATGAAACCCTTTCTCTATCATGTAGTTCTTCAGGTTTTTCCAATTCTCTCCAGGGATCCAATGCTACTAGTCAGGAAATATCCATGCTCGAAACTCTAAGGATTCTTAGTTTCAAACTGTTCATTCAGAACTACCATCAATCTCATTCCCATAAGCATCCTTTCCCACTTGGAATGATCAGTAATTTATTACATCCATTTAGCAATGGCTCTCCTCTTCCAGCCATTCATTTCCATGCTCACACCAAGATAACACAAATTAGCAAGAATGAGGAACTAAGAATGAAAGAGTGAGAAGAGTGTAAGAGTGTAAGAGTGAATGGAGAAGAGCAAGTGAACTCCCAAAATGAAAGAGTGAAAGGAATGAAGCCCCAAACAACCCAAAGAGTAGTTTATATAATGAAATGAAGTCAAGAACCCCATGGCCTCCCCAAGAATCTCATGTAACCACTTTTCTCCATAAAATCAAAATGGGTAAATAAAATATAATAAAAATACTTACCCCCTTAAGCCCCCTCTCTCATGGAATCATAGCCCCCTATCTCTTTTGTCCTTTTTCATCTTGTAGCAAGGGATGTATTTTATTAATATATATAGATGTATTAAATTTCTAGGCACCTCAGACCCTTCCCAAATTTATCGTCTCACCATCCTAAGTTACATTTACATAATATATTCTAGTTCATAGGAATCAAAAAATAGAGTTTTACATCCCCATCTCCTTATTTTGGCACTGTCCTTAATGCATAACACCATACTGATGTTCTTACAATTATAGGTACTCTGGAATTTACTCTGCATAGGAATCCCAACCAACCCTTACATACATAGGCACTCCAACCTAGGAAGAAGCATGCATACATAGGCACTCTGGCCCAAAACATGCACAAATATTTTACAATTTACATTTTTGGAAACAATTCCATCCAGAAAGATCCCATTCCCCATCATCCCTACACAACCCAAAGAAATGAACCCATTTCTCTTCCATGCAGTCCCTTAGTTTGTTCCATTTCTTTCCAGGGATCCAGTGCACTCGGTCAGGAATGTTTCAGAGTTGCGGCTCCAAGAACTCCAGTTGCAACAAGTCCACTAGACTTTCTTCATTCCATGCCTTCATCATTGAGATCAATTTTATTCCAGTGATATTTTTCCTGATATTCTAGCTTCCATAGAAAAGATCTCATCTGTATTATACACATACAGTCATCATGAGATATCATTACAACAATTTTCAATCATAAATTTCAAATCTATTTTATACAAGAAAACAAAATTTTCCAAGCATGAGCTTCCTGCTCGTAATTCATTTGGCTCTTGCAGTAGAAGGCATCAATATTTCTTATAGATTATAGTAGTACCATACCCAAAGACCATTGTTTCTGCAATTTCCTTAACCTTCAGTCAACCAAATCAATTGTTAGCATATCATAACAATTTGTAATTATTAATTTCTTAAATCTATTATATACATGAAATAAAATTTCTAGGCATGAATTTTCTGCTCATAATGTTTGGCTTTGTAGCTGTAGATATCAATATTCCATAAGGATTACATCCCTACCATATCCAAGGCCATTCTTGCTGCAATTTCCTCAATTTATACTCAGCCAAACTAACTGTCAGTATCTCATGTACAAGATATATATATTTTCATGGCAACAATTCAAAAAAAATCACAAAGTGATCTCAGAATTGTTTACAACTACAATTCAATAGCTTCCATTAATCCAACTATTAATTGGAATGAAACCATCATTCTCTACACATGTATTATCGACCAATATTTTCTTTCTTCTATCCATCAATATTCTTATCACTCTGTTCCTTTGACATAGATTTTCCACAATTTATCATTAGGTAGCTACTTTAACCTGCAACTTTTCTTGTTGCAATATCTAACAACTCCAGAAGTGTTTTCAACTTCATGAGTTAGAAATACTCACATAATTTTAGTTGTTAGCATAATCATTTGTGTTATATAATATATACATGCATTCACCAAAATGCATTCAATCATTCCTTTAATACCACTTGTAACATTTTCAACAGCTCCAAAAAGTAATCTCGGAATTGTAACAAACAACAATTCAATCACCTTCAATTAGTATTTATATTAAATATAATGCAACTATCCATCATTATGTATTTTTAGCACCACGCTATTTTCATAATGCAACAAATAATTACCAATAAAATAACAATCAACGTGCCAATACCCATGGCCACATCTACAGAATGCATCCCCTACATTGACTACATAATACCACATAACTATGTCATGAATTCCACCATGGTGAGCTAGAAGGTTTGGAAAATTCTTCAACACATCATCCACACACTTCCTACTACTTACCTAACTATTTTGATACCTTCCTTTTCAACCCAAACACAACACCAACAATATAATTCTTAAGTTCTATTCAATGCCGACAAAGAGGTTGCAATCCAAACAACATATATATAGTAGATACCATTGAGCACTCATATAGCGCTATAGCCCTTCCATATCCAATCATATCATGGTCTCACACATGAATATCTCTATGGTTATTTATTGTTATAATAGGAGGGTATCTCCTGACTTGACCTGGTCATGATCTCATAACCAATCATAACACCATGTGCAACTTAATTTTATTTGAATGCATTCTAGCATCAACAACATTTACATGCTCTAGGCCTTTAGCCACTACATATCAATTTAAATCTTGGAAATTTAACTGAGGGAATTATTACCTCAATTCCCTTCAATATTGGAAGAAATTAAATGTGTATCTTCATGGTTGTTATCAACCTACTTGATGTTGTCTAATCAGTTTCCATTTGTAGAAGCTCACAGGATTCCTCCTCCATCCTTTTGATCACCATTACTACCACCCTCATGGGTCTTCACATAGATGGAATTCATATGTAGCAGAAACATCCACCTCTTAACCATGTTATTTTTTTTTATCTAAATACATAATCCATCATTAGTCATACTCAATATAACATTAGCATTGCATGCATATAACATCAAGATATTTTAATCCCAAAAGCATTCCATATGCATATCCAACATGTACATATGCACAATGCACCAAGTATTCACTATCAACATGCCTACTAATGCATATGCATTCTAACTTCATGGTATGCGTCATGCATTCTAGTGCATTTATGTTTCAATTCAGTTATTTGTTTATTTGTTTATTTTTTAGCTAGTTTTCCTTGAATTTATTCATATCCTTTCTGCCCTATGTGCTTACATTCTTCTCCTATCCACTATTTTTCCATCATTCAAACACTTTCCAGCCAATTTCCACTTGGCCATTCTGAAATCCAACCAACCTGTTCTATTTATAGCAACCTCTTTTAGGCAGTCATATCCAAAATTTACCTTTATGAAACATTCCAGAACCTTGGAATGAAGTAGCTCAGAACATTCCATCACTCTACTACCACAACGTTCTTGAATCAATACTATCTCCTAGTTTTCCATTATATTACTTCATTTAAAATTTCCCTATGAAACCATACCTTTCACACTTAGTACCATTCCCAATGGAAGTCTATTTTCATTTAGTGGCACTTTTCAAGTGAAAGAGAATTCATTTTTCTATCTCTAATTTCTATGCATTGGTATCATGCTTCCACTGTGAACTCTGATATCATAAGTGGATTTATTTGTCTGATTACTTTTAAACTAGTTAAGTCATATCTAACAAATACTTTCTAGGCACTCTTGTGCTTGACACATAGAGATTATTCACACACCACCTCTTTAGATCCTTGTTCTCTTTCACATCAAGATTGCAACTATCTACACCTCTCTACTTTAAATGCTATGGATTCTTACTATTCCTTTGTATTCCCATCAATTACATTGTTTACCTGCTAGCTTCATGTCCTATGTGAGGATTCTTGTTGTTGTGCCTTGCAATTCATTCATACTATGTAGCAGTTGAATAATAATAATTTTGTTTTATTCTTCTTATTCTTTTTTTGAGTTCTTTATCCACTTTTCATTACATGTCATGTAGCTCTTTGTTTCCTCAAACAATTTATTTAATCTTTGCATCACTTGATAATTTATTTGATTTTGTTCTCTTATCAGCCTATGTTTGTCTACTTTGTAGCTCTGTACTTATATTCTTAGGCTTCTCACAATCTCTAGTAATGTTTCTTGCTCCCCTCTGCCCTTGTGTCCATTTGATTATCTCTACATTACCCGCACTAATATTTTCTCCTTTTTCTCCTTATCATGACTATAATATCCCTCTCCTTCTTCTATTTCTTGAATACACATTCTTATCTTAAACTGATATGGTTATACTCCGTAATTCTCCAAAATGTGCAAGCAACCATTTTGTTAGAATTATGCGTATTATAACAAATTTTCCAAACAATGCTACAGGTCCTTTTTATTCTCAATTCATGAAGAAAGATATCATAATTCTCCAAATTATAACAATTCAATCTTATTATCCTCTGAATCATATTTCTAATGACTATTCCCATGTCCCAATCTAATCTCTGCGCTAAAAGTTATGACTTCCTGAAAAAGTCACTTTCACCCTTTTGTGAAAATAAGATCTTGTAGCGACAATGAAATGGTTGTGTGCCAATCTTGTCAAATTGTTCCACGAGCCCTTTAAACTGGTACATAATTTAAATTTTCACAGGTGCTTCCTTCATTCCACTATTTCTTGTGACCACGAACTCAAAACCATGGGCTTATTCACTCTAAGCAATGTTCCTTTAGCACTTTTCTCTTTATTGTTCTACACAGGACATCATTCGAAAATGTTTGCATGATTGTTTACTTATAGGCCCTTTGTGCATCTAATCAACCCATTTACCTTATCATGAGACTAGTGCTAGAACCAGGTCCTCTAGACTTCGAAATTCTTTCATTCTTTTGGAGTAGTATTTCTCTAAGTACACTTCACCAAAGTACTTATATTATCTCCACTAGTAGATCGAATAGTTGAGATTTAATCTCCCATTGACTGGACGATCTTGGCTCATCTAGAGGCTTCAACAAAATCAACAATCATGACTTAATTAGGTGTTGATATGGATGATTCTTATTTATTTTCAGGAATTTGGCACTCTGGAACTCTGAGATATTACAACTCTCAATTTGTTCAACTCCCCCTAGAGTTATACCTTCTGAAGTGGTCATAAAGTGACGACGACCGCTTACCGTCGGTTAACACCTTCACTTACATTATCCTTCCACTAGATTAATCCAATGACTATGACTTAATCAAGTGTTGATATGGATGTTCCTTATTTATTTTGGGGCTTTGACACTCTAGTATTCCATGATATTACAACTCTAAAGCCATTCAATCTCCCCGAAGTTATACTAGTCAAAGTTCTTACACCATCCTTCCACTTCTTGATATTATGGTTTAGAAAAGTACTGAAGGGATATTAGATTGATGGTCTACATGATTTCATTACTCTGTGACTCTGGGATATTACAACTCTAAATTCATTCAACCCCCCCGGAGTTATACCTGCCGAAGTGCTTACGCCATCCTTCCACTGCTTGATCTAACAGTTGAGAAAATTTCCAAAGGGATCTTAGATTTATGTTCTGCATGATTTTGTTACTCTGAGATATTGTGGATTACCATGTCCTTCCACTATACTCAATCGAGAGGTCGATAATTCACCCAAATTTCTTCCTTGATCCGACGACCTACGTTATTTCGTGGTTTCGACCTTCATGGATTTCACCCATTTCTAATTCATTTATCACCAAAATGGTCAACATCGAATGACCACATAACTCATCAACCCAGTTGAATGGTTGAGGTTTTAATGGTTCGATCTGACAGCTCTGGTTATACTCAAAATGTTTCAACTAGATATGAAAGCTCTCGTTTACTTGCCTTCTCCTGAAGATTTATTGATATAGGATCAATTTCTTTCAAAGGTTCGATTCCTATGAGACTCCTTTGGATTTACACTTGGATTCCAACTGAACCCCGATCGTTGATTTGTGCCTTCGGTTAGCGATCGATGGTTGTCATATCTCCCAAATGTAACATAGTTTCCTCACAGTTCTGAAGGAATTTCTACAGTTGATATGTTGGGAATTCAATCCCAATAGAACTTCCTTAAGGCACTCCTTTTCCTAATCTTTCCTTCAACCTTTCCAAAGGTTTTAATGTTGTGTGGTCTCATTCTGTGCAACCTAATACACTATCTCTCCCGAGCTTTAGGATCTCAAAGGCATATTGTTTCTTAATGAAAATACCATATTGATATTCTTGAAATCTATGCCAACACCATAATACCATGTACAATAGTTTCTTCCCATGCCAATTTGTTGTTTCAAACAGAATCTATGATACCAATATGTAACATACCCAACCACCAACATGTTGGGAACGCTACTCAAGAACACACTTGTTTAACTGATCTTGAATTCTGGTAATAATTAATTAGAAATCAAGCATGAAGAATGCAATAACCACACATGTAGTAATCAAGATTCATGTTAAACCATCCAACAAAGAAATATTGTTCCATACACAACAATACCCAACAAGCAGGCACATTAAATATACACATCTCAGAGATAAATATATACAACAAAATATAAATTATGCCAAAAACACAAAGAACACTTATCTTTAATTAAACCATCACCAACTGGTTGTAGACCAAGGACGTTCCCCCCAACCATAAACATTGTTGTTCTAATTTTCAATAGTATGTCACCCTCAATCCAAAGCTGTGAATCCACAAGGACGGGTCCTAGGAAAAATCTAAAACACACGACAATTGGCTAATTAGCTCTCAGGTTTTCCCAACCACACAAAAATATTGATTTCCATCTATCTTTTCCCTTCAGCCTGCACAACCCAAATAAATGAACCCCTTTCTCTACCATGCAGTCCCTCAGGTTGTTTTATTTATCTCTAGGGCTCCAATGTTATTGGTTAGGAAATGTCCATGTTGGAAACTCCAAGGATTATCATCTATGAATAGTTCATTCAGAACTACCATCAATCTCATGCCCATAAGAATCCATTCCCACTTGGAATGATCAATAATTTATTACAGCCATCTAGCAATGGATATCCTCTTCCAACCATTCATTTCCATGCTCAGACCAAGATCACACAAATTAGCAAGAATGAGGAATAAATAATGAAAGAGTGATAAGAGCGTAAGAGTGAATGGAGAAGAGCAAGTGAACCCCCAAAATGAAAGAGTGAAAGGAATGAACCCCCAAATAGCCCAAAGAGAAGTTTATATAATTACATGAAATAAATTACCCCATGGCCTCCCCAAGAAGCTCATGTAACCACTGTTCTCCATAAAATCAAAATGGGTAAATAAAATATAATAAAAAGACTTATCCCCTTAAGCCCCCTCTCTCATGGAATCATATCTCCCTATCTCTTTTCTCCTTGTGTGTCTTGCAGTAGATGATGTATTTTATTAATATATATAGATGTATTACATTTCTAGGCACTCTGGCCCCTTTCCAAATTTATCGGCTCACCAGCCTAAGTCATATTTACATAATACATTCTAGTTCATAAGAATAAAAAACTGGGGTGTTACAAAAAATGTCTAGTATTAGTTATGGAATATAATTATAGGGTATATTAATGAGTCATTTATGTGGCCAAATGATATTTCACTACTACATATTGAAAAATTTGCGATGACCTCTTGCGACGAAAGTACTCTTTCGTCGCAACATGCTTGAGAAAAAGTTTTT
Source organism: Picea engelmannii (assembly GCA_009831015.1). Classification (NCBI taxonomy): domain Eukaryota; kingdom Viridiplantae; phylum Streptophyta; class Pinopsida; order Pinales; family Pinaceae; genus Picea; species Picea engelmannii. The sequence continues at coordinate 351,219 of ML782001.1, forward strand.
TTTTCTAAATCTACCCCGTGTTCGTCGCAATTTCAATGCCTACAGTTTGACTGAAATGCAATGGTCAATGTTCGTCTCGTAAGTGACAACCTTAGATTGGCCATCGCATAAGCGACGATAGTCGACCATAATAATTTAGTCAAACTTTACCATTGAAAATGACTTGAAATAAATAGTTGTAAAATATATATATATTTTTAGGTCACTATCGTTGCAATTGCGACGATCGTGACCTAAAAATGTCGCAGAATGTTGTTAGAGGTGGGGAAAAAAGTAAAGCGGGTGAAAAGGGTGATGGTATATGTTATTTTCCTTGTAAAAAATGTTGCCTCAAACGAATAGAAACAACTACAAAACATTGTAGGAAATATGGTCACATTGATGGTGGATCGAATGAATATCGTACCATGGTCATTAGCTATATATTTATTATCTTTTTTTATTTTGTCAATTTTATATAAAATTATATATATGCATATATATTGTTTGAATGTTTGTTATAGTATACACTAATTTTGCATGATTGTTTGTAATTATAAAGTTAGAGTTGCCCTCTAACTTTTCGCAGAATATTGTACCAAGTATTAGTAGAAATGATGTTGTACAAGTTGAGGAACATCATCATGACCAAGCAAATGAGGATCTCATGGAAGAATATGATGGGACAAATCAAGTTAATGATCCCATGGAAGAAAATGATGGGACAAATCAAATGATCCAAGATTTGTTTTCGCAGTCGGATGAGGATGGGGAAAATGCTGGTATTTATGATGAACCTCTATTAGAAAAGACAAAAATAAACGACTTTATGAAGGATCAAGAGCAAATCTTCTCTCCACTACATTGTTGTTGGTGAACTTGAAGGTTATGAATAATTTGTCGAACACTTGTATGACACAGATACTAAGGTATGTAATATGTTTCATCTCCTACTGTACATAAATGTTGATTTTTTTATATTTGTTTTTAGTGTTAATTAATGTGTAAAATAAGAATGCATTTTTTATGATTAATATTCTTACATTAACTAGTTGTTTGTTATGTTGTAGATTGTTAGGTGAATTTTTGTTACCGTCGTCAAATATTTTACCTCGCACATATCGAGGTTTGCATGCCATTATGAAAGACATTGGAATGGATTATCAAACTATAGATGCATGTCCTAATGACCATATTATATATTATGGACAACATGCTTCAAAAACCGAATGTCCGCAATGTCTTATCAGTAGATATCGAACCGATCAAGTAACAAAAAGGGTGCCTCGAAAGGTTCTTCGTCATATTCCCATAATTCCATGTTTGCAGCGATTGTTTAGGTGTGAAAGCATAGAAAAATTTATGGATTACCATGCATGTAACAGAAGTGAAGATGGTGTTCTTCGAATGCCTGCCAATGGTTCTGCATTTAGGGAAATTGAGGAAAAATGGACAGATTTCAAAGACGAACCTCGTAATGTTAGGATTTCATTGGTACCCGACGGTGTTAATCCATTCAGAGAGCTTAGGCCTATTTACTCAGTGTGGCCTATTTTTGTTATCAACAATAACATTCCTCCTTGGATGTCAATAAAGAGGGAGTACATAATGTTGACAATGATTGTTCCAGGTATTTGTTTACATTAATTTTTGTAATTTAACATTTTCATTTGTTTCAATTTTTGCATAATATATTTTGTTTATTTTTTTAATTATATATATTACATGATATCATTCCTTTAGTAATTATGTGTAATTTCAAACAATTAGGTAAGTACCAGGTTAAATATATGAATGTATATATCGAGCCTCTTATCGACAAGCTACTAAAGTTATGGGATGGCATCACAATGTATGACATATGTAAACCAATAGGGGAGAAGAAATTTAAATTCTGTGGAATACTTTTATGGAAAATTCATGATGCCCCTGGACTAACACATTTTTGTGGTATGTATAAGCATTCTAATATTGATCTTTAATACTATACAATATTTTAATGTTATCATGGTGTATGTTTACTTTTTAAATAATATCATTGTATAATTGTCGACATTAATCCATTTGTTGCAGGTCTTCAAACAAAGGGTAAATTTGCATGTCCATTTTGTGGCCCTAAGATGAAGTATCTTCATTCAAAAAGTTTAGGAAAGATGGTTTTTGATGAGTATAGGCACCTTCTTCCTAAGAACCATAGGTATCGTACTACTGAAAAACATCTTTTCAATGGGAAAGAAGAAACTAGTTTAAAACAACGAAGAATGACACCTCACCTATGGAGGTTGGAATATAATAGAAATCATCAAGGTACTCAATTTCATAATGTATCGTAGATCGTGTAATGTTTTAAATGTTTATTTTAATCATTGAATTTATTTTACCATATTTGATAATTATTTTTGTGATTTCTTTTATGCTTCATGAAGGTCGCAATCATCATCAAGGTATTAATAATGGGCTTCCATGAGGAATGAAATCTTATCCCGCTCAATTCACGAGGTTTGCCTACTATGAGGAGCTAAAAATAGCTCATTTATTTGATACAATGCATATCGGGAAGAATGTGACTGAAACATTATGGTGAATCATAGATGGTAGGAGGGACAAAGACAAAATTGTCAAAATTTGTATTGACATTTAGGAAGCCAATCATGCAATGCGAAGTGTGATCCGATATTCAAATAGATCAGATGGAGTACTAGACCGAAATAACCTTCCATGGTTA
>ML782001.1:397821-425289 GCA_009831015.1 Picea engelmannii
TTCTAAGGATTTTATATAGTTTTTATAAAATTTTGGCGATTTTTAAGGTAAAATAATTTTATCCTATAGAAATTGGGCGAATCATTTTTAAAATAGCGAATCTCGTTTTTGGAAAAACCATGGAAAATTAGCCCATGAGTGAATATTAGTCCCTAAAATCATCCATGATCGAAATATGGTTGAAAACAAAGGATCTTGAGTTTTCGCAGAAGGATAACAAAAAACCTAAGATAACACTTCGCAAATATCTTGACAAGTATGTGCTTAGTGACCTACATGAGGTATTTTTTTGTGATTGCTCGCATGTGTTACAGGAGTGGATATTGAGGTTAAAACACAACCACCCTACAAATAGAATCAAAAAGCTCGAGTGGAATCATGTGGATATCGTGTAGTTACAAAAAGTTAAAAAAAAATTCACATGCGCAGTAAGTTTCTGGTTAGACAGTATTGTTGCAGGGTGTATCATAGAATTTGCAGTAGATACTGCAAAGTATTACATCACAACAAAGAAGGAGTTTCTAAAACGACCTAGAGGTAGGTATATCAAATCACTGTATACTTCAATCAATATGTTACTATATAACAACAATGTGATGACTATGGAATCAGATAGCTAAACTTTCCTGCGTACATGGAGGAAGGGGGGAAGCATTGACATGAGCTGGAAGAATGGAGGAAGAGATGGATAAGGGAAAGAAGAAGGAGGCCATGGACCCAATCATGATGGAGGAAGATCAGATAAAGAAGATAATGAAAAAAACTGGAAATATGCACAGTGGAGTACCCTATCAATACAATATGAATAAAAAGAAGAGAGTCGTAGCTGAGAGAGAGGGCTTGGAAAGTGATGAGGAAGAGATAGAGGAACTTTGTGTTGCGGAGAAGATTGAGGAAATCTTGTGCGTGACATATGAAAGGAAGATAGGTGGTCCAAGGGTAGGAACATAAGGTATAAATCCCATCCATGTCAGTGTCGGTGTGGAATCCATAACCCCATGTGCGACTAATAAACCATAAAGAACACCACCATTTAGAAAATTGGATTTTAGTGAAAGAAAGACACCAAAAAATATATCCAAACAAGGAGCAACAACTAGAGGATCCATTTCAGGAAGTATTATTCAAATATCTACACCATGTGGAGGTAGTAGTTCATCATAGTTCAAGATGGTAGGACATGATCCCACCATCGGGTTACCAGAATTTCAGGGAGAGGCATATGAGAACTGTGAAAATAACTTGTTCATCTGCGAGAAGATCCGAGAAGAAAAACAAATCATTGATGATGATACAAAACTTGCGCAGTTAGCCATCATGCTAAGCGACTTCACAGTGGATTGGTATATGAGCCTAGCTGTAAAAAGTCCACCAGGAGTAACAAGGACAATTGCAGATGTGAAGAAGCTACTGATATATTAATTTTATAAGCCTAGCTCAGAAGATCAGTACATAAATGAGATGATTGAAATCATGCAGAAACTCGGTGAGTCTGTTTGGGAGATTGGTCATAGGTTTAATCATCTTAAAGGTAAGTTTAAATATGTCATGACTGACATGCAACATAGACACCTCTTTGTGAATTCACTGTTACCACATTTGAAATACCCATTGAGACAACATAAGTTTCAAACTCAGGTAGAGGCTTTGCAGGAAGCCTTACATCTAGAAGAAAACCAGTATCATAAGACAAATCCAGTAATAGAATATTTGAAGAAGGATCTGAATAACCTCACATTTCAAGTGAACCAGAATAAGGGAAAAGAGAAAAGGAAGTTGTTTGGTGTACCACATGCAGGACAGAAAGCCACCACAAGAATGAATGTCCAAATTTCATGCAGTATATGGAAATAGGAGTACCAAACCCTTTTCCAACATGAGGACCATGATGCAAGATCTTTAAGATGCATGGACACGATCCATATCAATTTCCCATGATGCAGAAGTACTAGACAATACCCAAGAGTTTATATTGCAATTTTTGCAGGTTAGTGTGCCATGATGATAAAGATTGTAGGACGATGGAGCTAATGAGGGAAAGAACTTCAGATACCTATAGGGTGCATGCAGACATGATGAAAGTGCAAGATACACCTCAATTCAACAATATAACACCTCCATACAACACTATGCATCCAACATATAACAATGTGTAGCCATAGTATAACCATGCACATTATAATAAGGTTCCTCAGTACAACACACCACGAGGAGATCGAACTGGCTACAAAGGTGGAGGGTGAGGTAGAGGAGGATTTGGATGAGGTATAGGTCTAGTAGTATGCCACAAATTCCAACATCCAGGACATTATGCAAGGGAATGTTCACTTCCACCTATGACATGTATGCATTGTCATGCAACAGACCATGACATAGAAGAATGAACAACACTTTTGGGAAAAATTCAAGAAAAGAGGAACCAGAAAAATCAAAATGTTTAATGGATCTTTGTAGAAGCCAGGGATGATCGAAGAAATATCAACATAGTTACACGTGGAGGAGCTAAGATAGGACCTGATGTAGTGAGACAAGACCCAACACAACACCAATGGGTGAAGAAGTATACTGAACCACAAAAGCAGTTTGATGTGGGGAAAGAAAAATAAGCAGTCAAGGAGGCTAGAAAAGATTTCCTCAAACAAGATGTTTCATATACATCAGTTGTGCAACGTACTTAGAACGCACCAATGTATGATATGCCTTCATCAATGGAGCACACCAGTGAAGCACAACCTGTAGAGAAAGTAAGTAATATAAGAACTTTTCTGCAATCATGTGTTAAGCTACTGAATGATCCATCATATTTTAAAGTTTTGAAAAATATGTTAGAAATACGTAACATAGAGGTAGAGGGGAAGTTAGAGCAAAAAATAGTCAATCATATACATACAAGAAGGAGAACACGCATAGAATTTAGATTGAATGTAATATTGGTGATTTCAATACGAGGGATATTATACTAGACTTAGGCTCTGAGGTAAATGTGTTACCTAAGAATACATGGAATTGTATGGGAGATCCCACACTAGGATATTCACCTGTCTAGTTGAAATTAGAAAATCAACACAGATTCCTACCAATTGGAAGGATTAAAGGTGTCAAAGTAGATCTAGATGGAGTGCACACTAAGGTAGACTTTGAAGTAATAGATATTGTAGATGGCACAACACCATATCCAACATTATTTGGATTGGATTGGACATTTGATAACCAGGCCATAATAAATTTCAAGACAAGAAAAATGACATTTGAATCGGTAGAATACTGATTCATTGCATCATTATATCCATCAGAAGGAGAAAGGTTTGTAGAACCCACCTATTTATATCTGGAGGAAATCAACCAATTATACAGAACCATTGCGCGTGAAGAAGATTATGTTAACCCAACTGCAGATGGGGTACTTATCTGAAGAAGCATCACATCATGTGATTCTGACTTAGATACAAGTTTGGAGAATTTTCATCATACATTACAAGAAGTGTCTACAAGAAGGTGAGCAATAATAAACCACGTAGTAAGATAGGTTGGTACAGAGATAAGGGAACCTCCCAGTTTCCATGGTGTAAATTATCTAGAGTAATTTATTACCAAATATGAAGAGGAAGTATTAGATAATCAGAGGCTCTTATCCCTGGACATTGCACTCAAGGCCACACCTACACGATTGTGGGGTGCACACAAAGAAATAGTTAAGGAATGGTACTAATTACTGCACATTAGATTCGATGTAGGGCAGGGGAACAATAAAATGCATAGATATGATGGACATGGAACACCAGTAGAACACATGGAGAAGTGTATGACATAATGGAGGATGAAACCACCAGTTGAATGGAATCATCATTTCATCCACACATTCGAAGGAATCCTAGAAAACTGGTATGTAGACCAAAAGATGCGTAAAGGTACTACTGAATGGAAAAAATTACAACAAAAACTTTGTAATAACCTTCTCATTTGAACATGATAACCCCAACATGGACTCAGAACTAAAGCAGATAAGAGGTGTGATATTTATTGATGAACCAGAGGTTGAAATCATGACGGAATATCAACAAAAGAGCAGACATAAAATCAAAGAACTACTGTCATGCTACCATGTGGAAGAAGAAGCACCAGATGAGGATGAGCTGTGAAACATTCAAATTACAGAAATTGAAGGATAAAGAGAGGTGGAAGGTCCATCTCTGGAGTTAGAGGTATTTTTTGCGCCAATCAAGGTGAAGAAATTCAACATTGGGACAGCTAATAATCCTAAAATGGTCAGTATTGGAGACTACTGGGATGAACAAAAAGTAGAAAGAATAACAAATTTATTGCACGAATATAGTGAAATATTCCAAACAACCTTTACAGAGATGAAAGGAATAATAGAAGAGATAAGAGAAATGAATATACCTCTCAAAGTTGAGGCAAGACCTGTTAGACAAAGATCTTACAGACTGAACCCAGGATATAAGAATAAAGTGGAAGAAGAAACTAAAAAAATGTTGGAAGTTGGTATCATAGAACTAGTAGAGGAATTTGAGTGGATAAGTCCTATGATAGTACAAGAAAATAAACAAGGAGGAATAAGGATTTGTGTATATTTGAGGAAATTGAATGATGCTTTCTTACATGACCATTTTCCTACCCCTTTCATAGATGAAGTATTAGAGAATGTGGGAGGCCAGGAAGTATATTCATTTACAGATGGATTCTCAAGATACCATCAGATCAAGATAGCTCCAAAAGACACGTACAAGACTACTTTTTCCACATAATGGGAATCCTACTAGTACACAGTCATGCCATTTGGGCTAAATAATGCACTGGCCATATTTTCAAGAGTAGTCATATCTGCTTTTAAGGAATTTATACATCATTTCTTAGAAGTATATCTAGATGACTGGACTATATATAGTCTGTTAAAGGACCATGTAGAAGTGATAAGGTTAATGTTAGAGAGATGCAGGAAATGTCGGATATCATTGAATATCAAGAAATTCATTTTTAGGACACCTTTTGGAATACTGTTGGGACATATAGTGTGTAAACAAGTTTTACTAGTGTATCCTGCTAAGATTGCAGTCATTGTCAAATTACCACCACCAAAATTAGTGTGCCAGTTGAGAGAAACATTAGGACATATAGGCTACTACAAGAACTTTATCAAAGGGTATGCACATATTACTGTGCCAATGGAAAAAATATTGAATAAGGATATCATATTTCAGTGGAATGAAGACTTTCAACAAGGGTTGGACACCTTAAAAGAAAATATGGTCACAACACTTATCCTAGTATTCCCAAATTGGGAAAATACATTTCATGTGCATGTAGATGCATCAACCATAATACTTGGAGAAATTCTATTGCAACCATGATTAGGGGATTTGGACCATCCTATAGAATTTCCAAGAAAAAAATTGTCAGAATTAGAGAAGAACTATAATACCATAGAAAGAGAAGGATTATCCATGGTCTATGGACTTCAAAAGTTCAAGAACTACTTATTGGGTAAGCACTTTAAAATGTTCACAAATGATTCTGCCCTAAAATATTTAATCAACAAGCTAGTGTTGGGGGGGAGGATCTGTAGATGGTTGTTGTTATTCCAAGAATTTGACTTCGAAGTGATAGTAAAACCAGGAAAGTTAAATGCAGAACTAGATCACCTGTCAAGGGTAACTAATGGAGAAGAACCTACCAATTTGGAAGACAACTTCCATGATGTGCAGTTATTTTCAGTCCAAGTAGATGATGAATATTTTGTTGATATTATTGAATATTTGAGTATAGGGATTGCACCACACACGTTTAACACTGCGTAGAAGAAAAATCTGGTAGTTAGCGCTACAGGCTATCAACTGATTGCAGGAAAATTATATAAAATAGGCATAGACAACATTTTGAGAAGGTGAGTACTCGAACATGAAAGGCCTAGAAGTTTTGCAAAAGCTCATAAGGGAATAGTTGGAGGACATTATGCAGGAAAAGCTATCGCACAGAAGGTATTGCATGCAGGATTATGGTGGCCAACAATTCATAGAGATGCTAAAGAATATTTCTAGACATTTGATGTCTGTCAGAGGGTGGGAAACCAAACAGAAGGGACGAGATTCCCCTAAGACCAAAGGTAACTTTGCAGGTATCTGAAAAATGGGAAATAGATTTTGTGGGACCAATAAATGCACCAACAAAAAGGTCAGTAGCTATATATATCATTACTGTGAAATAATACTTAACAATATGGGCATAAGAAGCACCAATCAAAGAATGTAGTGCATAAAAAACATCACACTTCTTCTTTGAGAAGGTGATCACCAGGTTTGGTTGTCCAAGAATTTTGATGAGTGACCAAGGTACTCACTTTATAAACAGTACTATTAGGGCTATGACTTAGGAATTTGAATTCTATCACCAGAAGAGTACATCATACCATCCTCAAGAAAATGGAACAGTAGAAGCTTTCAACAAGATCTTGGCGAATTCTCTGACAAAGATCTGCAATGTCAATAAGGATGATCGGGATTTGAAAATACCAACAATATTATGGGCATACTTGAATAAATGTAAGAAGTTGACAGGACAAACACCATTCATATTGGTGTATGGGAAGGAAGCAGTAGTACCAATAGAATTTCTAGCACCCACTCTATGCATAGCAACAATTACTAACATGACAGAAAGAGGTGCAATAAAGGAGAGTTTAAATCAACTAATGGAGATGGAAGAGGATAGGATTCTGACAGGTTTTCATCAATAAGTACAGAAAGAAAGAGAAAAATATTGGCATGGAAAACATATCAAGAGGGAGAGTTTCAAGGAATGAGACCTAGTCTTGCTCTATGACAGTAAAGTTTTTCAACATCTTGGAAAATTTAGAATGTATTGGCTAGGGCCATATGAGGTAAAGAGTATCACAGATGGGGGATATGTACAACTAAAGGATTTGTTAGGTGCATAACTGAAAGGAATGATCAACGAGAGTTGACTGAAACTGTATAGGGACAATCGACCTCCTAATTCTTAAAGGTTACAATGCAGTAAGAAAAACATGTATATAGTGTACTATAGTAGAGACTAGGATATAAAAATGAGAAAAATAAATAAAAAGGATAAAAAGAGGGAAAAAGAAATACAAAAATAGAAAATAAAGAAAATACAAAAATATTGGGAACTATAGTGCATCGAGAAACTGGACTCAACACGATGAAAAGAAAAATTTATGTGCGCAACATATGGGTGACAGGAAGAAAAACATTACGCACTGAGGAAAAATTACAGCAGAAATGCACGACACACTTAAAAAGTTTAGTGCACCAAAAAATGGACCAACGGTTGGAAAAGAAAAAAATGACGGTTATGGAAAAAAGACGCCAATTGGCGGAATTTATGAAATTAAATGAAACGTACATGAAAAGATTCATTTCATTAATCGCAGCTAGGGAAGCCTCTCTGAGATTCTTCATGACATTTATTGCACCTTCTATATAGAGGGGAAATGTGGGAAACATAACACTTATTGTGAAATTGCGAACTCATAGAGCTACAGAGAACACATGAAAACAGGTGAAGTTCATAGTGTGAACCAGTCTAACTCGATTCAGAAAAAGAAACTAGTACCCATTATGGCACCACTGAATATTGGTACGCCAAGAAAAACCCAAAGCAGCATTAGGGAACCACACGAAACAATAGAGGTCGAGCAAGAGATGGCTCACAGAGAGGGAATATTAGATGTCGACATGATTGCCTCCTTGTAGGTCAAGCCAGTGAGTCCCACATTGGTCAAGGAAGAGGCACAAGCCCCAACAATGGCTGGCATGGAAATCAATTCAGACGATAGTGCACAGGTTTGCCAAACAACTGATACAGGCAACCGACAACAACCTGCGAGGGCTGAAGTAGCCCAAAGAAAAAATGGGGACGCCAATGAGAAAATAGAGCTTGTGGCACCGAGACCACAAACTGAAACAGGGTCTATGCAAAAGCAGGAAAGGATGGTAGAATACATAATCGGGCAGCTAGATTTGGGTGTAAAGGATAGACAAGCGGAGGTTGGGACCTCTAGCACACCAGTAAGAAGAAAGGGAAAAGAACCCATGGAGCAGTCCCCACGCAAGCATCTCAATGCAACAATCATACTATTGTGCACTCCAGAGGGAGTGAAGACTACACCAACACTTTTGGGTTGCGTGGAAAGACTTAGGTACTCAGACCATGATGTGGTCGACTCTATAAAATTCCAAGAATTTGTGCAGCAAATCTACATGGACAACATAGACACATGACCCTTTGGCGACTCTATACTACAACAAAAATCATGGGCAACCAGCCTGTCCAACACATGTATCCTCAACTTGGTGGAAATTTCCCATTTTGGCAAGGGGGAGGAGGTAAATAATTGTGTCAAGAAGTTAATGGAGGTCCTCCATGGAGGCTTCTTAGGTTGGAGGAACCTGTCTCAATCAACGTCAAGTTGATTGCATTCATCAAAGGTCTTTCATCCATGGGCGAGAGTCTTGTGCAGTACCTAAATGACAAGATAAAGGAGAAATATCTTTTCGAGGAGATGAAGAAAGAATACGACACAAAGAGAGGCGCGCACAATATAATAATAAAAAGAATCAATGACGCAACCACAAGAATGGCCACAAATCTTATGCCCTGCAAATTGTTAAGAAATTTCCGCAACGAGGAAGTCCCACCAGGATTTTTTGCAGCTATATCCCATTGCACCAATGGAATTATTGGCACAGGGGTAGACCTAGGGTTCAATGCTACAACAACGCACCAACAAAACCCTAACTATCGGCCCTTTCGGCAACACCTGCGAAGCAGATGAAGTATCACCTGAGGTAGAGGTAGGGGTGGTTGCAGGACTCAAGTGTCTGCAACCTTATATGGGACACAGATCTGTGATTATAATACTTAATAGAGTATTTAGCACTGTGATTTCATCAATATTTAACCAATATCTACTTCATAGATAAAACAGAGCATCACAACATTCACCCAGATCTAATGTATATAAGCACTTAGCACGCAGAATTAGATCAGATTTGCAGACTCAAGCACTAAGAAAGTTCACAGATGTCAGATCTAGCATCCATATTCATCATAAGCAGAAAGCATAAACAAATCCATCTATCTATACCAAAGCACTTAGCAAGTAAAGACATAAACACATCAGAACATCACACATATCATAATAACACAGTGTTTACGTGGTTCACCCCCACCCTGGGGTAACATCCACCAACTCTTCTTCTTTATTATCTTCAATCATTCATCTACATGCACAGAGCCATAAAAACCTTACTTCGCATAGGAAAGGAGATCTGTGCAGCTCGTTAGATCCTCCTTCCTTGCATTAAAGAACAAATCCCTCCATAGTCTCTTACAATGATTTGCACTTAGCTCTGCAAGTCTCACACAGTATGCACGAAGCCTTACACTTCTTGATCACACAGATCCAACTCTTATCACTTAGCCAACTTGCACAACACTTGCGCACTACTTCTTACATTGCATAGCCTTCTATTTATACATACAAAATAGGCCTAAACATGGGTAAACCCATGGGCCAACATCCCATTCACGTTACATATTCCCAAATCCCAAAAAGGACCCAAAAAGGGGCCGAGATCCCTCGATCTCTGCTTCATATTACGCTCCATATTCGACAGGCTGGCGAAGTCCCAAAATAGGTTAAAATTGACCAAGGATCTCCCAAAACTTGGTCAAGGGCCAACAGACCCCCAACACTCACCTGTGACTTGTCCTGTGTCACTCTGGTCTGGCTAGTTCTGCTTCAAATGCCTTGATCTTGGCTCGAGCTACTTCGACTTGTCGTTGTGCCACAACCTCATGTTCTACAAACTCCTGGATGACTGCATCATTGATCGGTCCCTCTAGATGTTGTTCAACTGTAGTGACAACCTGCTCTAGCTCTCTTCCTTGGCCTTCTACCTATGTAAACAATTGATAGGCCTTATCCTTCCCAGGTTGGAGCCTCTGAGTTACTTTCATAACTCTTCTCTGGATAGTGTGGATCTGTTGCTGGGCTGTGTGTTTCTCTTGGGAGTGCTTCATTCTTTCCATAACTGACAGGGGCTTCAGTTGTGCCTGTATATTTTCGGCTTGATACTTCGCCTCTTAGAGTTGTGATTCCAGGGCCTTCAATTCAGGGTTCTTTGTGAGTTGTTCATAGGTTTGGGCACTGTGATCAGTGAGTTTCTTACATTCTAGGGTAAGATACTTTAGCCTTTCAACTGTGCTCCTGGTGGTTGCTTCTCTTTGGTCTCTTATATCTTGTGGGGTCTCGGGTACTGTGCGTAGTTCCAAGTCTATGATGCATTGTTGTAGCTACTGGATCACTTATTCAAGTTGTACTACTTGTTATGGAACTCAATCTTAGGCCTTATTCAAGTTTCCTTGACCATTTCCTTTACCTCGAGTTGCTCCACGAGAAACTGTTCGTTTTCTTGCTGTAGTTTTGTTTTTTCTTCATCAAACTTCACTTGGAGAGAAAGCTTTTCCCATTCTGCAACATTATGTTTCTCTACCAGTACCCCTTATACTTGTGTCAAAGCCTGGGTGGATTTCTTTGTTTCTTCATGTTCTCGTCGAAGGCAAACTTCAAATGTATCGGCTAAGCAGTGGAGTTGAGCTAGTTCATCTCCTAATTTTGGTCCTCTCGACATAGTGGAGACTACGCAGCTGGACTATAGGGCCTGTTGTACCCATCAGAGTTCTGTCTCAATTCGATCATACATCTCCTCTTGTTTTTCTTCTTGTTTCTTTGTTATTTCTAGTGAAGAATCTTGCAGGGCTGCTATGAGAAAGTCGAAGTCATTATAGGTGAGGATGGTCTGCATCTTGGTCATGGTGGCCCTTGCTTTCTTCTGGGAGGAAGGTTTCAAAGGAAAACCTTTCCTCTTCTTTAGGGGATCAACCTCGTCTCCTTGATTCCATTCAACTTCTTTGTCACCTAACTCTTTGCCATCACCTCCTTGCTCTGGTGAGATGGAGGCAGTCTTCTTAGATGTGTTATCTACTCTTTGGACTTCTTCAGTATTCTTTGCCCCACTAGGTTCGGGTGTATCCTGCACAGTTTTTGGGCTATCGATGTCGGATATCTCTGTAGGGGCTACTGGAATAAGGAGGTTCGTCGGTCAGTCCTTGGAGATCTCCTCCAAGTGCTCCTCTGTCATCTTATAGTAGGACTGAAGTTGTTGCTTGTATTTGTCAGAGCACGCTATGATGTAAGTAAAATGTCGATCTGCGTTGAACTTCATGAGAGGCCTAAACTGGTGTAGAGTGTTTGGAGTCATGCGAGGCTTAGACTATATGGATACCTTCATCTGATTATAGTATGTATGGAAAACAACATTTGAATGCCATTATTTATTCATATCGCTTGAATACCATAGTGTATTGAACTTTGTGGCTAGTGATTCAAAAGGCTCAATGTCAGGGAAGGTCACACCTTTCAGCAACTCCCAGGCAATAAAAGATATAAGGATCAAGAGCCAGCTGAAATGAAATTCATATCCTTGATCTCGTGCTTCCTTGCAGTCGAGTTCCAACTGTTTCACCAGGTACTTCACCCAATTCATCTAAAGGCCTTTCGTGCACTTCCCTGTGAGGTTGAATACAAAACCGGTGACTTGGGTGGTTCAATTATTTCAAACTAACTTCCCTGCAATCAAATGACAAGCGAGGCACATTGGGACACTCTGGATAGAAGATACTTTATAGCCTCACATTCCCTTCTCAACATCGCCATAAGTGTCCTTAATCTATTGTGAGTGAGTGTGATCCATGGCTTTTCCAAGGTAAAAATCTTGTGGATTGGGTCCTTTCATACTCAACCCCATGATCTGATTGATCAGTGTCAGATCACCTATTATATAGAGGTTAATCCACAAATAGCTGCCATGGTAACAAGATAGCAACAACTTGACACATGCATTTACCTCCTGGTGTCGTCTGAAGTGGAGAATCTTCATGACATTGAGTAGGGTGGAATGTGAGAGGTTCATAGTCCACAATTGGGGGATTATCTTCGAATTCTTCCCCTTAGTCTGGGTCAGGTACTTATGTGGGGCGACCATGTTGTAAAATTTGTGACCTCCGAGGTTGAATTCTCTAAACTTCAATGCCGCAATCTTATCTTTGTCTGCTCGAACTGCACATATCCCATTCGGGGGATACATAGTGACCAAGGTGTATTCAAAATATCTAGGCACGCTATCTCGATTTACTACTCCACTTAGAGGTTCTATATAGGTAGGTAATATGGTCAAAATAAATTTCACATTCGCTAGATCATCCCTGTGCTTGGTTCGATTTTCATCGGATGGCTAGGATGGTCTGGCTCCGCGAGAAGTGGATGGAGAGGTTGGAAGTCCTCTCATCGATGATGCTTGTACATCTGTATACATCAACATGACTCTTTCAATCATGAGTTCAATCAGAACTTTTTCAACATATTTCTCTACAACACTCAACTTGTTTGACATACACACTCGGGGTTAAAAATCTCAGGTTCGGGGAGTAACTTAGACACAGTAATAGAATAGACAAAAAGAGTGCGATGATCACTGTATAAAATCAACTTAGTCTGTAGGATCAAATTCACAGTTGGAAAAAGTGTTCTCGGTGTGTGGTGCGATGTGATAAATAGTTAACTCGGCAATGGGTCACTTTTAATGGGTATGAAGCCTTCATTAACTCTGTTTTGTCCGTTATGGCACAGTCCCAACGGTCAGATGGCCAGTTGCATGTCCATAAATGTCTTTCTGCCCATTCAGAGCATTGGTCTAATGGTTATAATGTCCCCAACGACTATATTGCTTCATCATGGCGAATTTCCATGCGTCGATGTTCTGATATCCTGACGAAGCTCCAATTTTGAAAATTTTCCTTCTGCGAGGTTTCGTCTAGAGTCTTCTACAACTTGTCAATATTAGATTTCTTTTTACTTAGCTTTCTAGTCTTCTTCCCAGTGAGATTCATCTCGGTATGCCTTTTTCCATTCCGATCCTTAACTTCTTTTAGCATAGTTACTTTGCGCTGTTGATATTCTTTCCTAAGATTCAAGGGTAATCCTTCTTCTTTATCTGGAATAGGTACTTCAATCTTCAGTGGTTCTTCTAGTGGTCTTGCAACTTCGACATCTGGGTTTCTGGTGTTAAATAGCTTTGATATGTTCTTTTGTTCTTCAATCAAGTGTGCAATCCTTCTAGTCATGAATTATTTTAACTCTTTCTTTTGTTGTTCTAAAACTTCTTCTTCTTCTTGCCTTATGGCTTGATCTATTTCAATCCAAGGTTTTCCTAGTATCATGGTAAATGGGGCACTGCCCTCAATAAATTTAATGATCTCAAAATATTCCTCTGTCAAAGTTCCACTGACATTCATAGGTATCCAGGTGAGCTTTCCTCATAGGTTTATTAGCTTTCCTTTGAATAGTCCTATTCCTCATAGTGAAGGAATCATAGCAGGCCTCCCTATAGCTTCCCAAGTTCTCTCTGTCATGATATTCACCGGTGTTTCCTCATCTAGAACACATTCAATGTCAAAATCTCATATTCTCGCATCAGGTCATTCGTTTTCTTTGAATATCTCTGATAATATGACATGTCGGTGGTCATTCAGGGTTTCTTTCATTTGTAGCAATACTTTCTCTCATTATTTCTGGGATTCTATCATAATCTTAGTTTCTGGATCTGCCTTAGGGTTTTCTTGTATCATGTTCATTCCTTCAAGCTTAGCAATCATTCTAGGACAATCCAATACTTCATGGTCCATAGCTTTACAACAAAGACAATTGGGTCTTCTCCTAGGGCATTCCTTAGCAAGATGTCTTGGTCTTCTGCAACTGTAACAGAGGGTTAATCCTCTCTTTATTTTAAATGATACCCAACCTTTCTTGTACTGTGCACTAGGATCATGGTAGCTAACCTGCAAACATTTCTTTCTAGGATCCTGCATACACTTATTAGTCCAAACATTCTTTCT
The DNA here is from genome assembly GCA_009831015.1 of Picea engelmannii. Taxonomy (NCBI): domain Eukaryota; kingdom Viridiplantae; phylum Streptophyta; class Pinopsida; order Pinales; family Pinaceae; genus Picea; species Picea engelmannii. Next base: position 411,838 of record ML782001.1, read on the forward strand.
ATGCATAGGTATGACATATTTTTCACTAGTCTTATCAGATCTATTCATATAAAATATTCTTTCATCTATGAATACCCTAGTTCTCAAGCTAGGATAGAATCTATCAAACATACCTAGATCCATACTTTTGAAACAAAAATTTACACTAATCTTACTTCTACAAAGCAAAAATCCTTCAAATCTATAAATTTTCACTATTCTTACCTTTATCAGAGCACATATCTTTCAGATCTTACATTTTTAAGAAAAACTTATCACTTTTACCTTTCTCAAAGCACAAAGTGTTCAGATCTTACCTCTTTTCTTTAGGTCAGACTTCTTTTTCTTAGCACAAAGCTTGTCAAATTAAGTAGAGTACTGTGCACTAGAGAAACAGATCTATGCACAGAGATTTCACAATTCCAGGTCGGATCTTTGCACAAACCTTCTTCCTCCTCAGTTCCCAGCAATCACAGTTTCAGGTCGGATCTTTTCACAAAGATTCTTCTTCCTCAGTTCCCATCAATCACAGTTTCAGATCCTGGCAATAAAACCATTTGTTGGCACAGGGGCAAACCAAGGTTTCAATGCTACAACAATGCACCAACAAAAACCTAATTACCATACCTTTCGGCAACACTTGCGAAGTAGATGAAGTCTTACCCGAGGTAGAGGTAGGGGTGGTTACAGGACTCAGGTGTCTGCAACCTTAGCTGGGACATAGATCTGTGATTATAATACTTAATAGAGTATTTAGCACCGTGAGTTCATCAATATTTAACCAATATCTACTTCGCAAATAAAATAGAGCATCACAACATTCACCCAGATCTAATGTATATAAGCACTTAGCATGAGGAATTAGATCAGATCTAGTAGACTCAAGCACTAAGCAAGTTCATAGATGTCAGATCTAGCATCCAGATTCATCATAGGCACAAATCATAAACAAATCTATCTATATATACCAAATAACTTAGCAAGTAAATACATAAACACATCATAACATCACACATAGCAGAATAACATAGTATTTACATGGTTCACCCCCACCTTAGGGCTACGTCCACGAACTCTTCTTTTTTATTAGATTTAATCAGTCATCTACATGCACAGAGCCATAAAAACCTTACTCCACATAGGACAGGAGATCTGCACAGCTCTCTATATCCTCCTTCCTTTCGTTACAACACAAATCCCTCCACAGTCTCTTACAATGATTTGCACTTAGCTTTGCAAGTCTCACATAGTATGTACGAAGCCTTACACTTCTTGATCACACAGATCCAACTCTTAGCACTTAGCCAACTTGAAAAACACTTGCGCACTACTTCTTACATTGCCTGGACTTCTATTTATACATACAAAATAGGCCTAAACATGGGTAAACCCATGGGCCAACATCCCATTCCCGTTACATGTTCCCAAATCCTAAAAAAGACCCAAAAAGGGATCAAGATCCCGTGATCTCTGATTCATCTTGCGCTCCTTCTTCGACAAGCTGTCGAAGTCCCAAAATAGGTCAAACTTGACCAAGGATCTCCCCAAAACTTGGTCAAGTTCCAACATGCACCATGCTCAGTTGGGCCCACTACCTATTGAACTTGTTCCTCGATGACTGGAAAGACGCATAGGACTTGGGGACATAATTTCATTATTCTTGGTTAATAATTTTGATAGCACTAATCGGGTGGAGGGAGTCACCATATTATTACTTCTACAATAGAATAGGTCATAGTCGCGCAGCGTGGTACACCTAAATGGGGAGCACTTTGGACCCCAAAAGAATAAGTGGCAACAAAGGTACGTTTTCGAGGTACTTCGGCATCATCCAGTAAAGCATAAAAAAAACATGGAGGATTACTTTGGAGGTTGTCATGAAATACCACAGTATTGCAAATTTTAGAGCCATGCGCCACAACATGTGGTTCCAAGTGCGTAGGGACCCACAAAAGTAATGGTTGCAACTCTGATACTGCATCAGTGGCGAAGATGTAGAAATGGAAATGAGGGATTGGAAAGATGACTGGAAGGTCCTAGTCATTCCTAGGGAAATGCCTACAAGAAAGGAGGTAGAACCAAGGGCATATAAGACACCTGTAGGAGGTAGCATCCTAAAAATTTGAAGCCCACTAAGAATTCGGTGTAGCAGGAAAAGGGGAGTGCGCCAAAGAAGGATGTGCAGGCAGGAAAAAATGACACTTCCCCAACACAAGAGGAAGAAGGTGTTGGAGAAATACTGAGAAGGGGGGGTGAATCAGTATTTGAGCTATCAATAATTTTTAACTTTTCTTTCACTGAAAAATATTCTTATGAAAACAATAGTGCATTCAGAAATCTTATTATGTGTTTCTTCATTCATCAGATGTCTCTTAAACAGTAATTCAACAAAATAAACTAACACAGATGAATAGGACACATGCACACCAGGATTTAAGGTGGAAACCCAAATCGGGAGAAAACCACCGCTGTTGTTGTCTCTGTCTTCAATGATTATTATTAAGAAAACATTCTACAACAATGTACTAGTGCAGGCTCATACTAGTACGCAGGCTTCTACCTGCAGAAGGCTACAACCTTCTCTCGTTTACCAGCCTTTCTTGGAAGGGAGCTTCAACCCCCTGAAGATAGCACCAGTTTCTACTGGCAGATTGCTACTACTGAGGGGTTTAACCCTCATACTCACTGCTGACCACGTTTCATTAATTTTCACACTGGATCAGGAAGTTTCATCTAGTGGTTATGACAGTAACAGAAATTATCTCAAGAGTAAACACAGATCTACAGACTGTCAGGCAGTTACCAAAGGACACATATTAAACAACTCAATAAACCTGGAGATGATGCTTCTGATCTCGTGTTTGCTGAACCCACAGCTGAGATCTCTCTGTCAATGTAGATCTACCGCCCAACTGCCACAAGGAGGTTCCTCTTTCTTCAAACCTTCCATGCTGCCTGCACAAATGACCTCACCCGCCAGTAGCTATCCCTACTGTCAGAAAATGGCCTCTGCCTCCTCCAAAAGAACCTCTGCGACCTATCACAGTCAAACTCTGCCAAGAGCATCGACCCCTTTTTTAAACCCATTAGTCCAGGACCCGTTCAACGCTCATCGGGTCCCATATTTATTGCCCGAAGGAAATCAGGCTCCTGTTTAAAATTTGAATTAAACTTACGTGCACCCCTTTCCATGCGCTAGCCCTGCTGGCTATAGGCCTTGGCCTACATGACCATCTACACATGACCTTAGTCAAAACTCTCATCGGGTTTTCAGAGTTTTCGATGTCACCATGCACATGCCTCTGGGATTCCCGATCCCCAATTTCCCGATGTGTTTCAGCCCCCCCTGGCTGACCCTGGTTCATGTGACCGTTACCTGTAATCGCATCCTTATCTTTGACAGCTGGCATCCACTAATCCTCTGTCCTCCTTCGCTGCTGTGCTGACAGTTGTACCCCACTCATCGGGATTTCACGGATCGCGATTTCGAAATGCACAAAACCTTTGTGCCCGGGATCTCCAATATCCCGATTTCTGATTAGCCGATGAACGACCTCCTGTCGGGCCTTTCGCCGATGGCACCAATCTCCTGCCACGCGTCCTCTCAGATGGACAGTCCCGATTGTGTCGGGATTTCGAGACTTTCGATCTCTCGTTTCCTTCGACCTCAGGAACTCCGATTTCCCGATGTCCGACGGTGCCTTGATCTTCGACACCTGTCCCTGCTGATGGATGGTCCCTATTCCTCCATACTCCTTCCACCCGATCCCTGAAATTCCGTACAGACCTGTGATCAACGTTCCTGGTGTGATCTTGCATTAACGGTTGCGATTGAATCATAATATCGCATTTCGTGATTTCGGGGTTTTCATTGACGAGTGATTTGGACATTTCAAAGTCTCAAACCCCGATCCGTACAGAGTTGTGATCAACGGTCCTGATCCTTTCTGGATTTGACGATCCAGATTCAATCAGGATTTCTTTCATCGCTATTTCACAATGCGCAAATCCCTTGTCACCGGGATCTCCGATTTCCCGACGACGCCCGATCCTTTGCCACGCGTCCTTCCAGATGGACGGCTCTGATCTTTCTTGGTGACCCACACACTATCTTTCGTATYGGGAAATCRCATTTCRCGATYTCRGGATTTCTGATGCAYTTKTTCACGGGAGTYGCGRARCSCCGATTCCYGATTCTCCGATACTMKGCTGAYGTCACACGTGATTTGACACGTGTTMAATACTGCCACGTGTCACTCTGATTCGTGACYTAYCTGTGCCTGAACTGTTGAATCTTCCTGCCACCTGTCATTTCCTKGTTGTGCCAYGTGTCCCAAGMTGACGTGGRCTGCTKCYRTGAATAAGATCGAYGGTCTAAATCTCATGTTGATCTGACGGTGCAGATTCAGTCGGGATTTCGCATATCGCGAAATCGAGATTTTCGTTGCATTGTTTTCTTTGCACGTTGAAACCCCGATCCCCGAAACTCCGATGATGCCTCCTGTCTACAAGTGGATGGTCCCGATCTCTTCTTGATTTAACGGTTGTGATCAAGTCGCGAAATCGCATATCGCGATTTCAGAGTTTTCGATGTCAAGTGGATTGGACATTATAAACTCCCGATCCCCGAATCTCCGATGACTTATCTCCTTCGCAACTTCTGCAGATCTGACGGTTGTCGGCCTTTCGGGAAATTTGAATGGAATCCAACGGTCACTGGATCTCTGTCTTCCTTCTTCTCTGTAATCTCTTGCTGCGCGTGTTTTCTTAACTGCTGTACCTCCTGAGCTCTTACGTCCGAATCCCCAAGGGGTTTTATCCTTCATATCCTTCCATCTCCATTGTTGCCATCAATGACAACAACCATCAACACACATTCATTGCTTGTTCAATATTTGCCAACAGAAGGAGTGGGGGACACAAAAATGCAAGAAACCCCCTCAAAATCCACCCCATAGGAAAAAGGGCCACCCAAGTAGCCAATTATACACACAGGGGCGGCACACAAGAAGGCTGAGATGCACAAGCAGTTTCTAGAGTACACAATCAATGAGGAATACGCTGACCTCCTAGAAAAAAAATTACAGGACCGCGCAACTGAGGATTTCGAAGAAGCCCAACACCAAAGAGGTAGATTCCAAGATGAGTTGATATACATAAGGTAGGCCCTCGAGCATATAATATCAACACAAATTTCTGAAAGGGGAACATAGCCCTTCCCCAAAACAATAGAAGTAGAGGAAAGGACCGCGTCGAGTGAACAATACACCATCCAAGCCATAGCGCAGGAGAGACCGAACTTCCAAGTCACACCCAACATGCTGCAGATCGATGAAGTTGTATCCCAGACACCACTGAAGGATATGACGCAGGTAGAGTTGGTGCTGGCAAGAATACCAACTAAGGCACTCTGCAAGCTTCAAGTCAATGTCGCGCAGGAGGCGCAATCGCGTGGAAGAATATATGCGGAAGTATTGCAGGAGGAAAGAATGTGAAGGAATCCTTAGAACTGGTATTTAAGTAGGTCAATATCCAAACCAAGGAGGAAAAATAACATGTAAAAAAAATGGAATAGGGACTAACAACAGTGCATAATCGCATCCCTGACAACACACAAGCAGAGAAAAGAATCACAGAGGAGAAGCTCAATCTCATTGCACAAACCATCAATCAATATTGGCATGAGATTGAGGATATAAAGGAAAACATGACCCCTATGAATCCTTATGAGGTCTGAGAGTAGAGGAAGTATGAATATGCATTCCACATAGCAGAATTGGTGAAACAAGCAAGCACAACAAAACAATTATTCAAGAGATTCACCTAATTGTGGACAATCCTAGAAGAGGATGAGAAACTCATGTTGGACAATTGAGAGGGGGGCTGAATCAGTTATTACCGTGCTTAAACAATTATTCTTCTTTTAAAATATTTACCAGGCACTCAATGATGATCACAATAATGCAGGGAAATGAACAATGGCACATTCAACATCAGTCACATATATGAGAAAGACAAAGACAGATATTTCCCAAGGAAACCCATATAGGGTAAAAACCTCTTCTTCTTTATATGATAACTATTATTTACATTCTTTACATTATCATACATATGAGCACCAACTCATTGTGAGGCTACAACCTCTATTTTGCAAGATGCAACTTGCTGAGAGCACCAACTCTCTTTTTTTCTCTAGCACCCACTAGAAGGAAGCACCAACTCCCTGGTTTCTCTAGCACCAACTAGAAGGAAGCACCGACTCCCTATGTTCAAGCACCTACTTGAACCTCTGAGGACACCAGTCCTCCCTAGCACCTCCCTACCACCCTGAATTATAAAATCTTTGTTACTAAAACTTATTACAATGATATAAAGTTATTCAATGACTTACCAACCTTGTTGTTGTTCTGTTACACTACTCTGCCCTATCTGCATCAGTGTCTTCTGCACACCCCTTGCACTTGTTGTTCTTCTACCTTTTATGCTCTATGTGCCATATCCCTTCAATGCACCATTCCTCGACTGTGCATTTCTGCTCCTATGCTCTGCCTCCTTGCACACCCCTAAATTCTCCTGCACATCGACAACCCCTATCTCTTCTTTGTTCCACATTCTTAGAGTCTCTGTGCTCTTTGTGCATGCAATATTCGTAATGCCTCTGCATGCTCATTCTGCGCCAAATTCCTCCACATCTCGAGTGCTCTACCTCATCATCATCGTGACTCTTCAACTTCTTCGACAATTTTTCCCACATGTTCAACATCATTGGGTGTTCTGTCTAGATTTCTCAGCTTCTCTGGCAGTTGAGGCTCTTTGTCTTCTCTGTCTTCGATGAGCTTATCCTTTCTATTTTTAGCTACAGACTTCAATGTTCATCCACCTATCAATCCCTCTAAGAGTTGTCTTTCTTCACTGGATGAAGCTTGGAGACTCTTCATCTCCTTTGGTGATCACACAGAGTCTCTTCGAATCTTCTGGCAGAAACCATCAATGGTTTCTAGCAGTTACACTGTGAGGAGATACATTAGCCCTCCAATTATGCTCAAATTCACCTTCATCGTTGGATTTACTCTGAAGAGTATTGTCGTTATTTACTCGTTTTGCACTTTCGCAATTCGGAGATTCTGCGATGAGACATATTGAGTCTCCATGTTGTGAGCTCTGAAAAGGAGCTTGGCTGCTCTAGCTCCCTCCTCTACATGACCACAGGTGGTGACCATAGGTTGCGCTAAAAGGCACTGTGAACTCATGATTTTCATCGACCCTGATCGATGGACCACGATCTCGATGAATCAATGGTCCAGATATTTTCGTGATCTCGCATCTCACTATTTCTAAGATGGAGGTTCTTGTCACTCCAAGTCGCAATAGGTGAAGCTCCAAGATGGAGCTTAGATCAATGGTCCACGTTCTTGGTGATCATACGGTCCTGATATTTTCATGATCTCGCATCTCGCTATTCCTTAGATGGATATTCTCATCACTCCAAGTTGCGATAGGCAAGACTCCAAGATGGAGCTCAGATCAACAGTTCTCATTCTTGGTGATTTGACAGTCCTGATCTTTTTGTGATCTTGCCACTTCGTGATTTCACCGCTTCGTGATTTCGTCCACCTTGCGATTTTGTCACTTCGCGATTTCGCCGCTTCGTGATTTTTCCTATTCGCTAATTTTCCACCTTGTGGTTTCTTCACTTCGGGATTTCACCACTTCATGCTCTTTAATGAACGTGCAGGTTCTCCCTGATCCAATGATGGTTAGATCCTACACTCAGATCTGACGCCTGAGATCTGTCCTCCTCTTCTGCGCATTGTTTTTGTCTACATTCAGATCTGAAGGCCATCGGGAATTCAGGATAGGATCCAACGATCACTGACACTTCTCCTCCTGATCTTATGCATCCTCCTTACTTGGATTAATTACTAAGTGTCAAAGGCCTCGACCTTTGATCTGCCTGATGCTATCTCTCTTGAGCTTTGGCAATGGGTTAACCTCATTCCTGGTGCGTACCTATGCACTGCGTTTGACTCTACACTAATTCCTCCTGAGCTTACTTTGTCCTTGTTTTGCCTTTGCTGCATACTCTGATCTTGTCATCAATGACAAGAAAACACTTCCTATAAAACATGCCAACAATCTCCCCCTTTGGCATTGATGGCAACAAAGGCACCCTGTTCTTTTCTCCCCCTTTGACATCAATGTCAAAGAAAACACGCTCCCCCTGAGTTGTTGCATTAATTTTAGGAGGTATCAAATATGCAACCAATACAGGACTCCCCCTAACAGGATGGACTCTCTTAGATGTGAGACGGGATGACACCTAGCTTCTGTTTGAGATATTCAAATGGTGTCTTGGCTAGGGGTTTAGTAAAGATGTCTGCAATTTGTTCTATAGTGGGAATGTAATGGAACTGAAAGATCTGATTGGTGACCTACTCTCTCAAAAAATGATATTTTATGGGAATATGCTTGGTCTTGGAGAAGAAGATAGGATTTTTAGACACACTGATGGCACTAGTGTTATCACAATGAATTGGGATTGGTTCAGTGTATTTTACCTCCAAGTCTACAAGTGTCTGAATCATCCATAATACCTGAGTGCAACAAGTAGCAACAACAATGTATTCTGCCTCTGTGATTGATAAATAAATGGAACCTTGATTTTTACTAAGCCAGGCTACTAGGGAGTCACCCAAGAAGAATGCTCCTCCACTGGTGCTTTTTCTCTCATCAACACAGTTTTTCCAATCTACATTTGAATAAGCAGTCAGCTGAAGATTTTGATTTCTGGGATACCATAGACCATAAGTCATTGTTTCTTTCAAATACCTGAATATCCTTTTGACAACTTGCAAATGACTCTATTTAGGTGCAGCCTGATATCTTCCTACTATTCCTACAACATGCATTATGTCTGGGTGAGATGTTGTGATGTACATCAGGCTTCCTATCATTGATCGATATGAGCTTTGATCAACATCAGGTGAATCATCATCCTTGCTTAATTTACATCCGGTTACCATAGGTGTACCCACAGGTTTAGAATCTTCCATTTGAAACCTTTTCAACATTTCTCTTAGATATTTTTCTTCAGAAATGAACATCCCTTCGAGCCTCTGAGTAATTTGTAGACCAAGAAAAAATGACAGTTCTCCTATCATAGACATTTCAAATTCAGACTCCATGGAAGAAGCAAACCATTGTACCAATGAATCCTTATTACATCCAAAGATGATGTCATCTACATAGACCAGTACAATGAGAAAATTATTATCCTCTATTTTAATATACAGATTGTTGTCAGCTGTTCCTCTCTTGAACTCTTTGTCTTTGAGATATGTATCCATTCTATGATACCAGCCTCGAGGGGCTTGTTTTAAACCATATAAAGCTTTCTTTAGCTTGCATACTAAGTCAGGGTTATCAGACAGTTTGAAACCCTATGGTTGTTCCATATAGACTTCTTCACTTAAATCTCCATTTAGAAAGGCTGACTTGACATCCATTTGGTAGACTTTAAACCTTTTATGACAAGCATATGCAAGAAACATTATGATAGCTTCTAATCTTACTATGGGTGCAGATGTTTCACCAAAATCCAGTCCTTCTATCTGAGCATAGCCTTTATAGACTAACCTTGCTTTGTTCCTGATAACTTGTCCTTGCTCATTCAACTTATTCTTAAAGATCCATTTGGAGCCAATGACTTTCTTACCTTGAGGACTTTGAACCATCTCCCACGTATTGTTTTTCTCAATCTGATCAAGTTCATCATTCATTTCTTTAACCCAATGATCATCTTTGTTGGCTTCATTGAAATTCTTGGGTTCCATCATGGATATGAAAGCTATATGAGATTGTTTGGGGGTTTTGATTAGCTTTCTCCTAGTTTGTACAACTTTGTCTTTTTCTCCAATTATCTTACTTGTAGGATGATTCTTTTGAATGATTTTGGAGGAGGAATTTGTAGTTGACTGCTGATTTGAGCCTGTCTAAGTGTCTGAGTCTTCATCTGATTTAGAGTCTTTGTTTTCTTATTCTTGGACCTATTCATCTTCATCTTTAGCTATGTCTTCTGTAGAAGACTCATTACTATATACATCTCTTGCTGGGATTCCTTCATCAATTTTTACATCAATACAGTCAACCATTTTATGCAGCCTCTTATTGTAGCATCTATATCCTTTACTATTTGTAGCATACCCTAAGAATATACCTTCATCGGACCTGTCATCATATTTTCTGAGGTTCTCATCATTATTCTTTATGTAGCATTTACTCCCAAAGACTCCAAAGTGTTTGATTGAGGCAGGTCTTCCAAACCATAATTCATAAGGTGTCTTGTCACTTTGTGGTCTGAGGTGGGCTTTGTTAAGCACATGGACTGCTGTGTGTATTTCTTCTACCCAATAGGTTTGACCAATGTTCTTCTCATTCATCATTGACCTGGCCATTTCCTACACTATTATGTTTTGCCTCTCAACAACTCCATTTTGTTGTGGAATTCTTGGGATTGTGTATTCTCTCTTGATCCCATGTTGATCGCAAAATTTCTTGAAGTCTCTTGACATAAACTCTCCTCCCCGATCTAATCTTACTGCCTTTAACCTCTTGCTTGTTTGTGTCTCTGTTAAAGCCTTAAATATTTTAAACTTCTCAAATGATTCAACTTTTTCTTTGAGAAAGGAAACCCAAGTAAGTCTAGAGTAATCATCAATAATCAACATGAAAAAGTTTTCTTTCCTTGTGCCTTCCTGTCTTGATGGTCCACATAAATCCATATGAACTAGTTGGAGTGGTTTCTCTGTTGAAGTAAAGATCTTGGACTTAAACTGTGTCCTGTTTTGCTTCCCTACTTGACAGGGTTTACACATTGAATCTTGGGGCTTTGATATTCTTGGAAGATCTTTTACTGCCTCGAGGTTTTTGAGTTTGATTAAGTGGTCAAAGTTTAGATGTCCAAGTCTCCTATGCCATAACCAGTTTTCATCATGTTTTCTTAGATGACATTATTCTCTATTTTCTTTCAGCACATATACATTATTTTCTGTCCTTATGCCTTTGGCCACCACTTGTCCTGAGTTTACAAACTTTATCTTGCAATCCTTGGATGTGAACAACACTTCACATCCTCTGTCACACATTTGACTTACACTGAGAAGATTATGTTTCAGCCCGTCCACAAGTAGAACATCTTGGGATTTTCCTTTTCCATTACTTAAGCTCACCATCCCTTTTCCCTTTATTTTCCCTGGAGCATCATTTCCAAAGGTTATGTTTCCTGATTTTATTTCACTTAGAGATAGAAACTTTCCTTTGTCTCCCATCATGTGTTTGGAGCATCCATTGCTTATATACCAAGGGTTCATTTTTCTTTGAGTGGACAACACTAATCCACACTTGTCACTTTCCTTCTTCTTCCAAAACTTGACATTTTTAGCAGGGGATTTCAAATCTAGTTCATATTCCCTTAAACGGTAGTCAATAGACTTGTGTCCAAAGTTATGACAGATGTAGCATTCAATTTCATTGTTCAACAGGTCAAACTTATTGGTGTAGCGTTGTCTATTCATTGAGTGTTGATTATTTCTTGACCTCTTTAATTGCATGTCCCTGGACTTAATTTGGTAATTGGCAATCAGTGAAGGTTTGTTACTTGGCTGCATCATTCTTTGTTGTGGCAAGTATTTATTCCTTTCAAATCTTAATTTCTCATGTCTAAATCTTAAGGAACAATTTATAGATTTGTGACCAAAGTTAGCACAGTAGAAACAATAGCCATAGAAGAATTCTTTGTACCTGGAAAATGGTAGTCTTCTTTGAGCAAATCGATTTCTTCTAGACTGATGACATCGTTCAACAATGAGCACATTACTTCTTTGTTCTATAGATTCAGATCTGGCATCTTTTACCTTACTCGACCTAGGCGGTTGATTGTCTTCCTTTGTTTCTGCAGGATTGTTATTTTCATTGGTTGTACTTTTGACAAACATGATGGGTTCTTCATTTCCTAGCTTACCACTGCTTGATCCCTCTTCATACCCCAAGCTAGTTTTTAGCTTTGGATTCCTTTGCTGATTTAGAATGGTGTCCAATCCTTCTGAGGCTTTGATACTTGACATATTCTGATTATACAATGCTTGAAACTTCTCCATTTCTTTCCTCATTTTCACTACTTCTTGTTCTAATGCTTCACATCTTGCCTTCTTTTCTGATAGCTGCTATTTCAGAATCTCTTCGATTTTATTTTCCTCTTCCAATTCTACTTTTAGTAGGACAAGGTATTCATCAGGTTCTTTACTATATTTCTTGAACTATATCAACAATTTTCTTTGCTTTCTGTTCTTGATTCTTAGTCTGTCAATCTCTTCCAATGCACTGATCAATTCTCCTTCCATGTCAACCACAGCTTCTTCTTCATCACTCCCTGTGCTTTTATTATCATAATACTCTTTGGCCATAAGTATGAAGTCATTTAGTTTATCTTCAATAGAGGAGTCATTTTCTTCATCATCTGAAGGATCATCATCATTGTTTACGCACAAACTTTTCTTCTTAAAGATTTTCTCTTTAAAGAAATTTATGTGTTTGTACTTCTCCTCATCATCACATGTCTGATCCTTTCCTTTGTGGGGACATTTATTTGAAAAATGACCTATCCTACCATAGTTGAAACATTTGAAAGGCAATTTAACTTTGTATTTTCCTGATCCCTTCTTCAGTCTCTTCACAAATTTTGCTTCAATTTCATCAGGCTTAGAATCCTCATTCTTGTTTGCTTTAAATGATGTTTCTTTGGAGGTAGTTTTATATTTAACTATTCTCATTTCATATTCATTCAATGTTCCTAGCATTTGATCAAACCCCAAGGTTTTTAGATCATTAAGTTCTTCTATAGCAGAGACCTTCGGGTTGAACCTATCTGGGAGAGATCTCGAGATTTTCTGAACTAAAGAAGGTTCATCAATTATTTCACCAAGTGCCTTCATTGCATTTACCATTTCTTATACTCTTATAAAGTATTTTCCAACAGTTTCATCTTCCTTCATCTTCAACTGTTCAAACTGTATTCTGTAGGTTTGAAGCTTTGCATCCTTTACTTTCTCATTACCCTCATAGCTGCTAATGAGTTTGTCCCACATTTTCTTGGTAGTTCCTAGGTGCATAACTTTTACAAATTCTACTTCTGCAAGTCCACTCAAGATAGCATTCATAGCCTTAGAGTTGAAGCTAAATTCTAGTTTGTCATCCTTATTAGCTAGCACAATTGGCTTTACATAACCAATATCTACCACATCCTAGAAATATGCACCTAAGGACATTATGTAGCTTCTCATTCTAACTTTCCAGAAGGCAAAGTTTGTTCCATTGAACAGAGGGGCCTTATTGGTTGAATTTCCTTCATGGCTTGACATGTTTAAGCTCTAGGATCTACCCTTAGATAAAAGGGGCTGGCTCTGATACCAATTGTTG
>ML782001.1:436664-452342 GCA_009831015.1 Picea engelmannii
TTGGAGCCTGAAGCCATCACGGACACAAGAATTCACCAACTAAGGAATAGATCCATTTCAGAGTATCTCATTAAATGGAGGAAACTACCGGCTGAAGATTCCACTTGGGAAGATGAGTCTTTTATACAGAAGCATCCAGAGTTTCTCAAGCGTCGTGGACAACACTTGTCTCAAGGGGAGGGACATGTTAAGCCCTAATGTTGGCTCATTACCCCTTAATTGGGGCATATTAGATTAGTAATGCGATTTTATTTATGTCGTCTTTAGGCCATTAGTTGTAATTTAGATTAGTAATGTTATTTTAATTATGTCGGATTTAGGCCATTATTTGTAATTATACCTCCTAGTCTCCTATATATAACAAGGAGACATTTTCATTTTGAATCATCTTGTACTTGAACATTTAAGTGGGGTAAAAGGAGGTTGCCCCCTCCAAGAGGATTATTATCTGAAATTATCTCTTTTTCAAGGTGTTGAGTACTTCTTCTGAGGTTTTTATATGCTATATTGATGTTTGGTTCTTAACAGATATCATGTCATGAGAGTTAGTCATGGTTGAGTTTTGAGTGTTTAGTTTTGGTTAAGAGTTGTGGAGCTAATACTAAGTCAATTTTGAAGAAAGATTTATGGATTGTAATTGAGGGTTAGGTTGCAAGTTGTAAAGCTTAGTGAGACACTAGTTAGCTCACATATACATGTGCATTTAATATTCACTTATGATGTAATGCACGTAGCGTAATATTTTGATGAAGACTAATAAAAGAGTGATAAATGTTAGATCTTTGTGGACATAGCTCGTGGGGGCGAACCACGGTAAAATATGGTGTCTTTGTGTAGAATGGTTGTATTATTTATTGCAGTTGCTTTGTTTATGATGAATGAATGAATAATTATTCACACTCTCGTTTCATGGTTTTGCATATGTGGAGCCCCTAAGCAAAACTTTGAATCATTTTTTTTTCCTTTTTTTGTTGTTTTGAACAAGGTGGTTGATATTTTGAATGCAATATATATATATATATATTGAATTCATTGTTGAATATTTTTTCAAGGTGAAGGCGTTGTTGAACATGAAATTATTGATAAATTATCTTTTAATAATTTTTGTGAGAATGAAGTTTTTCTGAGGCTATTCTAAAATGTTGATTTTTTTTTATTTAACTTTTACAGATAAATACACTCATGGGAAAAAAAATTGTGCGCAAGAGAAAATTTGACCGCACTCGAGACAAAACTCGTCATAATGAACACAGGAAAGAGCATTATTGGAGAAATAAACATGAACGTGAAAATATTGAAGAAAGAAACGATGATGATGTAAATAGAGATTTTCAACAAGAAGAAGTCCAACCAGGTATATGCATGTACACATATTGTCTATATTAAAAGTATAGAATCATTTATTTAAAATATTGTTTAAAATATTTAATTTAATGTAATTCCGATTTGATGTTTTTCAAAAAACATAAATAGATTTTCCTCATAACGTCGATGAAGTCGTGGAAACAAAAATTGAAGCAGAAGTTGAATCACCTATTGGTATGTACATAAATATCTATATAATATAAGATGAACACTTGTATATATAATTTAGTGAATTTATGTTTGGGTTTTGTTTTTCAATATAAACTTTAAATTAAAATATGCAGAAGAATCTATCAACATTGATGATGAAATATTAGAAAATGTTGATACTGAAAAATTTGGGAAGAAAGAAATTAATCATTATATAAGATATCATGTTACAGATATTTATAATACTTTTTGCAAAGGTGAATCATTGATAGTACAAGCTCAACTTTTACTCTATCTAATAAAGTCAAGAAAGTTAAAAGAAGCTACATCATTATTGGGTATTCAAAAGTCAATAAAAGATACAAAGGTGAAATAAATGTTTGTTATAGCAAGATTTGCCTCACCCTATGCAAACTTGCACAGAAGGCATTTTTCCATTTCCCTATGAAGACTTGAAGTCCCTTTTTGCAAATCCCAGAGCTAAAAATATTATTTTTCTACATATACGCACCCTACCTATTGTACAACATGCATATATGTAGGTTGCACCACTATAGCCCACGTACATCAGGTTTTATGCTCAAAGTTAAAAAATGGTGTCGGGTTTCCATGTCACGTCATGAGATCCATGATCCTTGGCCTTCCATATACCGGGAACATTCTGAATCGACCCTTGAGTTCCACTTGAGTCTGCATCCCTTTGTCCTTTTAAGTATGAACACATTCTTCAACCCCCAAGATATTCCTTACTTGATTGAGAACCTCATTGTCTCTCTTATATGATCTTGCCTTTGGTGGAGGATTGAAGTGGTGGAGACCCAACTAGAAGGGACTTAGTTTCTTGGTTCCAAATCTGTGCCAGCACAGAAGTTTGTAATTCATTCACTTTTGTTGATTAAATTTTAATAGAAATACTCTTTTCCCATCCAATTAATGACATGTAAATATTTGAATTGTTATTCTGTGGGCATATTTGTTATGAATATTGATGGATTATTCTATTGAATGTGCTAACATTATATATTATCACCATATGCTTGTGTTTCTTGGTTGTTGAGGACAAGTTGCAGGTGTATTTCTTTGAGTCAAGTGCCCAACGATGGACTTCATCGAACGTCTGGATGAGGGAGGCCTTTTATCTTGTCTTTCTAGCATATTTGTTTATATAGCATACATGCGATTAGAGTTGATTTCTATAGTCATTTCCTTTGGTTGTGGTTTACCCCTAGCCATTGAGAGATTTTCCTCGTAACAGAATTGGCGGCCATACTAGGGATATAATCTTCCTTTTCATGGTTTGGAGTGTTTTTCTCCTTAGATTTCTCTCATTTATATTGATTTTCTTGTCATCTGACTGCTTGATAGCCTATGTTCATTCTGAGTCTAAGTTTCTTAGCCTTCTCCTTATCCTGGTTGTGTTTTAACACATATACATGTATTTTTCCCTAAAAGTCACATACATACATGTGTTTTCCTTATACAAGAGGCGTATATATGAGATTTTCCCCTGAACAATCGCGTACATCACCCTTTGTTGCTTGGTTGTTGGGTTTGATAATTTCTGGCTAGGTTCTGATGGTTGTTGAGTCTTCTTAGGTCTCTATTATGACTGTTAAGTGTTTGTGGAATGACATGAAACCTTTCTTTGGTTCAATTTTTGGGTGGCGCCTTTCTGATCATCATTTTCATTTGATTTTCCTTGCATCTTGTGTTGGGTGTTTTCTCTTTGATATCCTACTTGGGTTGTCTCTGTTTACCTACAGTAGAGTCTTTATATCAAGTTGTTGCTCATTCCTTGCATTTTCATTCTTTCATATTGAAAATACAAAAATAGTAGGCATTTTACATTGTTGGAATTTGATATTTTGAGTCCTTATCATTGATCTTAGTACATGTAAAGAAAGATTGCATCTTATTTAGAATTGCAGAACTAAAATGAAAATTGCATTTTGAAAAGAATATAATTTATTGGGAATTGAAGTTAGGACTTTGCATTATATTCATATTCATTTATTTTACTTGTTGAGTCATAACATCATTACTTTCATGAACGCACCTTTTTGAGTAAGGAAGGCCAATAAAAGTAATGTTTATTATTTAAAATTGATTAGTAACGATTTTATTTTCTAGGGTGCAAAAACTAGCTTAGGATTTAGAGCCTTGGAATAGGATTTTGTGAGTAAACTTCTCCAAGGCTATTAAATCAACATATGTGTCTGACTAAGGGAGTGGTGAAATCCATTGTCTGATCGGTAATATCGGGAGGCTTTGCTTACACTGGAGTTAAGCACAAGGTCGTGTGAAGTTGGTTGAATGGATATTCCTCTGATACCTTCTTAGCGTGAGATATATTTCTGGGGATCTATTTGTATATGGGGATCTTGCTAGTACCTTTGCCTCTATGAGAGGTGGTGATTTCAAGGTTTCAGGCTTTGTTACCTTTCCCATACGGTGGACCTAACTTACGACTGTTCTCCTATGAATCGGTTATATCATTCTTTCTTAGTTGCCTAACTTAGGTACCAAATAGATTACTTGAAGGTACCCTGGGTCAGATATGGGTCAGACAACACACAGCCTTTATGGAGGATTACCTCTCTGAGGAGATCTGACCAATTGGTTGTTAAGCCCATAAGGGCCCTTATAACTAATTATGTTACCTCTAATATTTAGCAGAGGAGTCTCAGGCCCCTCTTGGGCAAGGCATACCTACTTTAGAGAGGGAGCCCACCTTTCAACCACTTTATTTTGTTTGTGTGCATATTGGTCGTTTGATTATTTTGGTGTGCTCTCTGATTACTAGTTGGCCTTGGGAATTTTTTTATTACATAAGGAGTCTTGATTCATCGTGGAGCTAGAACAACTTCCCCGTAGGTCTCACCACTTTTTACAATTACCACTACATTTTGAGTCTTTTCCTTCTAAAAGGCATAAAGTTATCAAACGTGGTACACACACCTCCACTTACCAAATTTGTGATCATACAAGGATGAATAGTGAATCGAGTCAGAATGATACAGGGAGTCCTTCAACTCCCATACCCACTATAATCAGTGGTATTCCTTCAACACCTTCAACCACCATGGTTGTAGTGTCGGAGGTTCCTATCATCACACTTGTTTTTCCTATAGGGAATCCTCAACCTATAGCCACGACACCTTTTGGGTCCCTTTGTCACTCGCCAGGATACAATATTAAGTACATCCCTATGGCCTCTAGCCACTTTTCTTATGGTATGTCGAATTTCACATCACAATTTTCATCCTCCATCCCTACGGCTAGTCTGAATACTAGTGTTGGACTTGGGGGCATGACTCCTTCACCTACTCCTTTCTCATTTGGTGGTGCTCATGTACCACAAAAGACTCCTACAATTGGATGCCTTCCTCCTTTTCACCCCAGGTCTAATCCTAATGCTCCTAGATGGAGTAACCAACCTAGCAGACAAGCTATTGTTCACATTCTGTCCTTTACACCCACCTCCTTTGTATCGATTATGACCAATACATTTGGCATGACAAATCCACTTTATCCTCCAGATTCACACCTGGAGGAGGTCAGTTTCATACCTTGGGAAACCTTCAACCTGGAGCCACTCTGGCTAGGGGCAGTTTTTACAACCCTCATTAGAATATTCCTACTAGAATGGTGCCCAACCAACCACTCACGAATCAGTCTAGAGGAGGGTCTTACAATCCTGGACAGGACCATGGTGCTTACTAGAACCATGGATGGGCTATGATTCCCCAACAACAATCTTTCCAAGGATCTTGCTGCCATATGTCGCAACCCCATCTCCCTTTTATGGCCATGCTCAATTTTCCAGACTTGTCTAAGTTAATGATCGAACCTGTGTGTCATGATCTGACATGCCCCCCCGTCCCCATTAAGCTTCCTTCGGATATTCCAAAATTTGAAGGTAAGAATGGTGAGGATCCTAGTGATCACATTATCACTTTTCACCTATGGTGCTCTTTGAATTCCCTTAATGATGATTCTATTTGGTTGATATTTTTTCAATGCACCCTCATGGGGGTTGCCGCAAAATTGTATATTGAGCTACCTAGGGGGTCATACAAAACTTTTAATCAGATGTTTTTAGTCTTCCTCAACCACTTCCAATTGTCAGTTTGTTACGATGTTGGATTAGAACTTCTATCAACCTTACGCCAGGATAAATCCACTCATATATCAGATCACATCGAGGAGTAGCGTAGATGAAAGAGGTTGATTAAGACCTGCATATCCCCAGAATTTCTGCTAGAGTGGTTCCTCAAGTATCTCCTACCTTATATTTCGAAGGATATTTCTACATCCGGGGTTACATATTAGGAAGAAGTGATTTTTAAAGCCCAGTAGTTAGATCTTATATATGCTCAGTCTGGGATGTTATGCGAGATTCTTCTGATCACACCGAGGTCAAAATATGACCCTAGACAAAATCCCGGGCCTCATGTCGATGGCATTATAGGCTCCACCAATGTGAAATTTGTAG
Source organism: Picea engelmannii (assembly GCA_009831015.1). Lineage (NCBI taxonomy): Eukaryota > Viridiplantae > Streptophyta > Pinopsida > Pinales > Pinaceae > Picea > Picea engelmannii. The sequence goes on from ML782001.1 coordinate 442,675, forward strand.
ACTCGGTGACAAGCCATTTGAAAGAGTTGTATCTAAACCATTCTGTAGGAGGTCCAACTTCGTCTGTGTCCTCCAATCCCACACAGTCGACAGATGTACATTCTGTGCAATCATCAACCAGCCTGAATGGTAACCAACAACCAGGAGGGAATAAGAATAAAGGACGTAATATAATCGTAAGAGTGGGAAAAATAATAAACCCAAGTACAATGGTAATAATGAGAAGATGAATAGTGATGCTGGTGAGGGAAAGAAATAAAGGCGGAAGGTGAAATTTTCCTATAATATTTGTACAAACGATCACCTTACCTATTTATTCCCCAAATTTATGGAAGATGTGAGGCTTTTGTCTCTAGCGCCTGATGTGATGACTAATCCTTTTCCACATAACAAACACATGACCTCGAGCTCCTAGAATGCCATAAATGTGGTGAGTTAGAGTCAAGACCCACTGGCGTAAGACGGTGATGGTTTATCCATCAATATGGTTAAATTTGAGGTTAATGTAGCCACTCGCTCTCACGATTACAGTTCTCCACAGACTGTACCTAGTCTAGAGTCTCCACCTTCTCTAGAGACGCCCTTATAGATCAAAAAACCAGAGCCCTCGACTCCTATTATGAATGGAGTACTCAAGCGCTCTACCCATAATCCTAATGCTAGAGCCGCACATAATTACTATATTTTTGAGGATCTAGGTCAAACCCCTTGTGCGATGTCAGATCTGGAGGTACTCCAAATGTTTCCTTCATAGAAGAATTCCTTTCTATCTATGTTAGGAGATCTAGATCCTTGTGGCTCGAAAGTTGTCAAGTTTAAAGTCATAGATGTGAAGCCTCGCTTTCCTTACCATGTGGCATTCCAAATCTACATGGGCTACTCGAAGTATACCATCAAGCGTACTGTTATTGATGAAGGCATTGCAACATGTGTGATTTCCCTTGTCTATTGGAAAGCCCTCGGCTCTTCGACCCTTTCTCAGTCTCCGACCATGTTGACTTCCTTTGACAGTCATTCCCTCTTCCCTCATGGTATTCTTCCTGCATTTCTGATCTAGTTAGGTGTGAAGACAATACAGTTGGTTGTCGAGGTAGTTGATGCACCCATTGATTATAACTTGTTATTAGGACACAATTGTACTTACGCTATGACTACAATCATATCGTCTGTCTTCTGTACTCTTTTCTTTCCTCACGATGGGAAGATCATGATGATCAACCAATTGTCCTTTGCATACTCTATCCCCAATGCATCTGTTGGACAATCGATCCCCATGATCGACAATTCTCAGCCACCAACTGAGAATATCAGTGTCGGAATGTATTCATCCCTTATGGCTACCTTCGACTTCATGGCACTGGTTCACCATAGATACGTCATGTCCAATAGGACCATTTTGTTAGAGAGGTCTATTCCTTTCCGCACTTCCTATTTTAATGATCCTTGGACCCTACCTTCCTCAAAGACGTCTTGTGAAGGTGAGTTACATTCTGGAATGGCCATTCCACTATCGATAGTAGAGATTATGTATCAAGTTGTTCTTGAATATTCTGTCGATCCAGATCCTGTTATCTTGTAGATAGATGAGGAGGATCTTGTTGTAGAGCCCTTGTGGGCCACTTTGTTGTATTGTTCACGTGAATCCCTCGATGATACTTTACCTTTGGATCAAGCTATCATCGAGGCCATGAATGGTTCTAACAGGCCTTGGCATGATATGCATCACCACTCTTATTTTCTCCTAGATCTTGCTAGGATCGAACAAGATGATTTTAGATCTACTATGAGTGAGATAGTCGATCACGTCATAGTTCCACTTGATACACATGAGATTTATGTTGAAGGAAACATGGTGAGTATCTCCCCTACCATCATGATCGATATCTCTCATATCCCTCACAATATTGAAAATGTATATATCGGTGTGGATTGTTCACCAGAAGAAATTATGATCTACACCGAACTCTTCAAGGAATTTTGAGATGTATTCTCTTGGTCATATGAAGAGATGTCAAGAATCGACCCTAGAATTGTCGAACATGATATTAAAACTTACCCTGATGCTAAGCTTGTTCAACAACTTCTTAGAGCTATCAATCCTAGGAAGGCCCCTTCTATTAAGGAAGAGGTATAAAAATTTCTTAATGATGGCTTTATCTACTGGGTTCCCTTGGCTGAATGGGTAGCCAATCCCATTACCGTGAATAAAAATCAAGGAACCATCCATGTATGCATGGATTTTCGTGACCTGAACCAGGAATGTCCTAAAGACAACTTCTTAACACCCTTCATTGATCAGATTCTTAACGAGTGTGCGGAAAGAGAAGTTTTTTCTTTCATGGATGGATTTTTAGGGTATAACCAAATTCAGATTAAACTTGAGGAACAACATAAGACGATATTTATTTTCCCTTGGGGTACTTTCGAATACTGGAAGATTCATTTCAACTTTAAAAAAATCAGAGCAACCTTCCAATAAGATATGACCTTCACATTTCACGATCTCAATAATATAGTCGAATCCTATCTTGACGATCTTGTTGCTCACTCCTGTAAGATAATGGATCACCCTAAACACCTTCGGCTAGTATTTGAAGCATGTCGCCACTATCACATCTGGTTGAACACTCATGAATGCATCTTTTGTGTTATTTCAGATCGACTGCTAGGAATTTTAGTATCTAAGATTGGGATCATGGTAGATCCGTTAAAGGTTGAGGCAATACTTTGATTTCCTCCCTTGTGCACTATTCACCAACTTCAAGGTTTACAGGGGAAAGCTAACTTTTTACGACAGTTTATAGTGAACTATGCCAATATTACTAAGGGTTTCATGTGTCTCTTTAATAAGGACACTCCTTTTATCTGGGAGAAAGCCCAGGAATCCTTCGATGCTTTGAAGAAATCCTTGGTATCGATGCCTCTACTGAAGTCTCTTGACTACGGTAGAGATTACTTGCTTTATTTCACCACATTCGAAGAGACGATTGGTATGGTGTTGGTTCAAGAGGATGATGACCTCCATGAGCACGTCATTTACTATCTTAGTTGAAACTTAGTTGGCCCTGAACTCAAGTATTCTCATGTTGAAAAGATAGCTTTGGATGTCGTCCATGCAGTCCAAAGATTATGACACTATATATTGTTATGCAAGACTATTGTGGTTGCCAATGTCAATCCATTTCAATACGTCCTTATAAAGCGTATCATAGGGGAAAAGTACAATAAATGAATTGTCATTTTACAGGAATTTGATCTCGATTTTGCTTCTACGAAGTCCAAAAAATCACTAGTTTTTGTAGAGCTAATAGCTGTCTTCCCTCGGTTAGATGAGGATTTTATTCATATTGATTCATTTGCGGATGAACACATTTTTCTTGTCTCTTCATCAGACCCCTGGTATGGAAATATTGTTCTCTATCTTCAAACTTTTAAGTTCCCTCATCATCTCTCACGAGATGACCGACGATGTATATAATACCATGCTAAGAAATACCTTATCATCGAAGACACTCTGTATCGTCGAGGAGTAGGCAATATCTTCCATCATTTTTTAACTCACGAAGAAGTCGAGTCTTTTCTAAACGACTACCACAGTGGGGCTTATGGTGGTCACCTATACGAGCTTGCGACAACCGAAACAATTTTGCGACCCAATTATTTTTGGCCATCTATATTTAAATATTGCATTGAAACGGTTAATACATGCCACCCCTTCTAGGTGTTCACTTGGAAAATGTAGTTGCATCCAACCGCTCTCCATCCAATCATTATTGTCGGTCCCTTCACCAAGTGGGGGGTGGACTTTGTGGATTGCAACCCAACCTCGATTGGGGGGAATCAACACATTATCGTGGCCATATAATACTTTACTAACTGGGTCAAGTCCATGCCTATAGTTAAATCTGATAGGAATACTATCGCCTTCTTCGTATTCAATCAAATTATAGCCAGGTTCAGAATCCTGAGTGAGGTTTTCACTGATCATGGTAGTCACTTTTAGAATGAAATGATGGAAGAAATATCATCTAAATTAGGGTTTAAGCATTGTCATTCCTCCCCTTACTAGCCCCAGGAAAATGGACAAGTAGAGGTCATGAACAAGTCTCTCAAGACCATTTTGCAAAAAACTGTCAGCCAGAGAAAATATGACTGGCATATCATGTTGTATCCTGCACTTTGGGCATACCAAACCTCGATCAAGACTTCCACAACTTTTTCTCCTTTCCATTTAGTACATGGTGTGGAGTCGATCTTACCTATTGAATGTGAAAAACCTTATCTTAGACTGTAATTTGCACTCTTGCCTGACACTTCCGATATCGAACAACGCCTCGTACACCTAGAGAGACTAGATGAGAAGCGTCGAGATGCCTCTATGGATATCAAAGTTAATAAAAAACATGTCAAGGTCGAATATGATAAGTCTATCTATCCTTGACAATATGTTGAGGGTGACTTGGTCCTTCTATATGATCAATCCAAAGAACCACTGGGGCTAGGAAAGTTCAAACCCATGTGGCATGGTCCCTATATCGTGCGACATGTCTTAGAAAAAGGAGCCTATGAATTAGAAGATTATGAAGGGAACATGTTGGTTGAGCCCAAGAATGGTCTCTATTTGAAAATATATTACACTTGAGCCCCAAGCATGGGTGGAACTCTTTGTATACTAATGTAATTTAGTGTATATATATATTCCCTTTATTTTTATCTTCATCTTGCTTATCGAGTTTTCCCTTGGTTGGCAGATGTCAATGGAGTCTTCTATCTACTTAGGATTCACAGACCAGGCTATTCATCATACAAAGAACTTAGCTTCTATCGCTTGGGTTGTCTACTAACCCGACGATCTATTGGTGTCTTCATGTGGCGTATACCTAGGGCCATCCACGAATAATGTGTCTGAATATAGCATCGTTATAAAACTTTTTCGCGATGTCGTTTCACATGGTATTATCTCTTTAGAGGTTCACCTGGACTCCCAGTTAGTAGTATGTCAGTTGAATGGAAGTTACCATGTGTGTGACCCTACTCTACTCCGTGATTCCTATGGGTACGACTTTTGGAACGACAGTTTGATTTTATTACTTATCATCACATCCCTAGAAGTTCTAATTGTGTATCTGATGCATATGATAATTTTGTTTTAAATTGGCATTTGTCACATAACTAAAGAAAATAAAACATTTTCATCAATGTACACATTGTAACATAAGTAAATCCGAAGAACAATGTCTTTATATATATTTCAAAAAATATGATGTTTATAGTACAAAATTGGGGCTAACACCCTCAATATACATATATAGTCTATCATACAATAGCTATGAAATCTACACCTGTGGTTCCAAATGAGTGTCATGATAGCAGACTACAGTGTTTGCGAGACGTCGAAAGAGTCATACCCAAGTACGGGGCACACCTACCACCTATGGCTGCATAGCCTCCGACAGATCCTCCACCTGAACCATAGGAATACTCTGCGTCAAATGAAACAAGTTTCCCTGCATGTTTTTAAGAACTCTCTCTGCATCCTCTCCCACTGCCTCATCTCCATGGTGCCTCCCCCAATGTTGTGGAAGTTCATCTAGCTGTCGTGGACCTATTTCTACATCACATACATGTTTAATTAGTACTTAACATCATCCAAAAATATTTTTGTCTCGTTATACAAAAATTCAAAAAAATGAACTATTTAAAATTTTTGACATACCTATGTCTCTATAGGTGGACCCTGGTGGTAATGGCATGTCAGGATATCCTCTGAATTGAATCCCTGCGTAAGGGTAGTCATCCATATCTATCACTTGTCATCTCCACTAGTAGAAGAAGTCATCGGTGTAAGGTGTTGGCACCCTACCTCCCCCCTGCCACCTCATTACCTTGGTCCACTATGCCATGCCTAGATAGTGAGGTCCACGTGGAATAATCTCAACTCTAGGTCCCAAGCCTGGAACCTGTTCAAAGAAAAAACTACAAAGGATAGAAGCGAACCTGAAGTTCCTTTTACTAACATATTTTCATTATTTCAACTCACTCTTCATGTTGGCCAGCAATGAGGTGCACTAGTCATACACCATGGGTCGCACACACTCTACTGAGTAGAAAATAAGTGGCCTCGATGCCCGGTGAAAAGAGGATGATCCTCTGATCCATGTCAAAACAAGGACAAAAATCTTGAGACTTAGATTGTTTATCTCTCTAATGGGGATTTGGATCCCTACCTTCTTGGTCCCTTCAATGCAATGAGCATCTATGTATTCCTCTATTTTCATTCCAATCCCATCTCCCAGGGATTTGAGGTTGACCACCTCACCCCAACATGAAAATCTTGTCAAGAAATAGATGTCCTCGACTTCAATCCCCAATGGTTTTCCATCAAGGTTGAAGCTGTCACTATTCGGATCCCAATAGTCCACAAGCAACTGTATCAATCTCGCTTGAGCCCTCATACCTTTGAGCCAAAAACTTGTATAGCCCACATATTTTTAAGGCCATTTGGGCCCCTTGATCTCTCTCCACTGCAACATCCACCTCCTCATGCTCTCTTTATCTCCACTCTAGCAACATCCTAGAAGAGTCAAACCCTTTTTTGAGTTAGGAACCTTTAAAAAACATTATCCATGGATATATACGTGATTTTTAGTGTACATAGTTGTGTATAGGGTTTCTTATACGCTGTTTTTTTTCAAGAAGCCACATATAAGTATGTGTATACAAGACCCGATAAAATGTAGCCCGCGTACACCTAAGTTTTCAAATTGCACACTAAATAACCTAAAAAATGAAACCTGATTACAAAATTTAATCCACTGAAAAGAAAGAGCAGAGCAATATGAATCAAATGGTCTAGATGGTCATTTATTCCATCGCTCGTAGCTCCTGCAATCACCGATTGAAGTTTGGAGGCAATTTGGTTCAAAATCCACTATTTGGGTGAAAAAGACAAATGGTATAGTAAAATTGATTTTTTTTACTATTTATAGAAAAAAATTACCCAATTTACATAGTTTCAGACAATATTTTGTCCTAATGGACTAATAGGACAGTGGATGGAGTTGGTTTTTGTAGTTTTATCTAGGCATTCTTGTGGATTTCAGCACCATGTCGCCCGTTCATAACTTTGGACAGGTATTTTTGTTACCCATCATATAGGATATGTATCCAATCCATCATGCACACTTGCATCGTCCTATGATTGTCACTCATATGCCTTAGGTACGAAACCATTTCATAGCGGCACAAAACCTTTTATATGCAACTAGAAGTGTCGTTATCGAATGGTAGAGACTTACCATACATGGGTAACCTAGTTAGATCCCCTACTTCATTTGGTGCCCATGTAGAGATTTTTGTTTGTAGGACCAAGAGTCTCTTATAGCTAATACGTGACTTTATGTGGAACATCATTTCTTAATCATAAACATGTTGACCTATACCTAGAGGACTCCCAAACAAGTTTGATTTAAACTCTTTTTCAACTCATTTCAAAAGAGAAAATTATGTCGAGTGAACTTCTTTCTTTCACACTCGTAAATTGGATTTGAAAGGACATCTATTTGGTCCAATTTTATCCATTTTTCAAACCAATTAGACTAAGATTACGAAAAAGGACATTTTTTGGAGTTAAGTTGTAATTGCATCTCATTCTATTGCTTGTAGTATTGAGCCTATTGTCAGTTCTCTCTTTTGCGTTATAAGCCTTTCACCTCAACAGTTTGCATCATCATCCAAGTAGATCCTTGTTTATATCATTTGCATCTTGACACCCTATACCCAAGAGGAAGCATTCCCTCGAGTGCCCATCTCCCACATGCACCCCCTTGCATTGAACATAGGTATGTTCCATTGCTAGAGCTAGTTTTGCTTACTTGCGACACTCATTTCCTCCTTTGTATAATAACATTCATTTGAATATATAAAAAAAAAATTATGGGCGACAAAGGAATATTATCTTATATTGGATGCAATCGTGTTGCCTTTGAACATACCACAAAATATTTTAGTCCACTTGCCATCAAAATTTTGGGTTTAGCATGACCTTAGGACACTGATATTGTTACAAAGATTTTACTCCATCGATTGGTTACTCTTCCAGTCCCTATGGAGAGTTTGATTGATGCCTCCTGCATATCAAAGTTTCATCATTGAGTCTATGCTACCAGAGTCTTCCATATGTCTCATGCTCTTGTTCAAAGGATGTCTATCAACTTCCGTTGGCCATTCCTCAGAACTCTTGACTTTGCATGTCGGCCATACCCTCAGTGTGTCTCAGAATCACATGAAGTTGTAGTCCTATCATGCACCTTGGTCCTACTTTCATCATTGGTAGGTAATATTGAACCCGAAAGTTGACATTTCATCATTGGTCGTTGACTCAATGGGTTCCCTTGTGTTCGACAGCAAGATATCTATTCACACATCGGGATTCATACAGTGTATTGAATACCATTATCCCTATTGGTGGTTTCCTTACTTTTATCAACAATTTTTCTTATTGGATTCTATTCAAAGGGTATTTTTTGTGTACCGCTTGCATCTGGAACACACGAAATACACACAAGGTTATTAGTTCGTGAACATGTTCTTCGTCCGATTTCCTCCAAATCATCAAGATCCTTCTTTGTACCTCATGCTGGATGATGAGATATGCCTTAATGCTCTCCTTTCAGCGGGTCCCCTTCCATCAAATTCAACTCATCTATTCTGGAGACGAGACTTAGAACCCTATGAGTACCTAGAGGCTTGTAGTCATTAGTGGCAAGTTCTCTCACCATCGACAGTTGGGAATATATCAATGTCCCTTGATCAATGTATTCTTCAAGTGTTCAACTCCGAAACCTCTATTCACACTTTTAAGAATGTACTTGGTGCCTTGATACCTACTTTCATTATCAATAGGTTGTCTCATGTTTTTTAATGGTATAACTTAATGACCAATAATCAAACGATGTCTCGAAGATGGTTTTTTGGATCCCCGCGACCTGGAAGCTCGCGTAGCCTGGTGCGTTAGGGTTTAGCCGCCATGGCTGGTCAGGGAGGGGAGCCGCCGCCCCCTCCATCTCCTGCCTCCTCCTTCCGCCGACTGGTAGAGGCATGCACCAAGCACTCGGTCACAGAAGAAGTCCCAAGCTTTGTCAAGAAGCTGAAAGATATTCCCGAAATAGACCTCCCCCCTGATCAACCGATGAAAATCGCCCTCTCCCTCTCTGAAAGAGGCCTCATTGGTCAATTCATGGGCCTCTGGCCCTCTGCCAGATCCACAGAAAACTGGATCCAGCGAAACTGGAGACCGTTGATTACAAACAGTGTTACCAGCTACGCGGTCGGACGGGGATATTTCATTTTTGAATTTATATCCCAGGAGGATAGAGATCTAATATTCAGGAATGGCCCTTACTTCATGGGCACTCAAGGGCTTTACTTGAATAGATGGACACCCAGCTTCGATCCTGCCTCAGAAATCCCCAAAGACGTCCCGGTCTGGGTTAGACTTCCCAACCTCCCAATCCATTGCTGGAGTAACCCATCTCTTCAAGCAATCGGCAACGGTCTCGGACGCTACATTGATCGAGCAGAACCAAAGGATCAGTACTCTTGTGCGCGCATATGCGTAGAAGTAGATCTGGAAGTTGGCCTACCAGAAGCTATCAAGCTCAAAGTCG
>ML782001.1:456826-506257 GCA_009831015.1 Picea engelmannii
AGAAGACCAACACTCATTCCACTCAACTCCAATCTCTCTTGGATAAAATCCGACTCATCACCAGCAAAATGCAATCATGCCAATTCTATCACGTCTTAAGAGACCAAAACTGCCATGCAGACCAAGAAGCCAATCAAGGCGTGCAGTTGAGAGCAGGTACGCTGTCAAGGAATGGCACTCTGTCCCAAGTGGAGATCCCCTAATCTCATGAGATCCCTCAGCAATTTAAAGACAGGCTCGCGCAGGTACTTGGATCAATTCGAACCTGGCATGATGGCAAGGGTGCTCGGGTTTGTGGGCACCCTCACGCAGACAGGTACCAAAAGGAACACAGACCGTGCTTGGAGGCAGCCGAGGAAATCGCGCGAATCCCCCATCTCCCAAAGAATAATGATAACTAAGTCCCAAAGAGAAATAAATGGAGCTCAGGTCCCTCATAATCCAACTCAAGGGAAGCTCAGACAAGAAGCGCAGAAGCCAAAAGAAGGAGAAGATCCAGGGCGAGCCACTACAGGAGTGCAGAGAAAAGAAAGCACAAGGATGGCGTCTTCTTCTAAGGGGCCGATTAGCACAGAGGAGCGGTTGAAACAGATGGAAACAACACTGGCAAACCTGCAGCAAATGCTAGAGCATCAACTGGATTTCCTGGAAAACCTGGACGTGGAAGCAGGCCGTCGGCTCGAACAGTTGGAATCAGACATTACAATGACTAAGATCGGATTTGCTCAGGAACTAGACAAGCTGAACCAAGAGTTAAAAATCCCACAGCAAGGCTTTGATGAAAGAATGGAGGAGCTGGAGGCCAAAATGGCCAAGCTCAACAGCAACTGGAACGAGGAAGATCCAAAGTAATCTCAGAATTAACTGTCTCTGTAACAAGTCTCCAGCAGTCTGGCAATAGTAGCCATGGCTCTAAATAAGTAGATTAGTATGTATTTAGGTTTCTGCAGTTGCAGGTATCTATGTTTTATGGTTAAAAGCCCCAAAGAATCAATGGGCATTTTGTAATCTGAACCAGTGGCTCTGCCACATCCTTTAATATAATTTCATATCCGTTTTTGTAAAAAAAAATAATCAAACGATGTCTCATTGTGTTCGACCTCAATTCCTTTATTCACATGATGTAGACTTGCACTTTTGGCGGATTTTGTAAAAGACTTGAATACATCAATTCATAGTCGCAACTTTCATGAGTTGTTTATACCTTTCATTGGACCAATACTTATGTGACTTCAATGATCATGGGAGATCAGATTGTATTCCATTGTATATAGATATCTTCAAATTTATTTTAAGACTGGTTTTACTAGCCCTTGTTCATGACTAGGACAACCTCTGGCATGTAATCACCTTTGTATTACCTGCTCATGGCCATGGACAACTATTTGGTATTTTTTCACATGGATCTATAGTGTAATTCAATTGGAAGCCATGTGTGCAAAGTCAATACATATTGTAATATTCTCATGAGAAACTAGTTCTTCCAGCTGGGTCTCCATTATTCCACTTTTTGGTCTTATAATGTATTTCGACCATCGCATATACTCCTCTAACCTCACACATTAGGGGGAATATGTTATAGCAAGATTTTCCTTACCCTATGAAAACTTGCACAAAAGGCCTTTTTCCATTTCCCTATGCAGACTTGAAGTCCCTTTTTGCAAATGCCAGAGATAAAAATATTAATTTTCCACATATACACACCATACCTATTGTACAACATGCGTATATGTAGGTTGCACCACTACAACCCGCATACATTGGGTTTTATGCTCAAAATTAAAAAATGGTGTCGGGTTTCCATGTCACGTCATAAGATCCATGATCCTTGGCCTTCCATATACTAGAAACGTTCCAAATCAGACCTTTATTTCCACTTCAAGGATATAAATGGGCCAAATCCAAGCTATGGAAAGGAGGAGAAGAATTCAAATTTGAGAGAAAAGTTACTTTGGAGAAATTATTCACTTTATATTGAGTCTGCATCCCTTTGTCCTTTTAAGTGTGAACATGTTATTAAACCCCCAAGCTCTTCCCTACTTGATTGAGAATCTCATCATCTCTCTTATATGAGATTGCCTTTGGTGGAGGATTGAAGTGGTGGAGGCCCAGCTGGAAGAGACTTAGTTTCTCGGTCTTGAACCATGCCGACATGGAAGTTTGTAATTCATTCATTTTTGTTGGATACATTTTAATAAAAATACTCTTTTCTCGACCAATTAATGTCTTGCAAATATTTGAATTGTTATTCCATGGGTGTTATGAGGAAAATATCTCTATGGCTAGGGTAAACCACAATAGATGGAAATGCCTACAGAAATCAACTCTATCCCAGAAACATGCTATATAAACCAATATGCAAGTGAGATAAGAAAGAGGTCTACCTCGTTCAGATGTTCGATGAAGTCCACCATTGAGCACTTTAACCCAAAGCTATATACCTGCAACTAGTTCTCAACAAACAAGAAAAGAAAGCATATGGTGACAATATAAAAGTTTAGTACATTAGATAGAATAATCCATTAGTAATCATAACAAATACACCCATGGATAATAACTCATATATTTGCAAGATATCAATTGGACAAGAAAGGAGTATTTCTATAAATAAATGATTAGCAGAAGTGAAAATATTACAGACTTATGTGTCGGCATGGTTCGAAACTGAGAAACTAAGTTCCTTATAGCTGGGCCTCAACCACTTCAATCCTCCACCAAAGGCAAGCTAATAAAAGAGAGACAATGGGGTTCTCCATCAATAAGGGAAGATCTTGGGGGCTGAACACTATGTCTAGACTTAAAGGACAAAGGGATGCAGACTCAATATGAAGTAATGATTTCTCCAGAGTAACTTTGCTCTCAAAGTTGAATTATTTATCCTCTTTCCATAGATCGAAATTGTCTCATTTATAGCCTTCAAAATGGAACTGAAGGGCTGAGTCATAACGTTTCCAGTATATGGAAGACCAAGGATCATATATCTCTTGTCGTGACATGGAAACCCGACATTTAATTTTCATTTTTTGGCACAAATCCCTATGTACAATAGTGTATACACATTTTGTATAGTGTGAAATATGCATATACGTTGAAAAATATTAATTTTTGTCTCTGGATTTTATCAACAGGAAATATAAGTCTGCATAGGGAAATGGAATAAGGCCCTCTGTGCAAGATTGCATAGGGTGAGGCAAATCTTGCTATAACAATGGGCGTATTTGTTATGAATATTGATGGATTATGCTATTGAATGTGCTAACATTATATATTATCACCATATTCTTTTGTTTCTTGGTTGTTGAGGACAAGTTGCAGGTGTATTGCTTTGAGTCAAGTGCTCAACGGTGGAATTCATCAAACGTCAAGATGAGGTAGGCATTTTATCTTGTCTTGCTAGAATATTTGGTTATATAACATACCTGAGATTAGAGTTGATTCCTGCAGTCATTTCCATCTGTTATGGTTTACCCCTATCCATAGAGATATTTTCCTTGTAACAATGTCTTTGACAATATAACTAGTGTACTAAAAGATTTTGGAAAATCTCGAAAAAAAGATGTCAGTGTTGCACGTAGAGTGATACAAACAACAATTTTTTCATCTATCAATATAAAATATCGTTTGACATGACACATGTAAAAAGTGATGGGAACGTCAAGAAAAACATTGTACAAAAATAGAAAATTTCGATTGCAAATAGATGTAAATGATGAACTTGTTTGTTGGATAGCTATTTCTAGACAACCCTACAAAGATAGACTTGCAGAAAATGTCAAAGAATTGGCCAGTAATTTTTGGTTGACAGAATCTCATGTTTCACCACATACAAGGGATGTGTTGTGACGAATAATAGCATGGAAACAATATGAAGAACATCCAAAACATATATTTCCAATGACACAAATAGAATTGTTCAATAAGTTCAAAGAGCACAAAGAAGTTAAAATTTCCATCAATACATTTGTGCAGCAAAGAACATGGTTTGGTAGACCCAACATTGTTCGTGACACTTGTTGTTGTCGTTATCATGTGGAATTTGAGTTATATTACAACACTTTTCTTGATTTAGGTAAAACGTTATGGTTAATTTCACCTCCTCCTTCCACATTCCATGCTTTTATATCTAAAATTCTATGTGAAAGAGTAGGTGATGAATTATTTTACCAAAATAAATGTGTTGGTGGAAAGAAATGTGATCATTGTGGAAATATAAGTTTGTTTCATTCAAAGTATCTTATTGATATGAATGATCAATCATTTTCGAATATAATAGTCAATTGGAAGATATATGAATATATCAGCAACACAACTCCACATTCTTAGAATGTTATTTCCAAAAGGAATGATTTGAAAGTAGATAAAATCTATGTGATAGATTTTTTGAAGACGTTTGAGGAAGAAATTTATAAATACACCAAGCATTCACATAAATCTCGATGGAAAGACCTAAAATTCAAATAATCTCGTGAAGTGTTTCCACCAGGGACAATTTTGTTTGTAGTTGATTTTGCAAAGAATTACACATTCGTTGCACAAAAAGAAATACAGAGTGAATACTATCATTCTAATCAAATCACTATATTTGTCCACGTTCTATATAGACATGCTCAACGGAGTCTTGATAACATAGAAAGCACCAATGAAAATCAACATGTTATTAAAGAATATCACTTTTATATAAGTGATGATCGAGCACACGATACACATTATGTACAACATTTTTTTGATAAATTTTATGATTCATTGAAAGAATGTGGGATCATATTCAATCGACATTGGATATGGTCATATGGATGTGCGGGTCAGTTCAAATATTCATGATCATTCTATTGATTATGTCATATTCATAAGAAATCAATCATTACACATTGTTGTATTTTTTTTTAGATTGGTCGTGGAAAAGAAGAGCACGACAGTGCAGGGGCATGTGTAAAACGAGCACTTCAAAGGTACAAGATGAACCCTCATGCCAATCGATTTGAGTTCACTAATCAAGTTGTTGAATGGTGCAAACTGGTGCTAAACCATTAAAATAATCCGTCAATAGATGTGTGTAGGTGTGTACATATATACATGTTACACATGTACACAAGATATTTGTATTCACGTGCTCAAATTTATATGATATTCAATCATTTTCTTGGTAGATTTGAAGTTAACAAGTTTTTGTATTTTGCAGGTTTTTTGGGTATGTTGAAATCCAAGATGTAAATAGATCAATCCCATATGAATATGGTACAATACATGGGACATGAAAAGTGCATTTAGTTAAAACAAAACGCTATCAAAATGTGTTTTCATTTGATAGAAGAAATGAATCTTGTTTTTGTTCAGTTTGCATAGAGGAGATAGAATCCATAGAGATTTGTGAAAACAAAAATGTGGAATATGTTAAAGCTTGGAGACATATCGAACTTAATATAAAATGGAAAATTCCACTTGCAAGCTTAGAGGAGATGGAATCAAATGAAACTATAGTTTCAGTCGATGGTGATAGAGTTTTTGATCTTGTTAGAGAAGGTAGTTTTTATGTTTAAATATTTAAACAACTTGTAGATGTACTTGTGTGATAATCTAACACGAACTACTTGTTGGAACATACTAAATTATTTGTAGGTGATGTCTTTTCTATGGTTGCATCTATAGAAAACACTGAAAACGTGAAATATTATTTGATGTGATGCACAAAACCAAAGATAAGGTTATTAGAAGATTTTGATGATAACGATTTTATATATGAAAGAGGATCCATCGTATTGAAAGAATATTTTTTTCAAGAAACCCATCAAACCAATACTCATGTTCACTTTCAATACTACCAGTCAGATTTCATAAGTTGTCAATATATTCATTTAGTATGTGAAACACACATAAAGTTAATAGAAGTTCAATCAAGAAAAAAAACAAAAGTTAGAAAATGGAAAATGTTCAAAGTCGATCATGAACATATAATTGAAGATGGCATACCATTACGATTTCTTTAAACAAGTGACATGTACATTCTAGAATTTTATATTTTTCATTGAAAGTACATGTATTTATGAATATCTAGGATTCTATAATCATTTGGTTTAGTTTACTTTCATGGTCCATTCAAATAAGAAAAGTTATATTTTTGATGAATTATAAAGTTTACCGAGCCTTATTTACAATTTGAGGGAAGAACCTATAGATTGTATAGGGAACCTAAAATGACCTATACTTTGGGCTATTATACTAATCCTACAAATTATCCATCGTATACACAAATCCTTTAATGCATAACCAATTTACTACATAAAGGGTTTGTGTTCATTATTTGCAATGATTGAAATGTTTTTTCATATGAAGAGGATAACTTCATATCAAAACTAGGACCCATTTCCATGTCATTATAAGGGACTATTGATGGCTTAGAAAAGCTTTCACTAAATGTAGTTCCTTTCATAAAATCATCCACCTCTCTATTAATATCTCTAGGAATAATATCATTCTACAAATAAAAAATAACAGATCATCTAATAAGGCTTGGTTTGCTACATTTAGATTTTCATTTTTTTAATTGAATTTGGAGTATATTGAGAATTCAAGGTAGTGTATGATTAAAATCCTCATTAAAAATTTTAAAGACATCTTAAAAATTATCAATTTTAATTATGAAATTTTGAATTTTGATTCCAAAAGTGTCGATATATTAAATTGCTACAATGTGCATTTAGATTTCAATATCTTGAAGCAAATCAAACAAATTTGAAATTATGAGCTACTTGAAAAATGTGTATGATGAACCTAACACTACTTATATTCTACACATTAAACATATTTTTCATTAAGTTTGATTGAAAAAAATTAAGTTGAAAAATAATTTGATTTTGTGACCTGATAACAAAAAATAAAAAATAACACCATCTACTAAGGCTTGGTTTGTGGCATTTAGATTTTAATTTTTTAAATTGAATGTGGAGTATATTGAGAATTCAAGGTAGAGTATGATTAACATCGTAATTAAAAATTTTAAAGACATCCTAAAAAGTATCAATTTTAATTATGAAATTGTGAATTTTGATTCCAAAAGTGTTGATATATTAAATTGCTTTGCAATGTGCATTTAGATTTCAATATCTTGAAGCAAATCAAACAAAATTGAAATTATGAGCTACTTGAAAAATGTGTATGATGTTACCTAACACACATTTTAAACATAGTTTTCATTAAGTTTGATTGAAAAAACTTAAGTTGAAAAATAATCTGATTTGTGACATGATAACAAAGTTGGAAGTTTTCTCAATGTAGACCTTGTATTGTGGATGGTGCGTTGCTATCCCTGCAAATTTTTGAATATAAAGTTATTCAGTGATATTGAACAACACTCATATGTGTCATATTAATGGCACTAGTGAATACTTCCAATGTGCAAAGGATTGATAATCCATCAGCCCTTTTCTACCCTTTTCGATTCATAAACAATTTATATCAATATAAATTTGTCTATTGTGGTTTACCCCATGCCATAGAGTGATTTTCCTCGTAACAGAGTCCTTTAGTATTTTGTTGTTTATAACTTTATATGGGAGTTAGGGGTTGTGTTGCTTATAAATGTTAAAGGATAATGAATATAGGGGTTATATGTGTTGTCAATTTGGTTGTCATTGATGTCAACCTTGATAAATAGGTGAAGTGTCATTGATTGATTGATTTGAGAAGTATTGTCAATATTGGACATATTTTTATGAAGGTGACTTGAATATCAAGCATTGTCAATATTGGACATAATGTTATGAAGGTGACTTGAATGTCAAGACTTGTCAATATTGGACATAATGTTATGAAGGTGACTTGAATGTCAAGCATTGTCAATATTAGACATAATGTTATGAAGGTGACTTGGATATCAGTAGAAAGATAATATTTACTAATATATTGTATGATCTTGATACACTCATCATATATTGTATAAGGTTGAGATTATGACATTAACATTCATGCACAAAAGAATAAATTGTGAAGAAACTATCTAAATAAAAAGGGTAAATGGATAATCCAATATGGATCCATAAAAATCACAAATAAAGAAGTTAATAAGACATGGTTCTTTAAAAGTGATTCAGAAAATCTCAATTGAAGAAGAGTCTAGAGATGAGACAGAATATCAATGGTGGATGTTTTTTTAGGAAGCATTAACACCATCGAGTCACAAGTCGAGTCGATTCAAACAACAATAAGGTCAACTATCTAGAATTTGATCGACTGCAAGATGAGTCTAAGATAAGTCGACCGACTGCAAGCTTGCAGATTGATGTAAGTTGGAGAAGACAAGCCGGTCTATTTTAAGATGATTCAAAGACAAGTCGACCAGCTTAACGTCGAAGTCAAAGGAAAATTGAGTCAGGAAATATAAGTCATCCAAAGAAAGCGAGACAACCAAAGTCGGTTTTCTTCCAAGTCAAGTGAGTCCAATAAAGAAGTAACCTAAAGGTCGAAGTCGAATAAAAATTAAATACAAGTCGGTTCGAGGCTAAATAAATATGGGTCGACTAGAATTGAAATACTCAAGTCGAAATTTCTCCTATTTTAGTCGACCAAAAATATGTTTGTCAGTCGAATGAGGAAGCAAATACGAAAAAGGGTGAGACCAAGTCAAATCTTTAGTGACTAGCAACTAAGAGGGAACTGATTTTAATATAACCATCAATTATAATGTTTACAAGTTGATTTTAAATAATCACCAAAAAGGGAGATATGTGGAGGTCAATTTAGACATTCACGAAAAAGTAATATGTATTGAAGTCGATCTGGCATCCGATGGAAAAAGGAAACTCTAGGAAAGTTGTCTTCAAATAACATCATGTATCGGCCACCTCACACACTTTCTGGGGAAATTTTCAATGTGTCGGCTAATTGGGAATGTTTTGCAAAAACCCATGTCGTATAATTTTAAAATTTGTTTCCATCACTCCAGAATATTCATATGAAAATCATTGTCTAAATTGGTGTACGAAAATCAATAAATAAAAGATACCATTTTTGATAATTAAATGAAGGGGTGCAATGTTTCATTCCAAAAGGACACATTGTTTCAAAGTGGCACCCTTTGGAAGATTATATAATTAAAGGAATATGAAGGGAAGAGGGTGTCTTGGTGGATATATATATATATATATATATATATATATATATATATATATATATATATATATATAATGGATTGAATGAAAGTTCATTCTATCAGGTTGGTGCCTATTTACAAGATGAGTCTTGTCATGAGGATTGGATTCCTCACATCTTTGGATCTGAGAACTACAAGATGGATATTTTATCAGAGAGTTGGATCTCTCATATTCAATTGAAGATGAAGATATTAAAGGATTGCTTTTAATTGTATTCATTCAAGTTAAATAAATAAAAGAATGATATTTTATATACTTCATACCATTTGTGTTATACATTTTTATGAATAATTAATTGAACTGGATATATCTTATTTGGTTAATTTAGTTAATCTATGAAAGTGTGGAAAGTAGCCAAAATTTCCAGACATTGATTCACCCCCCCCCCCTCTCATTGTCAGTGTGTGTTTCAACAATTGGTATCAGAGCAGGTTCCTTCACTACAGTTTAACCACTCAATTGTTCTGAAGAGAACAATTGGTATCAAAGGTATCTTCAAAGAAAAATAGTTTATTCATTGGAAGGAAGATCCTACTAAACACACAAATGGATGAACAAATGGCTCTCTCCACAAATGAAGCTCCTTTATTTGATGGAAAATACTACACTTCATGGAGGGAAAGAATGAAAATATATATGAAGTCAAGAGGATTTGGAGTTTGGGACTCGGTAGTAAGTAATCCTTGGTTCTTAACTACCTCAACGAAAAAATCCAAAACTACAAAAGAAGAAAAGAGAAAGAATTCAATGGCATTAAAAGAAATCCATAATAGACTGTCAGACTGAATCAAAGAAAATATGGGACACTAAACCTCTACTAAAGTATTATGGCTCCATCTAGATATTTCTTATCAGAGTAAAGTACAAAAAATAGAAAAACAAGACAATACCATCAATGAATTGATGCAATCCCAAGTCATCAATAAATAAGACAACCTAAACAAGGAATTGATGCAATCCCCAGTCATCAATAAAGAAGACAAATCAAACAAGGAATTGATTTAATCCCCAGTCATCAAATAAGAGGACAACTAAAACAAGTAATTGATGCAATCCCTAGTCATCAATGAAGAAGACAACTCCATCAAGGAATTGATGCATACCTCAGTAGTCACTGAAGAAAAAATATTGAATCTTAAGATTGATGTTATAACTGCATTAGAAGAGATTTGTATGGAACCAGGAAATGGTATATATATTGAAGTTCCTGTGGAGGCTCTTGACAATCTCGAATACACAACTATGTGCACTCTAGAAGAGTTTGAGAAACTTCAAAATAAAGATATGTTTCTACTAAAATAGTTAGATCAATCTAACAACCATGAAGAGTAAGAACAAAATATTCACTTAGAAGACAAAGAAAAAGAGATCAATAGATTAAATAATAAATTTGTTGATCTAACAAAATAAATGAATGAGTTGAAGGCATATGAAAAACTCAATAAATGCACAGAAGAATTAGAAGAAACAAAAGAAATGGTCAATAGTCTAAATACTAAAATTAAAGAAGTTAAGGAAAGTCAAGAAACCCTGAAGAGCCAATTGACTAAAAAGGAAGAATCATGCCACACGCTAGGATTGGAAATCATCAACCTCAAAAGGATTCAACTAGAAAATAAGGAAGAAATCAAAAGATTAAATATTGAAGTTGTTGATCTAATAAAAAAAATAGAATATTTGAAGACATGAAAAAACAAATAAATGCATAGAAGTCTTGGATGAGACAGAAGAAATAGTCATCAGTCTAAATATTCAACTTGAAGAATCTAAGAAAATAGAAGAAGACTTGAAGATCTAGTTGACTAAAAAGGAAGAAACATGTCACATGTTGGAATTGGAAGTTATCAACCTCAAAAAGAAGAATGAAAAGACAAAAGAAACTTTCAAATTCCATCGCAGCTCATCCATCCTGGATAATATCTGGAACAATCAAAGGCCAATCGATGAAAAAAAATTTCTTGGGTGAAATAAGAAAGAAGAATGTGGAAAGTGGAACACCATTCACAAACATTAGAAAGGATTATCCTCCTCAAAAGGAAAAAGTGCAGTCACAAACCAAATACAAACCATGAACTTTGTTAAAGGAGGAAGCTATAAAAATAAAAAAGAACAAGAAACATATCAAAAGGAAGACTTATCATGTCACAACAGGCTCGAGTATGGAAACAACTTCAATGATTATTTCTTTTCTTGTAAAAGTTTTGGTCACAAATCATTGGAATAAAAGAGTCCTAAAAAGAAAATTTCAGGAACGTCCAATAACTTAATGAGATGTTGGAGATGCAATTATGTTGTGCACACAACAAAGTTTTTTCATACCCTGAGATTCTACAACTATGATAACTTTGGGAACAACTCCCAAGACTGCAGGAAATTAAGAAGACAACCCATGAAACATAATCCATACAAGTCAGGAAGGAAAACTAATGAACTTTGGAAGAAAAGAAGAGAGGATAAATCTCAAAGGACAGATGTAAAAAAGAAAATTTCATCAAATAGAGTGCCTTATGGAAATATATGGAGAATCAAAGATGAAGTATAAAGAAAGAAATATGATGAAGATCATGCACCTAAAAATGAAGAAATTGATAACAATAAACTGATGGATGAAACTCCTAATAAGGAATGTGAAATTCAAAGATTTTCATATGAAGAGGAACAAGCTCAAGGAAGAAGAATTTCTAAAGAAGAAGATGAAGAAGATTATGGTGCACAAAATAGTGGTTATGATGATGAACTCTCAAAATAAAATCAATCTATAGAATAGTGTGATGAATAAAACAAATAATATCTAAATAAGAAAGAAACAAAGGGAGTTCAAAATATATAAAGACAAAGTATGAACAACGCAAGTTATTAATGATATGAAAGAACAATAAATATCTCTTGGAATCAAAGAACTAAAGAATATCAAGAAGAAGAAGAAATAGATCAAGAAGATCAGTAAGATTCACACCCTTGTTCCTTATGACAAAGGAGAAGGCAGTGAAACCCTATTTGAACACAAAAATCCCAAGAGATTGAGATAACAACTGACACATTCACAAGGGGACAAAAGCGGTAAAAGTTTTATTGCCTTTGTCATTGATGTCAAAAGAGGAGAGATAAACAATAAAAACAAAGTCCAAAGAAAATCGAAAAAATACAGGGGGAGCATCACCTCATGGGGAGAATCACCTCAGGGGGAGCATCATCCCATGGGGAGAAGAGAAATATCCCCTTTTTCATTGTTGTCAAAGGGGGAGAGATAAAGAGTAAACAAAGTCAGCTCAAAGGACTCAAAATACATAATACATTTCACAAGGGAAGTAAGATTGTTTTACTAAGGTTGCCATCAATAACAAAGGGGGATATTGTTTGCAATTTGGTTGTTATTGATGTCAACCTTGATAAATAGGTGAAGTATCATTGATTAATTGATTTGAGAATCATTATCAATATTGGAAATATTGTTATGAAGGTGACTTGAATGTCAAGCATTGTCAATATTGGAAATAATGTTATGAAGGTTGGACATAATGTTATGAAGGTGACTTGAATGTCAAGAATTGTCAATATTGGACATAATGTTATGAAGGTGACTTGAATGTCAAGCATTGTCATTATTGGAAATAATGTTATGAAGGTGACTTGAATATCAGTAGAAAGATAATATTGACTAATATATTGTATGATCTTGATACACTCATCCTATATTGTATAAGGTTGAGATCGTGTCATTAACATTCATGCACAAAATAAGAAACTGTGAAGAAGCTGTCCAAATAAAAAGGGTAAATGGATAATCCAATATGGATCCATACAAATCACAAATAAAGAAGTTAATAAGACATGGTTTATTAAAAGTGATTCAAAAAATATCAATTGAAGAAGAGTCTAGAGATGAGACAAAATTTCAATGGTGGATGTTTTGTGAGGAAGCATTGACACCATCGAGTCACAAGTGGAGTCAATTCAAACAAAAATAAGGATGACTATCTGGAAGTTTATCGATTGCAAGATGAGTCGAAGACAAGTCAATCAAATTCAAGCCTGTAGATTAACAGATGTTGGAGAAGACAATTCGATCGATTTCAAGATGATTCAAATACAACTCGACCAACTGAAGGTCGAAGTTGAAGGAAAATTGAGTCAGTAAATACAAGTCGGCCAAAGCAAGTCGAGACGACCAAAGTCAAATTTCTTAAGTCGATTTTATTCCAACTCGAGTGGGTCCAAGAAACAAGTAACCTAAAGGTTGAAGTCAAAGAAAATGTAAATACAAGTTAGGTCATGGTTGAAGCAAGATGGGTTGACTAGAATTGAAATACTCAAGTCGAAATTTCTCCTAGTTGAGTCGACCAAAAAGATGTTTGTCAGTCGAATGAAGAAGAAAATATGAAAAAGGGTGAGACCAAGTCAAATATTTAGTGACTAGCAGCTGAGAGGGAACTGATTTTAATATAACCATCAAGTAAAATGTTTATAGGTTGAGTTTAAATAATCACCAACAAAGGAGATATGTGGAGGTCAACTTAGACACTCACGAAAAGATAATATGTGATAAAGTCAATCTGGCATCCGACGATGAAAGGAAAATCTAGGCAAATTTCCTTCAAAGAGCCGCCTGTACCGGCCACCTCGCACACTTTCTAGGGAAATTTCCAGTATGTCGGATAATTGGGCATGTTCTGCAAAACACCCATGTTGTATAATTTTAAAATTTGTTTCCATCACTCCATAATCTTCATACGAAAATCATTGTCTAAATTGGTGTACGAAAATCAATTAATAAAAGTTACCATTTGTGTTAATTAAATGAAGGGGTGCAATATTTCATTCCAAAAGGACACATTGTTTGAAAGTGGCACCCTTTGGAGGACTATATAATTAAAGAAATATGAAGGGAAGAGGGTGTGTTGGTGGATATATATATATATATAATGGATTGAATGAAAGTTCATTCTATCTGGTTGTTGCATGTTTACAGGCTGAGTCTTGTCATGAGGATTGGATTCCTCACATTTCAGTTGGATCTGAGATCAACAATTTGGGTCTTGTTATGAGGGTTTGATTCCTTATTTTCTCAATTGTATCTAAGAACTAAAAGATGGGTCTTGTATCAGAGAGTTGGATCTCTCATATTTAGTTAAAGCTTAAGATGTTAAAGGATTGATTTTATTTGTATTCATTCAAGTTAAATAAATAAAAGAATGACATTTTATCTACTTCATACAGTTTGTGTTATACATGTTTATGAATAATTAATTGAGTTGCATATATCTTATTCAGTTAATTTATTTAATCTATGAAAGTGTGGAAAGCAGCCAAAATTTCCAGACATTGATTCACTCCCCTCTCTCAGAGTTAGTGTGTGTTTCAACAATATGTATTAGGTTATAGGGGTTATAAGGGTGAGGGATTACATTAGTTATATTTAGAGGTGAGGTAGGTCAAGGGTAATAATTGTTAAAAGGTAAATGGTTACAAGGGTTAGATGTTACATTGTGGATTATAAAGGTCATGAGTTAGAGGGTGATAAGGGATATAGAGGTTGTGGGTCAAGAAATATAGGGGTAGATTCATGATATGGGTAATGGGTTATAGGTGTTAAAATTAGAAGTTACAAGTGATAAGGGTTTAGGGTTATAAGGGTAAGTGATTATATGGATTTAGGTTATCGAGGTTAGGGTAATATGGGTAATGTTTAGGGGATTTGTTATAGCAAGATTTTCCTCACCATTGCTATCTTGCACAGAGGCCTTTTTACATTTCCCTATGCAGACTTGTCATCCCTTTTTGATGAATCTAGAGCTAAAAATACATGTTTTTCCACATATACGTGCCCTATATACTATACAACATGTGTATACACAGGTTGCTCCACTACAATATGCGTACATCGGGATTTGTTCTAGAAAATACAAAAATGAAGTCAAGTTTCCATGTCATGACAAGAGATCTCTGATCCTTGGCCTTCCATATACTGTAAATGTTTCGACTCGGCCCTTCAATTGCATTTTGAAGGCTAGAAAGCACAATTTCGAGCTATGGAAAAGAGGAGAAAGCATTCAACTTTAAGAGCAAAGTTACTCTGGAGAAATTACTTCATATTGAGTCTACATCCCTTTGTCCCACAAGTCTGAACATAGTGTTTAGCCCCCAAGATCTTTCCCTATTGTTGAGAGAACCTCATTGTCTCTTTTCTATGAGCTTGCCTTTGGTGGAGGATTCAAGTGGTGGAGGCCCAGTTGGAAGGAACTTGGTTTCTTGGTTTCAAACCATGCCGACACGGAAGTCTGTAATGTTGTTACTTCTGCTGATCATTTATTAATAGAAATACTCCTTTCCCGTCCTATTGGTATTATGAAAATATATGATTATTATCCATGGGCATGTTTGTAATGCTTATTAACGGATTATGTTATTTAATGTGCTAACCCCTTTATATTATCACTATATACTTGCTATGCTTGTTTGTTGAGAACTTGTTGCAGGTATAAATCTTTGGGTCGAAGTGCTCAATGGTGGAACATCATTGAACATTGGATCGAGGTAGGCCTCTTTTCTATCTTGCACATTAGTTTATATAGTATACGTTGGAATTGAGTTGATTTCCACAGTCATACCTGTCTGTTGTGGTTTAACCTGGCCATAGAGATTTTTTCCCTTGTAATAGGATTTAAGTGTTATAAGTCTAATAGATTAGTGTCATCGGTGTTAGGAGTTAAGGGTTATATAATTTTGGAGTTATATTATAGGTTAAAAGGGTTGTTTATTATGGTTTATAGTGATCAAGTATGAAAGGTTATAGTGATTATTAGGTTTAATTGTTATAGGTTCATTACTATTAAGGTTTAGGAGTTTTAACTTCTTGAGATCATGGGTGATACATTGCAGGATAAAAGGGTTTATATGCATTGTAGAGATTATGAATCATAATTAGTGGTCATGGTGGATAAGGGTTCGTATAAGTTATAGGGATTAATGGTTACATATTATGTGGATTAATCTTATAGATACTTATTCATATGTGGGTTGGAAGTTATAAATATTGGGAGTTAAGTATTATAAGAGATAGGATTTAAGGGTTATTGGTGTTCAAGATTGTGGGTTACATGTGTTTGTGCTTGAATATTACAAGTTATAGGGGTTAGGGGTTCTATCGATTACAAGGTTTATGAGTTAATGTTTATAAGGTTTAATAATTATGTAATACCCCTAGGCTGAACCCCAACTGTAAATGTAAATACAAATGTACTTAAGTTGGTGAGTTGTTTTATATCATTTTTGCATGCACCTTCCATGGTATGGTGCGCACATGTACTGAGCACTAAATGATGAAGTGTGCACATTCCAGGATACCACACGCAGAAAAATTAAGTGCGTGTGATTTTGAGGACAGAGAGTCTTTATGTATATGTTGTGTTTTATAGACTGGTGAGCCAGTTATTATAAGCTAGGAGACGTATGTGTTGAATTAGATTAGAGAGGCTAGATGCTAAAGGCCAGTGAGCCTATTTTTTTATATGTCTTATCATTAATATAATACATCGTCATGTGTAGACCAACCATGATAAAAGAGTATGGGGGACTAAACTCGACTAGTTAGGGAAAGGGGGATAAAAGTTAAGGATAAGGGCTAAGATAGGGAACTTAAGCCATAAAGGGATATTATATTAATATTCCTTAAAGTATAAAGTATGGATAATTATTTTATCCTAAGTTCTAAGGATGGGGACAAATGGGCCAAAGTAGTTCTCAACATGACAAGTGTCAAGTTGGGAACATGCATACATATAGTTTGGACTTAGTTCATTTTCCATTGATTCCATCATCATTCACTCAGTCATTCAATTGTCCTCCATAACTTCTTGTACTTGTACCTATACCGATACCTATACTTGTACTTGTACCCTTACTTGTACCTATACCTATACCTAGTTAGCTTAGGAACTGGACTGAAGAAGCAGGTTGTTAGGCTCGTGGGATATTAAAGAGGTGGGTTGTCAGGCCTGTGAACAATTCTCTATAAGTGAGAGAATTGTTGGGAATTGATTTCTCGAAGCTGCCAAACTGTAGCTATAGGGCTCTGGGACTTCCTGTCCAGCCTATTGTTGAAGCCCTGGAAAGAAAGTGGGGTAGATGAAGGAATGTCAACAAAGAAGGGGCACACCTCCTAGGGTGGGCCAGGCATGTGGGGAATGAGGAATTGTAGGCTGTTAGTTTGAGTTGGAACCTGTGATGGAGTTTTTTCCTGTTGTCTGAGATACATTAGCCTAGTTAGGAATTCCTTTACCCAGGTAGAGTTTAGTCCCAGCTTGGGGGTGACCCACTACTGAGAATTTTGAGCAGTGTGGTCTAAGGCTGGGATGAATGTGGAAGCTCTGCACCTAGTTGGTGATATTTTTACCAAGATAAGTGTCAATTGTGTGTTAAATTACATGTTGCATTACTATTTATGCATTTATTTTTATGGGTTTTTCCTGTGTGTGTTTCATGTATATTTTTATTATTATCTTGTATGAATCTATTCATTTGCATAGTTTCTATATGTTTAAATTTTGTATATAGTTCAAAAAAAACTATGTGGCATAGCCCAGTTGGATGTCGGGGATGCTACAATATGGTATCAGAGCTCCATTTTTCAACACTGATCCTGGATGGGTCGAGCAAGTTGAATTGAAGTGAAATTTCACAGAGAATTGATTTTGAAGTGGCCAAATTTCAAGTTATAGAGCGTCCATGAAAAATTACAGAGCCCCAATTTCTGTTGTTAAATTCATGGGAAAATTGAGAAATTTAGCCAAGTGGTGAGATATTATTAATTTAATATTTGTTCTAGCAAATTCAGACCTGGAATTGGTCAAACTTGAAGTTACAGGGAAGCCATGACAAATGGAGCACTTTTAGTTTATTAAAATTCTCAATTCGTGAATTGAGTTTGGGAAAAAATTGTTTCAAGAATTTCAACTATTAGTGATTCATTGTTGCAGAGGTTGAATTGGTGTTGTTCGGGTGAAATTGAACAAATTTCATAGTTCCAGAATGTCTATGGTGAAAATTGGGAAAAAGTTTGGTAAAAGCTCCAATTTTTGCAGCGAAATTCACGAGGAATTGATGCACAGAAAAATGAAGGTGCATAGGTGTGCGCACTAAAAATGAGTGATGTGTAGTGAAAATCTTGTGATGTGTGGAAAAGAAGGGTGTGTGGATGTGCACGCTAAAATTTGGTGTTGTGGAGTACAAGTTTGAATGCACAAAAAAAATGGTGTGCGTGTGTGTGCACTTAAAATTTGGTATTGCGGTGCAGAATTGTTAATGGATGAAAAATAATGGTGCGCAGGTGTGTGCACTTAAATTTGGCATTGCACGAAGTAGAACTAGAGAAACACGGAAAAATAATAGTGTGTGGATGTGTGCACTAAATTTAGCATTGCACGGTGCAGATTGGGTGGCGCATGCATAATATTGGTGCACGCGGTCTGTGCATGCATAATATTCACATGCGTGGTGTGCACACGCATAATATTGGTGCGTGTAGTGTGCGTAGTATTGGAAGAGCGTAGTATTGGAAGAGCACAGAGGAATTTTGTTGATGCACACACACTATTGGTATGCAATGCATGCATGTTGAATATTCCTGCCGCGTTATGGTTTAATTAAATGGTGTGCGCGGAGTATTGGTGTGCGGTGGGAGCGTACTAAAATTTGGCATGGTGCGGCACGTAGAGTACAATGCACACAGAATATTAGAATGCAACACAAAAATTGCACGCAAAAGGTATTAGTATATGAACCAAAATTATGCATGGTAGATATTGGCGCACGACACAAAAGTAGTGTGCACCAGATATTGGCACGACAGAGAAGTCATCCACATTGGTTATAGGTGAGCAGAGCATGTGCTACCTTATGGTGTTGTTGTGCAGGCTAAATATGGGTGTACATTTTTAAATTTGTGCATGCGAATTCGTTTGGTTGGTCTATGACAGTGGAAAACCATTGAATTTTTGCGACATTTTTATACTGTTTGAAGGTCATCTTTTTGCAGCGCATTTTTTAGTCCTTAAACAACATTTTTAGCTACTCAAAAACCTTGAGAACATAATATACCAAGGTACACTTTGTCTTTGTAGCTCAAATGAAATATCCCAGAGAGAGTTTTCTAGTGGTGTAAAGCATTCGTCAAACGGAGCTTTTATGAGGATGTTACAGGACAAACAATGGAGGGTAAATTTTAAGATCGAACTAACTTCGAATGGCCATAAATTTCTGCTCCGGAATTAGATTGAGGCATAGGAGAAGTATATTGAAAGATATTGAACCATATAAAACATTCCTAGGGATGAATTAAAATTATGGGAAATAAAAAAATGTTTAAGATGGAAAAGAAGGTACATGTAGCATTCCAGACCAAAAACACTAATTGGCCTAGAACTTCAACAGAATGTAACTAGCAACCCAGAACCTAGAAAGAGGTGAAACTTGGACATACTTTCCAAAATATGTATATGAAGACACTCAATTGATATCCTACTAAAAACCCAATGGAGTAGGTCAAAAATGCATAATTTACAACACATATTTGCACCAAGTTGAAGTTTGAACAGAAAAATTATTGAATAATTTTCAAATAACCATAACTTTTTGCTCAAGACTTAGAATTGAGCATGGAAGTAGGCATTGGAAAGGTCTTGGACAATAGAATATAACTATTCACCCAGAAAATTGATCTAGGCATTCAATTTTCAGGAAATCAGAAAAAAGAATTATGATGCATTATTGAACCAGAATTGTACAAAATTTCATGAATCTGTTAAATTATTTAGCCTAACAAATTTGGTTGGTTGCACATTTTACAGAGTTAACAGTTGTTAGATCATATTAGTATTATCACAGAGTGCAGAGGGATGGAATATTCACAGGGGGATTACAGTCAGGAAGATGAGATCAGAGGGATGGATGTCCATATGGGAATTGAAGGAACAAACTCAAATGGACATGGAGAAGGAAAGGAAGAAAACATGAATATGGTAGAGACCATTAAAAATTTGCAAAAGGATGTCCAAATCCATAAATATGATAATGAAAGGATTATTAAATACACGGAGAAGTAGGAGGACTTCAAAATGAAGTTAATGCAGAGCTTGAACATAATAGAAAAGAAATTGGATAAGGAGAGTGGCTCAAGAAAATCAGGAAGTCACAGGTCTCCTGATGAAAAAAGAAGAACAAGAAGTGTTAGCAGACATCACCATCACTCCCTGAGGAATTCCAATAGGAGAGAACATATCAAATCAATTCCATCCCTTGTCAGGAAGAATAAGAGGTCTAGGGTGGATGAGCTATGAGGAGAAATGAACAAAATCAAACCTCCTACATTTGATGGTGAGCATAAGAAGGATGAAGATGCAGAGACATGGTTGTTAGGAATGAGAAAATATTTTCAATTGCATAATTACTCTTCTCATGTAGAACAAAGAATTTCCATCTATCAACTCAAGGGAAAGGCATCCATGTGGTGGGACCAACTTATGCAGGTGCAACACATTAAAGAGAAAAATGTTACTTGGAAGGAATTCAAGAAGTATTTCGAAAAGAAATACTTGACTAAGAGATACTATGACAAGAAAATGAAAGAGTTCTTTGAACTCAAACTTGGGAGTATGACCATAGATGAATATAAAAGAAGGTTTTTATAAATGCTGAAGTACGTTTCTTTCATCAAGGATGAGATAGTTAGGATTCAGAGATATTTGAGTGGATTTTCAGCATTCATCAGTGACAAAATACAATATGATGATCAAAAAACATTAGAGGAGACCATAAGGCAATATAAATTCTTATATGATCAACATAAAGTAAATCCAACTTTCCAAAAGTCTTGGGAAGACAAGAAGAAATTCAATATAGATCAGAGGAAGAAGGGGACTAAGCCACCATTCTTCATAAATAGTCCTCAGGGACAACCAACTTCTAGAGAACCTAGAATGATTGAGACAGGGTGGAAAAGGCCAAGGCAGACACCTATTCAATGTTGGGGTTGTAAAGGATATCATTTGTATAGAGATTGTCCTCACACAGGTGAAAAAATGAGGATTGTTCACAATGTACACCAAGATGAAACTATGGAGGACATGAGAAGAAATGTACCAAGGATCTATGCAAACCTAGACAACAAGCAAGGAGAGTTTCAGTCACATATGATTGAAGTGGAAAGTATGATAAACAACCAAACCATTTCTATTTTAATTGATTCAGGATCTAGTCATAGTTATATAGATCCTAATATGGTGGAAATATTGCATTTTCCAAGAAGAAATCATGGAAAATCTTGGTTGGTGCAGCTGGATACTGAAGAAAAAAGAAAAGTTAATGATATGGTTAAGGCATGTCCTATGGACATGAATGGACTAAACACCAAGGAAGATTTGAACATCTTTCCTTTAGGTTCCTATGTTTTTATAATTGTGATAGATTGGTTGGAAAAAAATCATACTATAATAGATTTTCATAATAAGGCATTTACTTGGTTGGCTGAGGAAGGGAACCTAAGGATGGTGCAAGGAATTCCCAGGGCAATAGCCATCAGAGAAATTTCAGCATTGCAGCTGAAGAAAATTTACAGAAAAGGGTGTCAAATATTTGCAGCACATATGGAAGAGACACCTAAAGACAAGGTGTCAAATATTGAATATTATTCAGTCCTAAAAGAGTTTGAATATGTGTTTAAGGAAATACATAGATTACCCCCTAAAACAGACATTGATTTCTCCATAAATTTGATGTGTGGAGCAACTCTAGTATCCAAGACTCCCTATAGGATGAGTACACTAGAATTGAAGGAGTTGTAGATGCAACTTGAAGAGATACTAAAGAAGGGATATCTACACCCAAGTGTCACCTTGTGGTGCCCCGATTTTATTTTTGAAGAAGAAGGATGGAACATTGAGACTTTGCATTGACTTCAGGCAGTTGAACAAAGTAACTATGAAGAATAAGTATCCTTTTCCAAGGATCGATGACCTCTTTGATCAGTTGAAAGATGCAAAAATATTCTCCAAGATTGATCTTAGGTCGAGTTATCATCAAGTAAGAATTAAAGAAGAAGACATTAGAAAGTCTACTTTCAGAACAAGGTATGGTCATTATGATTTCACAATGGTGCCACTTGGGTTATCAAATGCACCAGTTGTCTTCATGTGTTTAATGAATGGTATTTTCAGAGAATACTTAGATAAGTTTTTCATTGAATTTTTAGATGACATTATTATATATTTTAATTCAGAGGAAGAGCATGAACAACACTTGAGGATGGTATTACAGGTATTAAGGGAGAATCAATTGTATGCCATATTGAGCAAGTGCTCATTTTATCATAAGAAAATTCATTATTTGGGACATATCATTTCGAAGGAAGGGATAGCATTGGATCCTGAGAAGATAGAGACCATTAGAGGATGGTTAGAGACAAATAATGTGACAAAGGTCAAATCATTCATGGGCCTTGCAGGCTATTATAAGAGATTTATTGAAGGATTATCAAAGATTGAACACCCAATCACTTCCTTGCAAAATAAGGGTGTGAAGTTTCAGTGGACATTGGATTGTGAAAAGAGTTTCCAACACTTGAATCATTTATTAACAAGTGATCCAATACTAAGGATTGTTGATCCAAATGAAGACTTCATTGCATGCATTGATGCATGTAAAAAATGGATTGGTGGAGTCCTTACTCAAAATGGGTTTGTTGTATGTTATGAATCAAGGAAGTGAAGGAGCATGAAAGGCACTATGCCACTCATGATTTGGAGTTGGAACCCATAGTGCATGCCTTGAGGAAGTGGAGGCACTAACTCATGGGGAAAAGGTTCAAATTGAGGACAGGCAATAATGGTCTGAAATATTTAATTGATTAGCCAACTCTAAATGCAAGGCAAAGCTGGTGGTTAGAATTTCTCAGTGAATATGACTTTGATATAAATCATATCAAAGGGAAAGAGAACAAGGTTTTTGATGCACTTAGTAGAAGGGTGCATGAGTTGAATGCTAAATCCATAAGAATGTACCAATCATATTTGAAAGACAGAATCTTGGAGGCTATAAAATCAAATTTGCAATACAGGGAATTAGTAGAAAAATTAAGAAAGGTATTTTGCAGTAGAAAATTGAATACTATAAGCTAGAAAATGATGAAATTCTCATATACAAGGGCATAATTTCTATACCAAATTCACAGGAATCAAAAAATATGATATTGAGATAAATGCATAATGTACCTTATGTTGGGCACCCAGGTTATCAGAAAACTATTGCAGTTGTCAAGAGACAATATTATTGGCTAGGAATGAAGAAACAAGTTGTTGATTTTATTGCCAATGTTTGGAGTGTCAAAAGATCAAGGCTGAGCATAGACACCCAACTGGTTTTCTAGAGACATTACCCATTCCTGAGTGGAAATGGGAAGTGGTAACAATGGATTTCATCATCAAAATTCCTATAAAAAACAAGCAGCATGATTCTATTATGGTAGTGGTGGATAATCGTACTAAAGTTGCCCATTTTATTCTAGTAAGTCTCACTCACAAGGCATCCAACATTGTTGATATTTATATGAGAGAAATTGTTCAATTACATAGTATACCCAAGATAATTTTGTCCGACAGAGATCCAAAATTTACATCAAATTTTTGGAAAGGATTAATTAAGGGATTTGGAACAAATTTGAATTTTAGTACAGCTTATCATGTAGAATCAAATGGACAAACAGAGAGGGTGAATCAAGTGATTGAGGATATGTTGAGGATGTATGTGATGGATAAACCATCAAAATGGAAACACTACCTACACTTAGTAGAGTTTGTTTATAAAAATGGGTACCAAACATGGATAAAGATGAGCCCATTTGAGGCACTTTATGGCAAGATGTGCAACACACTAGTAAGTTGCGACAACCCAACAAAAAGAGTAGTGGTTGGGCCAGAATTACTTAGGGAAATGGAAGAGAAAATGTTGAAAATAAAACATAATTTAAAGGCTACCCAAGACAGGAATAAAATCTATGTTGATAAGGGAATAACTCACATGGAATTTAAAGTGGGTGACCATGTTGTTGGATAGACCAACCACACTAAGAGGGGGGGTGAATCAGTGTAGGGATGTTTTTCAACTTCCCTTCACAAAAACTCCTTAGTTAGCAATCACCATTTACTCATCACTTATTTCTGTCATTTATAACCAATTGTATGTGAACATATATCAACAATAGATAACAAAAACATATATCATCAATAAGCCATCACACAAAGAACACAAGATGTATGTAAAATTTTATTTTTATTATGGACTAAAATGATTGGGTTTATCAGCAACAACTTAATAGATTATCAAATCCACAAGAGCACCAGCTCTGAAATGCAAGACTCAACTTACACAAATCAACACCAACAGAGAAGAGGATTCAATCCTCAACATATACAAATTTGTTAATAGGTACGTGACCTGTCAGTAGTGCAACACACGTATGTGTGTGCCCTACCAAAGTGCAGCCTATGTATGTACATGGTCACACTCACAACAACCTACATATGCCTCCTGAAGAACTATGGTTTTCACTCCTTGAAAACTTAGATACTCTACAGCCTCTGTCACATCCACTTCTTCCTTTCACTATCCAATCTGTAACATAACCAATATCAACACATCTATGTTCTCCAACATTTTACTCATGCTCCTCAACCATACAATATGAATGTTACTTAATCATGTATAAGTAACTAGTATATTATGGCAACCATATCAATACTGAAACACAAGAGTGTTTCTCACTCATTCAATCAACCACATAAACCATATCACAATAGCCATACCAAGAATTCCTTAATAATTCACCATACCATAAGCAAGAGTATCCATCAAAACAATCATGTAACCATACCAAAACTTCTATGATAGATATGATCCCATAGAATGCATATTTGGAGCTTGCTTCAGACTTCAGGGACCTGGCACAAGCTCTTACTCAAGTCTCCATGACTCTCTCGAACTGTATGCACTCTGACCTCCTTCAGCTCATGTGTGTACATGCTCTAGATCACTTTAGTCTGGGTATGTATGCACTCTGGATCACTGCAACCTGTGCACTCCTTCAGAAACTAGGGTTTCTAAACTTCCGAAACTTTTGTCGTCAAGATCTCAGACTTACAGAAACTTCAATGAGTTCATGAGAACCTACAATCACTCTCTCACTAAGAATAGATCTTCAATATATGCTCAATAGATATGTTTACAGGAGACCCTTTCTCTCTTATTTATACTCTCCAAGTAGCTTCCTTAGAATCATTCACTTAGCCACTTTGTCCACATATCCACTTTGTCCACTTAGCCACTTTGTCCACATAGCCACCTTTGTCCAAGTTTATCCACTTAGACACTTGTTCACAAGGCCACTTTCCACTTAACTCGCTTTCCTTATTTTAGGGTTAACCCACTTATAACCACTTTCCATAATTAGAAAGTTCTCCATTAAATTTATTATTTAAATAGTCATCTTTGACTTAATCACTTCACTTTATTATTTAAATAATTTATTCTTTGCAAACACTTTGAATTATTTGACCTTTTGGGGCTTCTAGACAACACTTGAGGGTCCTCCAACTTTGTAAGTCCATAACCCTCAAACCATGAGGAGTTAGTGGCATTCCACATACCACTAGAAATGGCATGGAAATAATTATCCATCTAGGATAGTTTCAATGAAAAATTCATTGATCTTTATCTCATTATTCCATAATTAATATTGGGTTCTCTAACCATACTTCTAGGATAACTTAACCACAAATCGTCTTCCCATGAGGGATTTCACCATAAGGGGACCACTTTGGATTTCATTCATTTGTACTTCCTATAAACCATGAAAAGACAATATTTAGTCATCAATCCAACTAGAATAACCCATGACAACACATCGATATGACATTGTCCCTTTGTCAGTGATTCCATGCATGACCACATGATCCAACGATCAATATATTAATGCAAAAATCCATCTATGAATCACATATAAATGACAACACATATATGTATATTCATCTATGCATCATATATCAATGACCACACATTGATCCATATTCATCTATGGATGACATCATCTATGCATTATATATCAACGACAACACATTGATCCATCTTCATCACATAACTATGAATTCTTCTATGCATCATATATCAATGACAACACTTGACATCAATCCATTTACAACAATGACAATACATACTACATCAATATAATATGACAAGACATTGTTCCTTTAACATCAATGACAACATGATCCAATAATCTCCCCCTTTGGCATTGATGGCAATACCAACATTGATGTCAACACCAATCATTGATGGAAACATGTGGTCATGGCATTGATCTTCATCAATAGTCATATCAATCACATCAATGTGACTATCTCTCCCCCTTTGGCATTAATGGAAAAGGGTAGTTCTCTCCTTGGGGCTGCTCCCCTTGCCTGAACTCTCCTTAGAGTTGCTCCCCCTGCCTGAATGCCTTTGATATTCCTCTGAATAATCTTTCCCCTTTTGAGCAAGGGATATCACTCTGATGTAATGTTTAAGATATATCGCTCATGCTCCTCTTGTGACCATCACTCCCCCTTGAACCATGCCTCTGTGCTCTTTCTCCAAGTATTTACCTTTTCATATGATAAATATCTCCTCCCAAAATCATGGTAAGAAGAATGACTCCCCTTGTGGGTATGTCTCCCCCTATCTTCTCTGCAATATGGACAATATGCTACCACTGCAATATGCTTCTGCTGTAAATGCTACTGCTCAACTGGAATAGAGATCAACTTCTCAAGAATGATCCGCTCTTCCTATGATGATCCCCAGACCTATCCATCCATAAAACTCGTGCCATACCATACATCATGAAGAAAAATATATGTCAAAAATGAATAGAGAATCATGAACAAAACATCAACCATGTATATCATGTACCATATTCTGTGCCAACCATGCACAACACCCATGTACATCAACCATGTACATCATGTTCCATATTGTGTTCCAACCATGCACAACACCCATGTACATCAACCGTTTACATCATGTTTCATATTGTGTGCCAACCATGCACAACACCCATGTACATCAACCATGTACATCAATACCATGAAATATACCATAAGATGTCATCAATGGAGTGTATCAACCATATGCCAATAATGTGTACCAACCATATGCCTCTACCAACATGTCAATCATGTGCCTCAAACAAGTTTCATATCACTCATGATATGCCTCTACCATGAACCAAGTGCCACAACCATGTATCTCAATCAATCAAGTTTCTTAACTATATCATCCCATACATCATGTACCAAAGTATATGCTAAAACATGTAATTCCAATGATGTACTTTAGCCAAGTACTATCAACCACAAACATATACCATATATGAGTACATCAACATTGAACTAAACATGTATTGCCACCTGTACCAAGCAAGTGCATCAACCATGAACCAAACCTCAACAATATGAACTACAATCAAGATGTGTTCCCATACATGTATTCCATATCAATCATAAACCATGTGCCAATCATATTGACAGCAAGTGCCTCTAACAATGTACCAAGAGTGTACCAATCATGCATCAACTATAGATCAAGCTATGACTCATCAATGATGTACAACATAACCACCTCATCCACTCACCAACTACAAGTCCCAATATGTATCTCATCCACATGCCAAATGCACGCACCAATATATCCAATAAATATGCCTCTAACATCATAAGATATATCAATGGAGCTCAAATATTTACCATCCATGTACCCTAACAGATCTTCCTCAATCCTCCATTCACTACAACAAATACTAAGCATCCAAAAATACATGTACTAGAAGTGTGCCTCAATAGATCAATGATATATCTAGCTAGCATCATCATGATATATCTCATAACCAAAGTGCCATAACTTCACTATCACAACCATCATTGTTCCTCAACAAAAAGTGCCCCAATCCATACTCCAGAGTTAGTATAATGCATGAAGGATAGACTTTCAACATTCAACAATGTCACCACCACACATACATCAATTATGTATGCCAACATGTAATCATGAAAACCTGCAACAAACCATGTCAGACCCTGCAACACAGATTTATACCATCATACCATGTTGTAACTCACATGCATAGCCCTTTTCAAAAGTTATTTCCATAGGTACGCGAAGTGTTATTCATACAGCTCAGGTATGTATGTGACATGTATATGGGTTAGCTTGCATATGTACAGGACTGTTACCATTGTAGATCATGTATGCTTCAGAATAATTCAAACTTTAACTTCACTTAAGGATGCTATTTTGTTCTAGCTGTTCAGCCTTCTTTAGCCACTTCTGATGGTGTTCTAGTTTCTCAAAACTTGAACTCTGAGCTTCCATCTTTTCAAAATTGTATTCCTTCCTAACTTCATGTTTTCTTCTAGTCATGCTAAATGAAGCACTTCTCATGGACTATCTTCTTGTGTTCCAACAATCCTGGGATTTGTGGCCAAACCCACTACAACTGTAACATCTCATGGCATGACAATGAGCAACAATGTGTCCTACTTGATTACATCTCCAACACCTTAGGGTGTTATGAAATCTTTCATTATCTTTCCTTTCATAATATCTTCACTCCAAAGCTTTGTGACCATAGTCATTACATGAGTAACAATGACCATGAAAAAAAAATTCATACCTTTTCTTGGTGTCCATATTGAAGGTGTCTCTCTTTTGAATTTGCTTTGAGGTGTAAAGATGGATTCTTGATGTCTTTCTTGCTTTGCTCTTTTGAAATTTTCCTTGCTTTGTGTAGATGTTTGACTTGCAACATTATTTCCATATTTTGAGAATGAGGGACTTACCTCATGCTTCTTTGAGGTTCTTTCTTCAAAATGTGTAGCTTCTTTGTTGTATCCAAGACCTGATTTATCATTTGGTGATCTTTGACTATCCAAGATTTCATTCAATATTGTTGAGCTATTCAAGAATTTGTTTGAATTCTCTACCTTCTTTCTAAGATCAACAACTTCAGCTTCCAACTTATGACATGAATCTTCCTTTTCATTTACTTTACTTTTAATAGTTCCTCTACCCTTTTGGATTCTTCAATTTGGGTCTTGATATGGATATTAACTTCAAGACTTTTGCTAATCTCATCATCTTCCTTCTTATTTTCTTCTATTTCATTCTTAAGTATTTTGATCTCTTCTTCTTTTTCTTCTAATTGAGTCTATATTCTATATAAATATGGTCATAGTTGTATTCATATAGACCTCAATCAACTTTATTTTTAAGCTTTGAAAGTTCTTCTTCTACTTCTTCCATGGGATAACTTTCATCTGATTCTACGCAAACTATTTCTAGATTTTCTTCTTCACTAGTAGAGAAACATTCAACATCATCACATTTAGAATTATTTCAATTAGAGGATTTTGGAGATTCTTTACCTTCATTAATCTTGATGGAATTGTCTTCAAGGTCTTCCTTTTTTCCTTGGTATGTCTTCTCTAGATTTAGCCATAGATCCTTGGCGGAAGTGCATTGTCCCATGCTTTATTTGATATAACTTGAGAGTCCATTGAAAATAGTCTTGAGAGCCAATGCATCATTCTTCTTTTCTTCCTTTTGAACTGCAAAATTTGACTTATTCTTCAAGGGAACTGATCCACCAATAGTTTCTTTCCAAACACCTCCTCCTTTTTCTTTCAAGTACTCTTTCATTTCTATTCTCCATGCTGAATAATTTTCCTCATCAAGGATTCGAACTTCATCATCCATTTGTGTGTCCATGGATCTCCTCCAAGCTTGTTAAGGATTATAGTGAAGACCTTCTCTGATTCCAATTGTTGGACACACTGACCACACTGAGAGGGGGGGTGACTCAGTGTAGGGATATTTTTCAACTTCCCTTCACAAAAACTCCTTAGTTAGCAATCACCATTTACTCATCACTTACTACTGTCATTTATAACCAATTGCATGTGAACATATATCAACAACAGATAACATCAACATATATCATCAATAAGCCATCACCACAAAGAACACAAAGAACACAAGATGTACATACAATTTTCTTTTTATTATGGAACACAACAACTGAATAGAGTATCAACTTCACAAGAGCACCAACTCTGAAATGAAAGACTCAACTTACACAACTCGACACTAAATGAGAAGAGGATTGAATCCTCAAAGATACCAATCTGTCAACAGGTACGTGACCTGTCAATAGTGTAGCATGTGTATGTATGTGCCTTACCAAAGTGCAACCCACATATATATGCGGTCTGGCTCACAACAACCTACATATGCCTCCTGAAGAACTAGGGTTTTCACTCCTTGAAAACTTAGATCCTTTGTATCCTCTGTCACATCCACTTCTACCTTTCACTGTCCAATATGTACCATAACCAATCCCAACACATCTATGTTGTCCAACATCTTACTCATTATCCTCATCCATACAATATGAATGTCACTTAATCATGTATAAGTAACCAATATACTATGGCAACCATATCAGTACTGAAACACAAGAGTGTTGCTCACTCAATGAATCAACCACATAAACCATATCACAATAGCCATACCAATAATGCCTTAAGAATTCACCATACCATAAGCAAGAGTATCCATCAAAACAATCATGTAACCATACTAGAACTTATATGGCAGATCTGAGCCCATAGAATACAGGTATGGATCTTGCTTCAAACTTCAGGGACCTGACACAATCTCTTACTCAAGTCTCCATGATTCTCTCCAATTGTACACACTCTCACCTCCTTCATCCTATGTGTGTGCGCACTCTGGCTCACTCAGCTCGTGTATGTACACGCTCGGGATCATTGTAACCCATGTACTCCTTTAGAAACTAGGTTTTCTGAACGTCCGAAACTTTTTCCGTCAAGATACCAGACTTACGAAAACTTCAATGTGTTCATGAGCACCTGCAATCACTCTTTCACTCATAATTTATATTCAATATATGCTCAAGAGATGTTTTTACAAGAGACCCTTGCTCTCTTATTTATACTCTCCAAGTAGCTTCCTTAGAGGCATCCACTTAGCCACTTTGTCCACATATCCACTTTGTCCGCTTAGCCACTTTGTCCACATAGCTACCTTTGTCCAACTTTATCCACTTAGCCACTTGTTCACATGACCACTTGTCCACTTAACCCACTTTCCTTATTTTAAGGTTAACCCACTTATAACCCCTTTCCATAATTAGAAAATTATCCATTAACTTTATTATTTAAATAGTCCTCTTTGACTTAATCACTTCACTTTATTATTTAAATAATTTCTTCTTTGCAAACACTTTGACTTATTTGACCTTTTGGGGCTTCTAGATAACACATGAGGGTCCTCCAACTTCGTAAGGCCATAACTCTCAAAACATAAGGAGTTATGTGACATTCCACATACCACCAGAAATGGAATGACAATCATTATCCATATAGGATAGTTTTGTTGACAAATTCATTGATATTTATCTCATTATTCCATAATTAAGCTTGGGTTATCTAACCATACTTCTAGGATAACTCAACCAAAAAGTGTCTTCCCATGAGGGATTTCACCATAAGGGGACCACTTTGGAGTTCATCCATTTGTACTTCCTATCTACTATGACAAGACAATAATGAGTCATCAATCCAACTGGAATAAACTATGACAACACATCACTATGACATTGTTCATTTGTCATTGATTACATGCATGACCACATGATCCAACGTTCAATATATTAATGAATCAATCCATCTATGCATCATATATAAATGAAAACACATCGATCTATCTTCATATATGCACCAATCCATTTATGCATCATATATCAATGACCACACATTGATC
Organism: Picea engelmannii; assembly: GCA_009831015.1. Classification (NCBI taxonomy): domain Eukaryota; kingdom Viridiplantae; phylum Streptophyta; class Pinopsida; order Pinales; family Pinaceae; genus Picea; species Picea engelmannii. Next base: position 488,893 of record ML782001.1, read on the forward strand.
CATCTTCATCTATGCATGACATCATCTATGCATCATATATCAATGACAACACTTGACATTAATCCACTGAAAACAATGACAATACATACTACATCAATATACTATGAAAAGACATTGTTCCTTTGACATCAATGACAACATGATCCAACACATGTATTCTTGAAAGTAAAGGCCAATAGAAGTTCCCTGAAGTTGGTAATATGTTCAAAGTTGGTAGCTCATTATTGTGGGTCGTTTGAAATCCTAGAGAGGATTGGGCCTCTAGCATACATGCTTTCCTTTCCTACATCAATGTCTATTCATAATCTATTCCATGTATCATTGCTCAAAAAGTATATACCAGATGCTAATCATGTCATTGATTGGAATGTGATTCAAGTGGAGCAAGGAGGTGCCTTTCAACTGCATATGGTGTGCATATTGGACTGGAAGATCAAGTAGCTCCAGAATCGATCCATATAGATAGTAAAGGTCCAATGGTCCTGAAGATGCAACTTGAGAGCACGAGGATGCTATGCAAGCAGAATACCCACATATTTTTTAGTATTTTTGAAAATTTGGTTGTATATGTGTATATATTGCACTAAGGACAATGCATAAATAAGGGGAGGGGAATGTAATGCCCCTAGGACGAACCCTAATTGTAAATGTACGTACAAATGTACTTAAGTTGGTGAGTTGTTTGATATCATTTTTGCATGCACCTTCCATGGTATGGTGCGCACATGTATTGTGCACTAAAATGATGAAGTGTGCACATTCTAGGATACCACACACAACAAAATTAAGTGGACATGATTTTGAGGCCAGAGAACCTTTGTGTATATGTTGTGTTTTATAGGCTGGTGAGCTAGTTATTATAAGCTAGGAGTCTTATGTGTTGAATTAGGCTGGAGAGCCTAGATGCTAAAGGCCAGTGAACTTATTTTTGTATATGTCTTATCATTAATATAATACATTGTTGCGTGTAGACCAACCACAATGAAATATTATGGGGATCTAAACTCCACTTGTTAGGGAAAGGGGGCTAAAAGTTAAGGATAAGGGCTAAGCTAGGGAGCTTAAGCCAAAAAGGGATATTATATTAATATTCCTTAAAGTATAAAGTATGGATAATTATTTTATCCTAAGTTCTAAGGATGGGGACAAGTGGGACAAAGTAGTTCTCAACATGACAAGTGTCAAGTTGGGAACATGCAGACATATAGTTTGGACTTATTTCATTTTCCATTGATTCCATCATCATTCACTCACCCATTGAGTTGTCCTTCATACCTTCATGTACTTGTATCTATACCCATACCTATACCTGTACCTATACCTGGTTAGCTTAGGAGCTAGACTGAAGAAGTGGGTTGTTAGGCCCATGGAATACTGAAGAGGCGAGTTGTCAGGCCCATGAGAAATTATCTCTAGGTGAGATAATTGTTGGGAATTGATTTCCCGAAGGTGTCAAACTACGGCTACAAAACTCCGAGACTTCATGTATGACCTATTGTTGAAGCCCTAAAAATGAAGTGGGGTATTCAAAGGACTGTTGAGTAGAGAAGGGGCACACTTCCTGGGGTCAGATAAGAATGTGGGGAATGAGGGACTCTAGGTTGTTAGTTTGAGTTGGCACCTGTGACAGATTTGTTTCCTATTTTCTGAGATACACCAGCCTAGTTAGGAATTGCTTTACCTAGGTGGAGTTTAGTCCCAGCTCGGGGGTGACCCACTACTGAGAGTTTTGAGTAGTGTGGTCTAAGGCTGGGAGGAATGTGGAAGGTATGCACATAATTGGTGATATTTTTACCTAGATAAGTGTCAATTGTGTGTTAAATTACATGCTGTATTATTATTTATGCATTTAGTTTTATGGGTTTTTCCTATGTGTGTGTGTGTTGCATGTATATTTTTATTATTAATCTGTATGAATCTATGCATTTGCAGAGTTTCTATATGTTTAAATTTTGTATACAATTTGAAAATTTTGATGTGGCATAGTCCAGTTGGATGTTAGGGATGCTACAAATTATATGGTTTAATAGTTACATATTTAGGGGTTATATGTAAGAGGTTGTTAGTGTTAGGTTTTAAGAGTTATGAGTGATAATATTAATGATTACAAGCTAGTATTTATGGGTTATATCAACCAGGGTTTGTAATGGTTAAGTGTTATAAGACTTATGGGTTAAGGAATTTAGGTAATATGGGTTAACATATAGGTGTTGATAGTTATATGGGTTAGGTATTCTAGGTTTTATGTATTATATTATTAATTATAAAAGTTATAAATTATAATTTATTGGGAATAGTTCTTAGCATATAAATGGGTTAGGGATTATATGGTTATAGAAGTTAGGGGTTATAGACTGAATTTTGATTATATGGGTAATATAAGTGGAAACTAGGTTAATCAAGTTTATAGGCGTAATTGCAGTTATCTAGGTTAGTGGTGAAATGTTTGAGGATTTAGGGAGTATATGTGTAGGGATGAGGGTGATAAAAGTTGTGAACCATTACTAGTGATAGGGGTTATTCAAGTTTACGGTATAAACACGATAAGCATTATAGGAGTTAGAGAATATAAGGTTTATAATGGATATGAGTTATAGGAAATGGGTTTTAAGGGTTAGGGAATATATATGTTAAATTGATTATAGTTTACATGATTTGATTTTTATAAAGACTCAGAGTTAAAGGGATTGTGGGTTATAGGAGTTATATGAATTATGTGTTAGGGGTTATAGGAATTAGTATCTATATTAGATGCTAGGGGTTACATGTAATATTGCTTATGGTGATTAAGGGTTGTGGAAGTAAGGGTGATAATCATTGTAGGGGTTAAGGGATGTATGGGATAAGAGTTATATTTGAGAATATAGCATATATATGTGCTACAAATTATAGGTGTTTTGTTTTAAAATAGATAACAGTTGTAAGGGTTTAGGGAAAGAAGTTACAAATTCGAATTATGGATTATGAATATATGTGTTAAGGGTTAATGGTTATGCATATTAGTATTTAGGGATTAAAGGGGATAAGTGTTAGGGGTTATATATGTTAAGAGCTTTAACGGTTAAGGATAAAGAGGTTATAGAGATTTGAGAGTAAGAGGTTATAACCATTAGAAGTTAAATTAATGATACATATGATGTGTTATGGGTTTTTAAGCTTATAAAGAGTATATTTTACAGTTTTAGGGGTGACATGGGTTATATTTGTTGGGGGGGGCGAGTTAGGGGTGATATTATTTAAAGGACATAGATAGTATATGTCTGAGAAATTGTAAGGGTTATAATTGTTAACAATTATGTGATATTGGTTTAATGGGTTATATGGTGAGAGATTAGGATTAGAAGTCATTGGTGTAATGGGTTAATGTTTTAGGGTTAGTGGTTATATCGATTTAGTGTTATAAGGGTTGGGTTTATAGGGGTTTGCAAAAAGTAGATAAATCCGTAAAGGTTAAATGGGTTATGGATTATGGCTTAAGGATTACTATTATAAGTATTAAAGGTTATGAGTTATATGAATTAGGGGATATAATAGTTAGTAGTTATGGTTTGGAAGGTATAAGTGTCAAGGTTAATAAGGATTAATGGTCACAATGGTTATAGGGTTTAGGGTTTATAGGTTCATTTATTATGTGTTATAGGTGATAGATTATTGATTTTAGTAGAGATGTGTTCTAAGAGTAAAGATAGTATATCTGTTATATGGGTTACAACTTAGGGATAATAAGTGTTGGGGGTAAGGGGTTTTATTTTTGAGCGTTTATCAATTATAATTTATAAGGTTATAGAAGTTATCGATTATATTAGGGTTTATAGAGCTCATTTGTGATATAGATTACAATATAAAGAGTTAGACATTATAGGAGTTATATTAGAAGCTAAGGATGATAGTGGTTATATGAGTCAGCAATTATATGGTTATGGGTTATATAATTTAGGAAGTTAAGTACTAGATTTATAGGAATTAAGGGTTAAATTTATTAAAGGGGTTAGGTGTTTAAGGGATTAAGGGATATATAGTTTTTAATAATAATAAATGATATGGAATTTATAGGTTGGGGCTTATAAGTGCTAAGGGTTACATGTCTTAAAGGTTGTATGGCCATAGGGTTTAAGGAATGATAAGGGTTAGGACTTATAAGCATTAGAGTTCTAATGAGTGTTTGTTATATTAAGGTTCATTTCACTTGTTTGATGACAAAATTTAAATGGATTAGATATTAAGGGTCAGATGTGAAGGATTATAGAGGTTATGGATTACAGTATTATGGAATAAGAGATTATAGAGTTCAAGGATCATATGTCAAATTGGTGAAGGTTATATATGTATTAGGTGTTAGGAGTTGTAAGTGTTAATGATTAAGGGCGAAACTAGGAAGTTATAGGTATTAGGGGTTATGGACATATAGTTGTAAGGTTAGAGTTGACATGGATTTAATGTTAGGTTTATGTGTTGTAGGAGTTAGTAGTTTTATTAGGTATTAGAGGTGATATGTGTTAACACAATTACATATTAGGGATTGTGTGGTTTATATTAGTGGTACATGAGTTATGGTTGATAATGGTTATAATAGTTACATATTATAGGGTTAAATAGGTTAGGGGAAATATGGCATAGAGATTATAGTTGTTAGGAGTCATATGTGTTAAGGGTTGTAGGTTTTAGAAGTTAAAGGAGTCAAGAGTTAAAGTTAATAGGGGTTATGTGTTAGATATTATTGGATTTATCTGTAAGAGTTGTAGGCTTCGAGGGTTAGGGAACTAGGGTAAGGAGTGATAAAGCTTAGAGGTTATATGCATTAGGGGTTATAAGTGTTTATATGGGATATATTAAAGGTTAGAAGTCTTGGGAGTCAGTAGGGGCTATAGGTGTTATGAGTTTTATTAGATGTTATAAGTGTCTAGAGTTGATATGGGTTATATAGATTACATATTGGGGGTTACATGGGTTATATGAGTTAAATTAGAAATTGGGGTTACATCATGTATATGAGTTAAGTGTTAGTGATTATAGTGGTTAGGGTTATAGTGGTAGGGGGTAAAGGATTATAGATATTAAGGATTGATAAGGGTTACATGGGTGATAGAGGTTATGTGTTATAGTGGTTAGGTGTTATAGATATTATTGTCTATGAATTAGATATTTGAGGTTATATTAAGGGATATAATGGTCAAGGATTAAAGTTAATGGGTTATTGGATTTATATTAGATATTGATCGTTACATGAATTATATCAGGTATTATATGTGAGAGGAGTTATATGGTTTAGTAGTTATGGGTCACATGGGATAAATATTATAGGTGTTATAGCAATGATGTATTGGATATTATATGTGCTATAAGTTATATGTGTTAGTTCTTATAGCATTTAAGGATTAAAAGAGATATAGATATTAAGATCTATGCAGTGGTAAACGTTATTAATATCAATGGTTAAGTGTTAGATGATATAGGTATTAAGGTTTAAAGGTTAATGGTTATAAGGATTTTTTGCTAAAGGAGTTCGGTTTTATAAGGTTTAGGATATTTGGATATAAGTGTTATGAGTTAAGGGTCAAGTGTTAGGGATTATACAAGTTAGATATTTTGGGTTATATGACTTAGATGTTAGGTGTTGTGGTTTATAAGGGTTAGAAAATGATGTTTAGTGAGGTAGGTGTCAATGGTTATAAGGATAAAAGGTTATAGGTTTATATGACTTATTATGGTAATTGATGTGGCAAATAGGTAACAAGTATTAGGGGATATAAAATTTAAGGGATAGAGATCTATATGTGTTATAAGGATTAAAGGTTATATGTACTAATAGCCAAAAGGGTTGATGGTTATATATATTAGTATATGGGTTATGAAAAATAGGTTTAAGATGTTCAATAATAGAGATTATTAGTATTATTGGTTAAGAATTGGGGGTTATAGGAATTACAGGTTAAAGATTAGGGACTATAAATGTAACATCCCATTCTAATGAGCACACTTGTATTGACTTATTCTTTGAGGACACTTGCGGGAAAGTGATCTAGTTATGGTACATTGTGACTTCATTTCAATTATGGATTATACATGATGATGATGATGATGTGTTGTGACTTATTGTCATTTTGATGTATGTGTATTGGTAGATTCTATTGACGATTTTTCCTGAGTGTACAGAACACGCGATAGGTTATGGATGATGATGGCATCAATGGAATTCCTTGGACTCTAGATTGAATCAGGGAGTGGATTGTATTTGTTTGAGTATTTCATTTTATGCACATGTGATATATGATTGATTTCAATATGATTTTTGTATATGTATTATTGACAGTGTTTTTGTCGGTGGATGCAGGCTTGACAATGCTTGCTAATCCGACTCATGTAAGGAGTCAATGGGTCATGCACAGAAACCAAAAATTTGAGGGAGAGATGTGGCGATGTCCATGTCATAGCCTACTAGCACTCTCATCGTGGTATGAAATGTAGGTTAACGATTACCTAGTTCAAGAGGTCCATGCTGGCATGAGGGTCGACTGAGACAGTTGCTCACAAAGATTTCTAAGGGGCGCACAATAAGGCAGAGTCCTTATTCCTTAGAATCCCTTAGTCTCTCACAAGGTCGATCGAGTGGAGTGTTGACTCCAAGGGTTGGACAAACTTTCAAAACTGTTCTAAGGCGAGTGGAACCCTTGGAACATAGAGGTCTGTCTTGAAGGGAACATCACATAATTAAAACTCGAGTCAATAAATATAGGTGGCCTAGAAAACATTGAAATGATTAGACCTTGTTGGAATAAAATAATTAATTAAACAATAAATTATTAATTGTAAATCCCAACAAAAGTCTAAGTCTAAGTCTAAATTTAATTAATGGACTAAATGAAAAATGACATAAGTTAAAATATTTGAGAATATAATCAAACTCTAGGAAAAAGGGGAATAAAATTTAAAGGTTGGATAAAATGCACATGTGTGCATGAAATTAATAAAAGGGATTTTTAAAATAGAAATAAATAATAACTTGAGAGAATAGGTGTACATAGAATGGAATCTTGAGTCAACCTACCACTAGTCTCACTAGAAGAAGACTCCTAATAAAACTCTAACTAAGATCTAGTTAAGAGACACTCATGTCCGTGTTTCATGGAAACCTGGACGGGAGATCTAGCTAAAGAAAGTACAAACAAATCTTATAAAGAAAAGAGGAGAGATTTAATATGGAAGAATGAGAAAATATATTCAAACTACTCCAATGAGTTGATGATTGATACATAGATCATGATCAATATCATACAATGAATGAGTGGAATACACTCATATATAGGGGGGGAAATTCCATAATTAAGAAAAGAAATCAAGAAGTTAGCTTTCCTTAGGAATGCATGTATGCATAATAGTGATGGTAAAAATAGAACTAGTCAGTTAACTCCCACTGAACTAGTGTGTCGAAAATAGAAATTTCTCCAACACCCCCCCTGAACATCACTATGGAGTAAAAAATGAGTCCCAACTACTAGGCCATTTTAGGTACTCATGTACAATGCAACTAATGAACTCTAAATAAAAGTGAGGAAAGAGGGAAAACCACATGGGAACAAACCCCCCCCTCAAAAAATAATGTATCAAAAGAAGAAAATGATAGCTTCTAGGCAATTGTGTTCTTCACTGCAAGACGATCCCGCAAAGTCTGAAATTTATGCTCACTGAAAGTCTTCTTGAAGATGTAGAAATCTTTATGGATCTGATGAATTCCTTTGGAAACATGTCGTCCCATGTACCTCTTGATCCTGTGGACCCATATGCACCTGAAAATATTCCTTTCTGGTGGAAGTGAAACTAGATTCCAAGTCTGGTTCTGTACAAGTGATTAATACTCCTTCTGCATGGATTCTTTCCATAATGGATTTCCCACAACCCTATTGTAGGTCTATGGATCAATAGATTGAACCATATAGCAATGCATGGGCATCGCAGGTTCTGAAGCTGGAAATACATGAGAAGGCTCCTCATGTTGAGATTGAGTCCTCCTCGAATCCAATGGATTCCCTGCAAGGTTTCATGTTGTCTGAAGTGTGGTTTGTGCCTTCTTGAACATCTGTTGAAGATTTGGTGTTGGCTTCTTATCTGGATGTACTACCTTCTTATTTCCATGTACAGAATCTGAGTGTATGGAATCATCTCTGATGTCTGAAAGTGATGGAAGAACAATAGTATATGCATGTTGCATTGTAGGTGCATGCAAAGTAATCTCCTTATGTGTAAGTAGAATAGAGGAGTCATCGTCAGAAAACTTAGTGAATTTATACAACCTTGACTTGTGATCCACCTCACCAATTGCAATGATGGAATTGTCATGCATGTCAATTATTGAAACAGATTCTGATGTAAATTCAACCTTTTTACCTTTCTAAGTGATATGATAAACTGAGAGAAGAGTCATAGAAAGATTTGGAACATGTAAAACATTCTCAAAACTGCCATTTTGCAGTTCCACTCTCCCTTCTCCTGCTACTGCTACTGGAGTATCATCCCCCATGAGAATAGGGGGTCTTGAGCATGGACTTAATGAAGAGAAAACTTCCTCTTTCACTGCCATATGATGGGATGCACCATAATCTATAATCCATGAATCAGATGAGGAATTAATTGCAACCAAAGAATGTTGACTACCTTTCTTAGCCGCATGCTCTTCTTCCTTCTTCTTCTTGGCTCCTTCAGGAATGAAGTCTCCAAGGTTATTCCTTTAAAGTACCTGTGTCATAAGATCGATCAGCTTCTTCATGCATGTGGATTCTTCATGATTCAGTTTATTGCAGTAAGTGAACTTCTTTCCCTTCTTCTTCTTCCCTTTGGAATTTGAAGAATCTTTGGAACCTGAAGAATCCTTGAAGGGTTTGTAATATCCCTCCTTCTTTGACTCTGGATGTAATAACTCCTTTTGTTTCTACTTCGATTTCTGATTGTATGACCCTTTTCCATCATGCATGGTGAGTACATGTGCTTTGGGATATTTCATGAGACCCATCTGTATGAGTTTTGTCTTCTCTTATGTAAGAGACTCAATGAACTAAGACAACGTAGGCATTTTCCAATTTGTTACAAAAATACATCTTCCAGAATGGAAATTGGAGACATATACAACGTATTCTGGTCCTAGCTTGGAAAAGATTGTTAGAATAAGTTGTTTTTCTTGTGTAGACTTATCAATACAACATTCACCCAAGATTAATAGTAAAGATTTAAATTTAGTAAAAAAATCTTGTATATTATCAAAACTTTTAGGGTCTAAGGTATTCAACTCTACCTCAAGCATATGACCTCACATCTCATCCTGCTTTCCAAAGAGTCTTTCCAGGGTGGTCTAGATCTCATTTGGAGTCTTGCATGTAGCAACATGAAACCATAAATAAGTGGAGATTAACTAAAAAAGTAGTCATGTGGCCTCATCCTGATGGTTCACCCATCTCATCTTCACAATCATTGATGGAGGTTCTGTTTCTGTCACCATCGTCAAATTATATAGTCCTTTTCTTTTAAGTTAAAATGTCACCTTGGGATTCCAATCAAAATAATTGTATGGTGTGAGGATTACCACCATGTTTGACTGTATAATAGTTGTCATATCCATCTCTCCCACTGTTTCTAAGAACCCTTAAAAATTTACTCTCAATTTGCAAGTGAAAAATTAAGAAATCACAACAGAAAATGGCACTTTAAGTGAAAATTCGTATCATTTTCAAGAGATGGTCTTTAACTTACTTTGTGAGAAAACGGTGAGGAATCTCGCCAAACGGTTGAAAACCCACTTCCAAAATGGGTCGATTTACTTTCCACATGGGTCGTTTCCTCCAAAAAATAACATTTTGGGAGAAATGAATGTAGAAAGGTACGACCACAGATTCATATCAGTTTCAGGAGGCTATCTTGCGGCTTACTTTATGAGAAAACGATGAAGAATCTCACCAAACGGTTGAAAAACCACTTCCAAAATGGACCAATTTACTTTCGCAGTAAGGTCGTTTCCTCAAAAATGTAATATTTTGGGTGGAATAACTACTAAAAGGTATGACCACGGATTTAGCTCGTCAAAACCCCGATTTTCCTTATTCTTTGGCTTGTCTGGCTTGCTCCAAGCAACATAGCTCTGATACCATGCTAGTGTTTCATGGAAACCTGCACTAGAGATCTAGCTAAAGAAAGTACAAACAAAGCTTATCAAGAAAGGAAGAGAGATTCAATATGGAAGAATGAGAAAATATATTCACACTACTCCAATGTGTTGATGATTGATACATAGATCATTATCAATATAATACAATGAATGAGTGGAATACACTCATATATAGGGAAAAACATTCCATAATTAAGAAAAACAATCAAGCAATTAACTTTCCTTAGGAATTCATGCATGCATAATAGTGAATGCCAATCTATTGTGATACTGAGATCAAAGATTAGATTTGTATTCCCCTTGGAGTAACAAACTAAATCGAGACTTTTCCTTCTCATGAATCAACAACCTTGTTCTAAGTCATCAAACCCTTTTTTATTTCATATGGGTTGTTAATAATTCTCTTATCTCTATCACTATTAAAAACTATTATTAATTATAGTGATATATTTCCTTAACCGTCTCTTAAGGAGAAATAAAATAACTGTGCCTTCCTTACAACGATGATTTTCAATGGTCTATTTTAATAGTCATGGACTCGTGATGAAGCTTAACCTGTACACATAATCTACTCTTGGTTTTACTCTTAGTTTATTATTGGTAAACCCTTCACAGGACATTATATGTAAAACCTGGTCATACTCATAAACCTTATGCATATCACTTAGTTAATTACTATCATAATTAACATAGATTAAATTGTAACCCAACTATGTTGGAGTGCAGTATATCAAAAAAACAAAGGGATAATCGGGTTACGATTATACCAGTTATGTTTCTTTGTCTTTAGTTCTGAATTATGTTTGAACTATGAACTAAATTGTTCCAATCTCCTTTTTAGGAAAAATACAATGATCCACTAAATCCAAATATATTGTATTCAATTAATAAATGATCAGTTCGAGATAAGTTTGATTTATAAATTTTTTATTAAATTAATCAACTCTTAAAATATCCTCTATTGTGATTTTTAAATGGCTAGTGGAAAAAATATGGAATCTCTCACTAAATTTTCACTATGCGTAAGTTGGAAATTTGTCCTAATCATTCATATTCATATTGGAACTTTACTAGACTATTGGAATTGTTTTCTTAGAATAATAAGTTTCCTTATGTTTGAATAATTTAACGATGACATCATGTATTGATAGTATAAATTTTAATGATTAGTGTACTTATATATGGAGAAAAATTATACAGTAAGGTTGAACTGAAATAATTGTTGGTTGGTTTTGTGAATTTAATATTAGATCATATGTTGAATTATTTCCAATGATAGACAAAATATTGTTAAGCGCTTAGTTGATTTGATTATTATAATGATCAATTTGTGCATTGGTATGATCTTTTGAAATAAACTGGCTTAAATTATTGTTTTTCTATAAATTGTTATGATGTGTGTTTTGGAATGGAACTGGGGTTATGGGAATTAGATACCTTCATGTTCCTTAGAACAGTCGCCAGTCCTGAGACCCTAAATGTTCAAAATCGATCAGATGAATCCTGGACTAGATTGTTGATTATGTGTCTTGGAGGTCCTAACCTTGCAGGGTATGTGGGGTGGATAGAAATCCTTGTTATCTTGATGTGATTGATTGATCTACTTGTTGTAATCGGTTTCTTGTTGTGTAATGATGTAGATGAAAATAGAAGGTGTAATTATTGATGTATGTTCAAGTTGCATATCCTTGTTCTAACTAATGTTAAAAAAACAAATACTACAATTGTACTCACTTACATTGATGTCGTAATGGAGGGGACATTACATATGGTATAAGAGAGGGCTCAACCCTGCAACATTGGACTGTTACGCCTTCCACTGTGTTAAATATAATGATTAGAAATGTAGCACTAATAAATTTAGAAATGGTCCATGAAGGTAATCATGGTTAGAGGACGCAACGGAAGTAGACGTCGTGGTGCTGGAGGAACAGGTGTGACACCTTCGATAGTATCCATGCCTATAGTATTCCATATATAAAATAACATGCAAAACAGAAATAATTAACTATAAATGGAAGAGAAACAATGATATAACCAGAACAATACCAGAATAACACCAAAAAGAGCACTTTGATTACTGAGAGCAATGTTCATTTGCCTCTTCGAGGGGGAAACCTCCAGTAGAGTAGAGATCTATTACAATAATATCCAAGACAAAACTTCCTATACCCTCTACTTTTATTTATACTAAATATGTCTATCCAAAAGAACAGTCTAGAGGAAGATCCTTCTAGAAGTGGAAGCTTCTATTAGGTCTTCTTACATTTGACTTATTCTTCTTTATTATTGGGCCTTATTAATATTGGCCTTTATTACATGGAAATATATTATTCTACCTATGTGAGGGGTTAGGTCCCTAACATGTCCCCCCCCTTAAAAATATCCTTGTCCTCAAGGTTGGAGATGAGGAAATTGTTTCATAATGGTAGTTGGTTCCCAAGTGGCATCTATTGGAGTTGTATCTTTCCACTGTACTAACACTTCCTTGATGGTGCATTGACGTATTCGATGCTCACATTGGTCCAACACTGCTTGTGGATGTAACCAAATGGATCCTTCTTCATCCAACTCGGTAAGGTTGGTTTGAGTTTGGCACTTAGTTCCAATCACCTTCTTTAAGCAAGAAACATGAAAAATAGGATGGATCTTAGAATGACTGAGATAAGATAAATGATAGGCCACTTGTCCCACATGCTTGAGAATGATATAAGGACCATAAAATTTGGGTGCCAATTTTTGACAATGATCAGCCTTGAGGTAATTTTTCTTATAAGGTTGCAGTCAAATAAACATTTGATCTCCTTCTGCAAAATGATTTTCAGAGTGACCTTGATCTACCTATTGCTTCATGCAATTCTGGGCCATGACCAAATTCTATTTGAAGGTACAGAGAATAGTCTCTCGAACTGTAAGTGTTTGGTAAACTGCATGGACCTTCGAGACACCTGGCAGGTATGAGATAACTGAAGGTGGATTTTATCCATATACTACTTCAAAAGGAGTCATTGTTAGATTACTGAGAGGGGAGGTGAATTAGTAATAGAGTAATTTAATCCTTTTTACCAATAAAATGAAAGTGTTATATCAATGTAGCATTATCATCCAATAGTTCCAGAGTAAATAAACAATGAACAAATGAGCAATCATACACATACACAGTACACCAATGTTTTTACGTGGAAACACAAAGCAGGAGAAAACCACGAAATGTTTTTTCTAATATGTCTTTAAGAATTACATTCATTGGAAGCACCAAACTCCTTTATTTTCCAACTGCAACTGGAAGGAGGCTCCAACCCCCTATTTTCTCAGTATAGAACCTGAGGGAATATCCAACTCCCCAATTCTCTGGCTACAACCATAAGGAGGCTACGACCCCATATGTTCTTCAGATACAATCAGAAGGTGGATACAACCACCTATCCTTGCCCCATACAACCACCCTGAAATCTAAGTAGAATTATGGAACCACTGTCACACTATCACTGTGAGATATATTGTTGTAAACATGTACCAATCAACCTACACCAAACAACCTGTAATCAACTTGTACCATAAACAAGTGCATCAACCATGCACCAATATGTACCTCAAACTGTACCATCAACAAGTGCATCAACCATGCACCAAATATGTACCAATCATGCATCAAATACACATAAACTATGACTCATCAATATGTACCAACATCATCAACTATACACCTCATGTATGTGGCAACTCATCAACTAATTATCTCAACCATGTACCCAACATGTACCTCAACCAACATCCCTCATCAATTTCATCATCCAAATCTGATTTGTAACTTTGTAATAGAATTGGTGTATATGATCACATACCTTCAAACCTTCCTTAACTTTAAAAACAAGAGACTACCATTTTCATCAAACTTTACTTTAGTATCACATGACTAATTTTGTATTAGTCAACAACCCTAACTTGAAATAATCATAACTATGTACCTGTAATGAATAAATATATAAAAATAGTACACAATGTTATTCAATGTTGTTTATGCAATTCCTCCAAGTTTCACTACTTGGAACCTCTCAGAAAAGGAGTTATAGAAAAAATGGCATACCTTGTTGAATTATGGTTTACTCTAGAGAGAGAACTTGTAGAGTGTTCCACACATAGAATATTTGTTGTATGAATCTGAAAATAGTACACTAGATACTAAAGACTATACTCTAACCAACACATTTGGTCTTACTAAATTTTGATCTGTTATGAAGAATTTATGACGTTTTTACTTGAAACACTTGTTTTAGACTAGTTTCAAGACTAGCCACAAACCCTATTTTCCACGGAGTGTAACTCCAAAAATATAATGGCCCACAAGATGAAATTTGTATCAACGCTACTTGGATATCTTGCCTCAATGGCCTCCAGATTTTTCGGTCTGAATCATTCTAGAAAACAATTTATTGTGAAAATGGTGAGATGACCTATAAATAACATACCTTAGAAAGCATCATCAAAAGAATTTATCCTCCCTTGAATTTCGGCCTTACTTACTTCACCTTCCCTATGAAATTCGCCTTAGATATCCTTTGGTTACCTCAGTCACTTTTATATATTCAATATGCTCAAGTTTGATTAAAATGAGAGATCCTTGCCTCTTATTTATACTTTTATGTAGCTTCCTCAAGGGGTTACCTTATAACCATCTTAAACCACTTTCCTTATTTTAGGGCTAACCCACTTCTAACCACTTGTCCACTTAGTAATTTTTCCATTATTATTTAAATAATTTCTTTTGTATCCACTTTGACTTATAGTACACTCATCACTTCACTTTATTACCTTCTAACCATCTTAAACCACTTTCCTTATTTTAGGGCTATCCCACTTCTAACCACTTGTCCACTTAGTAATTTCTCCATTAACTTTATTATTTAAATAATTTCTTTTGTATCCACTTTGACTTATAATACACTCATCACTTCACTTTATTATTTAAATAATTTCTTTGTTGCATGCACTTTGATTACTTTGACCTTTTGGGGCTTCTAGATGACTCATGAGGGTTCTCCAACTTCACATGGCCATAACTCTCTAACCCTGAGGAGTTATGTGACGTTCCACATACAACCAGAAATGAAATGACATGTATCATCCGTATATAATAATATTACCTTCAAATATATTCAAATGCATACCATTATACATCAAACAACCTTGGGTCTATTACCCAAACCTTTGTGCTAACATAAGTTTCTACCAGAATTTCTTCAAGGGTTCACATCAATGACAACCAACCCAAATAATCAACAATATCCCACTTTGGAATTGATGGAAACACTCTGATGAAATACTAAATTTATATCACTCATTCTCCCCCTGTGACCATCGCTCCCCCTAGAAACATGCCTATGTGCTCTTTCTCCAAGATTTTACCTTTGTATCTGATAAATCTCTCTTCCTTTGTCATCAATGGCAAAGGTATCTTTCCATCTGGGGCTGCTCCCCCTAACTAAAATCTTCCTGAAACTGATCTCCCAACATGAACTATCCTCTTAATGGTGCTTCCTCGTGTAAATCTAAGACATATAAGATAAGCATTCAAAAACATTAATTGTGTAGTAGAAATTGCTCTGCGTCTCTCGCGAAGATACTCAAAGGCTTCATGTGGAAGCGGTTTTGTAAAGATGTATTCCACTTTTTATTTTGTGCCCATATGTTCAACTCGGATGTTCTTCTCTGCAACCTGTTCCCGTAGAAAGTGATACTTGATTGGAATGTGCTTCGTCTTGGAGTGCATCACCGGTTTCTTTGAGATATTGATGACGCTTGTATTATCATAATAGATTAGACTGGGCTCATCATACTCAACTTGTATATCTATCATAGTTTGTTTCATTCGTATAACCTATGTACAACATCTTGTTGTTGCAATATACGCTTCTTCAGCTATAGATAAAGATATTGATGATTATTTCTTTCTTAGCCAAGATACTGAACACTCACCCAAGTATAACGTTGTTCCACTGGTGCTTCGTCGATAATCAATGTAACCTACTCAATCTACATCTATGTAGGAAATAAATGATAGATCCTTTCCGTTTGGATACCATAATCCAAGCTCTTATGTTAATTTTAGATATCTGAAAATCCTCTTCATTGCTAAGACATGTGATTCATTTGGTGCTTCCTGAAATCATGCCACCTGTCCAACTGCATGCAATACATATGGTCTAGATGTTGTCACATATAGTAAGGTACCAATCAGTGACCTGTATTTCCTCTGGTCTATAGACTTTGAATCATCTTCTTTTCTCAACTTGCAACTGGTTTGCATAGGAGTGGTAATTGGTTTGCAATCTTCCATTTCAAACCTCTTTATCATTTCTTTGATATACTTAGTTTGAGAAATAAAAACTCATTGCTTGCTTTGACGTATCTAAAGATCCAAAAAGAAGGATAGTTCTCCAAGTAATGACATTTCAAATTCATTCTGCATATCCTTTGCAAATTTCAGTGTTAACCTGTCATTAGTACTTCCAAAAATAATATCATCAACATAAACTTCAATTAATAAAATACCATCTTGAGTTACCTTGATGTAGAGGTTGTTGTCAGCACTTCCTTTTCTGAACCCTTCCTATTGTAGATATTTATCCATTCAAGAGTACCATGCTCTAAGGGCCTATTTTAGACCATACAAGCCCTTATTCAATTTACACACATAATCTGTGTTCTTTGACAACTAAAATCCTTCTGGTTGTTCAATGTAGACTTCTTCTTCAAGTTCCCCATTTAGAACAGTTGATTTCACATCCATATTACACTTTAATATTCTTGGAGCATGCATAAGGTAAGAGCAATCGAATTGCTTCCATTATGGTAACTAGGGCAAGTGTCTCTTCAAAGTCGATTCCTTCAACCTGTGTGTATCCTTTACATACCAATCTAGTTGTGTTCCTTGTAACCTATCCATCTTCATTCAATTTATTTTTGAAAACCCACTTTGTGTCAATCACATTCTTATTCTTTGGTCTTGGAACCAATTCCCAAGTGTCATTATTCTCTATTTGAGACAATTCTTCATCCATGGCCTTATTCCATAATTCATCTTTGTTGGCCTCTTAAAAAATGTTTGGTTGAATCGTAGATAAGAGTGCTAGGTGCATTTGTGTAACGCCCTCCTCGTTACGCCGACAAACCTCTTATAACAAGTGCAATTTTTTTTTTGTTACAGGTGTGTGC
>ML782001.1:506816-517694 GCA_009831015.1 Picea engelmannii
TTCAAGGGACCCTTTAGTACAAGTCTGAAACTTCGACTGGTTTAACATTTAACAAGATAAATAGTCATTAATTATAATCATAAATATAATGAATAGTTATAATTGTCATTTAACACAATAAGTAACATTTAATCTTTAACTACTGATCAATAATTACGAATTATCCTAAAATCATTTGACGCAACCATTGTAAAATTTACATTATCATTCATTCCATGATCTAAACTTGTAATTTGATTGACCATAATTATGAACCAATAATTGTATCGACAACACAGTGATCATAAATCCATAAATAACACAATATTCAAGAATCTTTTATCGCAACATATAAATTAACATTAACCTTAACTCAATGAACTAAATTTAATAATCGATAGCCAGTAATTGTGGACCAATAAATAACACAACATCTCAACGATTATATATCCATAATTGATGTTATATCCTAAAATCAATTAACGTAATCATTATAAATAATCGTTAAGATTATCTTAAGCGATGGCAGTAATAAAGAAGATCTTAAGAAGTACTTTTATCTCCAAAATAACAATTGTTACAACACTATTCTCCTTCAATTAGAATATATAAAATATCAAGATTCTATGAAAATAAAATAGAACTATTCCATTTTTAACACGAGAAGACAAGACAGCTTTATCTAACCACGTTTCCCCCTTTTAAAACTTGTCTTTAATCAAACGAGAACCATTATTATAATTAACTCTAGATTTCTCCACTATACATTCCTTAGGGTAAATAACCATCCATAAACACGATCCAATTCACTAATCTGGTATTATTCATATTAGATAGGCCCTTACTGACACTAAGTACTAGTCTAAATTAATCCATAAGATAAGTACAATACAATGTGCACATCTATCTTGAAATAAAGAAACTCCTAAGGGTCTATCTTATCTCTAACCGAAGTTGAATTATATAATGTTCTTGAGAAAATTTTCGTTGTCATTAAGATATTAATGTTTATAGCCAAAAATGAAATAAACTAATTACTTACCTAATTTAACGAAACAACTATATCAATTGAAATGTTAGTTGGTATGGAGATATTTGTAATTTAAGACAACTAAATACCGATCAACGCTCACTAACAAGATGAATAACATCATGCAAACAAGATCAATATGAGCTTCAAGGAACATAATAGTGGAACACCATCTTTATGAAAATTTACATGGTGAAACAACACCAACATCTAAAAGCTGATCATTTAAGCAGTGGAAGAGGATTACCCGATCAGAAACATAGTCAAGATGTAAAGGGAGGTAATAGGATTCCAGCTCAGGATGTTAGACATCAAAAGGCACAGTCACTTTTTCATTTGACACAGAAAATACCTCATGTACAGCAAGATCAAGACACGTAATATATAAAACACCCACAGTAATATATAATACGCCCACAGTAATATATAATACACCCACAGCCATATAAAAACGCCCACATTAATATAAAAATGCCCACTGTAAGGTATACTACGCACACAGTGATATAAAACGCCCCCATTAACATAAAAACGCCCATTGTGATGTGTAATACGCCCACAGTGATATAAAACGCCCCCTTGTAACATAAAAATGCCCACTGTGATGTGTAATACGCCCACAGTGATGTAAAACGCCCCCATCAACATAAAAACGCCCACTGTGAAGTGTAAAACACCCACAGTGATGTAAAACACCCACAGTGATGTAAAACACCCCCATCAACATAAAAATGCCCACTGTGATGTGTAAAATGCCCACAGTGATGTAAAACGCCCCCATCAACATAAAAACACCCACTGTGATGTGTAAAACACCCACAATGATGTAAAACACCGCCATCAACATAAAAACGCCCACTGTGATGTGTAATATGCCCACAGTGATGTAAAATGCCCCCATCAACATAAAAACGCCCTCTGTGATGTGTAATACGCCCACATCGATGTAAAACGCCCCCATCAACATAAAAACGCCCACTGTAATGTGTAAAACGCCCACAGTGATGTAAAACGCCCCCATCAACATAAAAACGCCCATTGTGATGTGTAAAACACCCACAGTGATGTAAAACGCCACCATCAACATAAAAACGCCCACTGTGATGTGTAATATGCCCACAGTGATGTAAAACGCCCCTATCAACATAAAAACGCCCTCTGTGATGTATAATACGCCCATAGTGATGTAAAGCGCCCCCATCAATATAAAAACGCCCACTGTAATGTGTAAAATTCCCACAGTGATGTAAAACTCCCCCATCAACATAAAAACGCCCACTGTGATGTGTAAAACGCCCATAGTGATGTAAAACACCCCCATCAACATAAAAAAACCCACTGCGATGTGTAATACGCCCACAGTGATGTAAAACGCCCCCATCAACATAAAAACACCCATTGTGATGTGTAATATGCCCATTGTGATGTAAAACGCCCCCATCAACATAAAAATGCCCATTGTGATGTGTAATACGCCCACAGTGATGTAAAACACCCACATTAAAACAAATGCCCACAGTCATATATAAAAATGCCCACAGTCATATATAAACACAGCCATAAAGTCTCTTTTATCCAAACCGACATGCAACAACAGAGTAAGAGGAAATATTTTATAACCGTAACACAATTTCAATCGCCGAAGAACAAGGCAAGAAAACCAATCAATCCAACGAGAACCCAAGCAGATTGAAGTTAAGTATTTTTCATCTCACAATGCCAATACAAAAATGTTTATAACAATAAGAGAGGGCCAAGGTCCTAATATCTTCTATCATGCAAAATGAAAAACATATCGTTGCCTTAACTCCCGCCTCGAATGATGACCGCCCACTCCGTACCGCTCTTGCTCCGTGCCGCTCCCCTCGTCGACCGTCGAGACTACACCGGTACCTCCCAGCCAATTGCTAAGGGTACTCTGCTTCCCCCTTAGCCCCCTGAGCCGCAAAGGGGCCACACACTATTCAGATGGTTCGTCTAGCTTCCCAGCTCGCCTCGCAAGGCCGAGCTACTACCACTCCTATCCAAGCTGGAAAATCCCAACTCTCCACAAGTAATCAGTCAAGTCACAATTCTGGCAGCGTAACATTACGCTATCAACCGATCCCTTTCTTCCTCATCTTCCCTTTCTTTTATAGAGTTTTTAGCACCTCCAACTTTCCCTAAATCACATTTAAATTAAGTTTTAATAAAAATATTCTAAATATTCTCCTTTGCACAAGTGTCGTCCATCCCCCTCTTTCCTCCAATAATTATTTTCTTTAAATTTATTAATTGTCTCATTTCCCTCACCCACCTAGAGTTGCTCCTAAATTTACTCCTAGGTGTTCCTAGATCCCCTTACATGTTTTAAATACTTTCCCTAAAATGATGTTGCTAATTTAGTTCGTTTTAGAAGGTTCTTAATTGCAGATTCCTTACTATGTTGACCTCGCTTTTTACCATAAGTTCCCATCTTTCCTTTATTATGTTTCCTCCATTACTTGGTTTCCTAATTTTTATTATTCCCTTCTTTCCCCTTTTTATTAGAGCCAAAATGGCAGTTATGCTATTTAATCTTTTCATTTTATTATTAATTTCATATCTTTTTATACTCTCACAAGTTAAAAATTTAAATTCTTCTTTACAACTTTTTTCTTTTTTAAACCACTGATTTTAAAAAAATTCTCACTCTCTTCATTTTACCCCAAACTTTTATCAAGACTAAAACTATTACTTAAGTGGTTTTTAGTTTAAATTTTTATTTTTATTTTTATAGGGTCTTTTTCTTAAGGTTAGACAAAATTTTACCCTAGAGAAGTTTTAGACTTAGGACTCAGATTCCGAAATGGGTGACATTTAATTAGGGAAGTTGTTAAAGAAATTCTTAATGTGTTAAATGTCTTAGAGCCATCTAGGTTTGTTCCTTCATCAAAATCAATGCGACATGCCCTTCAGGACGCACCACATGCTCCAAGGGTGCCACTCGCCTCATTTGTTTCTTTTGTGCAACGTGCCGTTCAGGATGCACCACGTGCTCCAAGGGTGCCACTCACCTCTTGTGTTTCTTTTGCGCAACATGCCCTTTAGGATGCACCACGTGCTCCAAGGGTGCCACTCACCAACTTGTGTTTCTTTTGCACGGCGTGCCCTTCAGGATGCACCACGTGCTCCAAGGGTGCTACTCGCCAACTTGTGTTTCTTTTGCGCGACGTGCCCTTCAAGATGCACCACGTGCTCCAAGGGTGCCACTCGCCAACTTGACTGATTGGTAGACATCAATAACCCCTGGAGTCAGCACTCCGCCAGGTGAACTTGTGGGAGGCTAAGGGCTCTAAGGAATAATTCCCCCGCCTTATTGCGTGCCCCTTAGAATCATCGTGTGTGACTCTCGCAGTCTACCCTCACGGCATCGTGGATCCTCTCGAACTAGGTAATCGTTAACCTACAGTTCGAGCCACAGCGGGAGTGCTAGTAGGCTGTGGCAGGGCTACTGTCCACACCTCTCCCTCAACCTCTTTGGAAATCATGTGTGGCCCCTTTACTACATATGTGAGTCTGGTCGGCAAGCTATCATCACCCTGCATCATCAACAATCGTATCAAAACATGTCCACATCATATCATCAAATCAAATATACTAAAATCATAGTAAACAATCAACCCCAAAGCACACTCCCTGACTCGATCCGGAGTCTAAGGGGTCCCGTCGATGCCTCTGCATCCTCAAGGTCAAAAACCATGCACACTCAGTAAAACCGAGTCAATAGCACTTGACCATGTCAACACAGTAAAACATCATGTCATCTATCATATCGCATCATAATCAAGGATAAATGTTTTTTTATCATAAAAGTCTAGATCACTTGCGAGCAAGTGTCCTCAAAGAATAAGTTTTCTCGGTGCACCAGAGAGGGATGTTACATACACCCCCTCTTGGTCTAAACTTCGTCCTGAAGTTTCATAGTATAAATGCCGAAATAAGTGTATCACAGTATCATAAGTCTATCTATCAAACAAAAATGGAAACTGCTGGTGTATATCATATGCGTCCTCCCAGGTCACCGAGTGTGGACTATAATGGTCCCATTGGACCTTGACCTGATCTACCGTTCGATGTCGTAACTGTCGAACATGGTGATCTAAGATGCGGACCGGCTCAACCATGAGCACTCCCTCGTCCGATACCGGCAAGGAACTCATGTCAATAACATGTGTAGGATCACTAATATAGTGTCTCAAAACAGATACATGAAAAACATCGTGCATATGCCTCAAAGAATCAGGCAAGGCTAGTCGATAGGCCATGGGCCCCTTTCTCTCCACAATCTCGAAAGGTCCCATGAACCTAGGAGAGATTTTATCTCCCTTTCCAAACTTGATCGAACTCTTATGCGGTTTAACCCGCAAGAAGACTCGATTGATGACCTCATAACTACAGTTGACTCGGTGCGCATCGGCATAACTCTTCTGTCGATCCTGTGCTTCTTTAATCCTTTGTCTTATGGTTTTCATTTGGTCTTCCATTTCTTGGATCGCTTCTGGTCCCACTAGGACCCTATCCTCAAGCCGATCCCAACTCAAGGGCGTCCGACATGGTTGCCTGTAAAGAAACTCGAAAGGCGCCATCTTAATGATGCTCTGGTAATTGTTGTTGTAAGCGAACTCTACTAGTGGCAAGAATTCCTCCCAACGCTTTTGTTGGTCCATCACGTACATGCGCAACATGTCCTCCAAGGTTTGGTTCATTTGTTTGGTCTGTCCGTCAGTCTCTGGGTGATACACAGTACTAAAATTAAGTTGGGTTCCCAAGGCCTCTTGGAAACTCGTCCAAAATTGACCAATAAACACCGATCCTCGATCGGATATAATCCTCTTAGGTACGCCATGCAGCCTCACAATATCACTGATGAAAACTCTCGCTATGTCAGGTGCCTGATACATCGTACGTATAGGAATAAAGTGAGCACTCTTCGTCGGAGTGTCTACTACTACGAAAATCGAGTCATGTCTCCTTGCCGTCAGTGGAAATCCAACAATAAAATCCATCGAAATTACCTCACATTTCGATTCCAGGATGGCATGTGGTTGAAGTAATCCTGCTGGGTGTCTATGTTCAGCCTTTACCTGCTGAAAATCTAGACATCTGGCCACATAGTTTACTATGTCAGCCTTCATTCCCTTCCATAAGAATAAGGTTTTAAGGTCTTCTCTCATCTTCATGACTCTAGGGTGAGTGATGTAAACTTCTCTATGAGCCTTGCTCAGGATCAACATCCTCAACTCGTCGTTTGGCGGTACATAAATCCGACTTCTAAACCTCAATAACCCATTGCTATCAAATGAAAATCCCTCGTATCATGGTACCATCATGGTGTTTTGTCCTATAAAACCCTCGACCTCTTTGTACCAGTCATCAACACGTTGTAAAGTGAGAATATTCTCACGTAGATTTGTCTGAAGAGGCAACACCGAAAATATGTGCAGCCTCCTACTCAAAGAATCATCCACTTGGTTCACCATTCCCTTTATGTATGTAATCTCAAAGTCGTACTCACTAAGCAATTCCGACCAACGTCGTTGTCGCGCGATCAGGTCGTTTTGCGTGAAAATGTGTTGTAGTCCACAATGATCAGTCTTTAGTTCAAATTTTCGTCCAACAAGGTAGTGTCTCCAAACCTTCAAGGCATATATGATGGCTAATAACTCCAAATCGTGCGTTGCGTAGTTCTCCTCATGCCTTATCAGTTTCCTCGAAATGTAAGGAATCACTCGTCCATATTGCATCAAGACTTTGCCTAAACCTTCCTTGGATGCGTCAGTGCATACCAATAAGTCTGCATCCATGTCAGGGACTTTCAGTATCGACACTATTGTCAACAACTCTTTAAGCCTCTGAAATGCTTCCGCGCATTTCTCGGTCCAAACAAACTTCTTGTTTTCCTTCTGCAATTCCGTGATCGGATTTGCTATCTTCGAAAATCCCTCGACAAACCGTCGATAGTATCCTGCTAAACCCATAAAGCTATGCACCTCTATGACATTCATTGGTGCAGGCCATTCCATAATAGCCTCGACCTTGGCTGGATCCACAACGATACCTTTGCCGGAAATGACATGCCCTAAGTAGTGAATCCTCGATTGATAAAAAGAGAATTTGGACAGTTTCCCATAAAATTTGTGCTCTCACAGACACTGTAGTACCAAGCGAAAGTGCTCGTCATGCTCCTTCATCATCCGAGAGTAGATCAAAATATCATCAATGAATACATGGATGAACTTGTCCAAGTACTCGTGGAACACCCCATTCATCAAACTCATAAATACCCTTGGGGAATTTGTCAGTCTAAACGGTAAAATAGTAAACTCGTAATGTCCAAATCTCATCTTAAAGGTGGTCTTAGGGATGTCATCTTCCTTGATCCGCAACTGGTGGTACCCTGATCACAAATCGATCTTGGAGAACATTGTTGCACCCTTCATTTGATCGAACATATCATCAATTCTTGGTAAGGGATACTGATTCTTGATGGTAGCCTTGTTCAGTTGACGGTAGTTAATGAAAATCCTCCACGATCCTTCCTTCTTTTGAATGAAAATAACAGGTGCACCCCACGGTGACATACTAGGACGTATCATTCCCAGGTCCAGCAACTCCTTCAGTTGCATTTTCAACTCTTGCAACTCCGGGGTTGACATCTGATAAGGCGTTCTTGCTATCAGTTCGGTCCCCGGTTTTAGGTCTATGGTAAACTCCAATTCCCTTTCTAGTGGCATCCCCGGTAACTCCTCTGGAAATACATCCGCAAACTCCTTCACCACCGGAAGGTGTTCTAGACCTTCTGCCACTCCCTTTTCGTTTAGCGCAAGGATCGCATAAATATTGCACCCCTTGCGCATACTCTTCCATAACTGTAAGGAAGAGACGAACCTCAGGGAAACTCCCTGGTTCCATCCTACAATCACACATCTCTGTCCTTCGTCATCAACCAAGCTCAACCGTTTCATCTTACAGTTGAGTATCACCTCATGCGATTCCAGCCAATCCATATCGATCACGACGTCATAAGATCCTAAGATGGTGACATACAAGTTGACCCTCGTGACAAGCTCTCCCAAGTTAAGGGCACAGCCCGTAACGTTTCCTCCAACCTTCTGCTTGGCTCCCGAGGCCATCTCTACGCCTGGTCAGCGACAATACCTGTCGTCTCAAGCACAGTCGATTGGTTCCCTGCCTGGCGGTTATTTACCGCTGCATGAATCCGATGGGCCTTGCCCATATCTCCCACTGTAGCAGGTCCATCCGATCCGAATGCTCTGGTCCTCTCCACTAGACAGTCGCACTAGTAGTGTGGCTCCCCACACATCCAACACCCCTTCTTCGGACCAGTAGTCCTAGTACCCGAAGTAGAAGATGATGGCCCACCGGCCTGGAAACCTGGTCTGTTCTACTGAACAGGCCTAAACTGTTATTGTTGTGGGCGACGTTGTTGCTGATGTTGTGGTCCCCGATAAGGTGTCCTCTGCTGAGGCAGCGGACATTGGGGTGTAGTGAAAGTGGGTCCCCTTTGGAATCCATGATATCTCGGCGTATGTATCACTGGTGTCTGGTGCTGCGGCGTTCCAGATGAACCCTACCCTGCTAGTCTCGCGGGAGCCCTGGTCTGACCCCCACTGATAAGATCCTTCTCTGCTATGAGGGCCTTCTGGACGACATCGTGCAAGGTTTGAGGCATCAAAATCCTAACCTTTGCATGCAGGCTGCCATTAAGGCCAAACAAAAATCAGTTGACCTTAAGTTTCTCTGTGTTAAGGTGCAGAGCATACTGGAGAAGCTCCATAAAATGTGCCTCGTACTCAGGCACCGTACGACCTCCCTGTCGTAATGAGTTGAACTCATTGAGCTGGCACTTAATGAATTCCTCTGAAAGATACCTCTCTCGGAACCGTTCCTCGAACAGTTCCCATGACACGTCTTTGATGGCCATGTTCAGTTGCGGTAAGAGCGTCTTCCACCATAGAAGAGCGCTCCCCTTCAGTTGAAAGACTGCCATACGGACCTTCATGTTGGAGGTATAATCGTGAAGTGCAAAACACATCGCCATATTCTCCAACCATGCCTCGACGGCTGCGTCGTCCGGGGCACCAAAGAACTCAAGAAATTTGACCTTCTCGAGTTCACGGTGAAAGCTACCAGTAACGGTCGGTGCGCACGGCGGAACCTCAGTAGGTGCCAGCACCTTGGCCTCGTCTCTGTCCAATCGGCTGATCAGTGCCTCAGACATGCACTAAAAATACCTCATCATCCCGACCACATCTCCAACTACTATCTGCTCCTATCCGAGAACCTGCTCGCCTCCCTGGGGGTTAGACCCCTCAGGCGTGGATGCTACTGGAGGTGTCACGCCTACTCCCTTAGCACCCTGTCGTCTGCCTCTGCGACGTCCTCTAACCATGATTTCCTGCACGTACACAATCAACTCGATCAACAACAGTATAATCAAATCAAATCATGTCACGAAAGTTGTAGCGAATCCCAAGTTGCGGGTCGAACCGGCTCTGATACCACATGTAACGCCCTCCTCGTTATGCCGACAAACCTCTTATAACAAGTGCAATTTTTTTTTTGTTACAGGTGTGTGCGCGCGTGTACAAAGAAAATAAATGCATTCGACTCTACGTCGCCACCCGACGACGAATAAGACGCAACCACGATGAACACAACAAGACGACATAAGATGCACAACAAGTGACTGCATGCATTAACGATGATCAATCGACAATAAGTAAGACTGACTACCCATCCATCCAACCCTGCAATGGTTAGGACCTCCAAGACACATAAGCAATGCTCAAGCCCAGGTTCCCATTGATTTTAACCATTTAAGGTCTCAGGGCTGGCGACTGTTCTGAGGAACATGGAGGTGTCTACATCCCACCCGACATAAGAAGACCAAGCACACAAAAGGTTTACAACCTAGCACAACATTAATTAAACAAGAGACTACCATCTATATGAGTCTTAAAGCCATTCCATTGCGCAACTTTAGATCATAATTCGTCATCAAAGTACCCTCTAAAACACATTCAAGGGACCCTTTAGTACAAGTCTTAAACTTTGAATGGTTTAACATTTAACAAGATAAATAGTCATTAATTATAATCATAAATATAACGAATAGTTATAATTGTCATTTAATGCAATAAGTAACATTTAATCTTTAACTAAAGATCAATAATTACGAATTATCCTAAAATCATTTGACGCAACCATTGTAAAATTTACATTATCATTCATTCCATGATCTAAACTTGTAATTCGATTGACCATAATTATGAACCAATAATTGTATCGACAACGCAGTGATCATAAATCCATAAATAACGCAATATTCAAGAATCTTTTATTGCAACATATAAATTAACATTAACCTTAACTCAATTAACTAAATTTAATAATCAGTAGCCAGTAATTGTGGACCAATAAATAACGCAACATCTCAATGATTATATATCCATAATGAATGTTATATCCTAAAATCAATTAACGTAATCATTATAAATAATCGTTAACATTATCTTAAGCGATGGAAATAATAAAGAAGATCTTAAGAAGTACTTTTATATCCAAAATAACAATTGTTACAAGACCATTCTCCTTCAATTATAATATATAAAATATCAAGATTCTATGGAAAGAAAATAGAACTATTCCATTTTTAACACTAGAAGACAAGACAACTTTATCTAACCACCTTTCCCCCTTTTAAAACTTGTCTTTAATCAAACGAGAACCATTATTATAATTAACTCTAGATTTCTCCACTATACATTCCTTAGGGTAAATAACCATCCATAAACACGATCCAATTCACTAATCTGGTATTATTC
>ML782001.1:518970-536625 GCA_009831015.1 Picea engelmannii
GCCCCCATCAACATAAAAACGCCCACTGTGATGTGTAAAACGCCCACAGTGATGTAAAATGCCCCCATCAACATAAAAACGCCCACTGTGATGTGTAATACGCCCACAGTGATGTAAAACACCCCCATCAACATAAAAACACCCACTATGATGTGTAATATGCCCACAGTGATGTAAAACGCCCCCATCAACATAAAAACGCCCACTGTGATGTGTAATACACCCACAGTGATGTAAAACGCCCACATTAAAAAAAACACCCACAATCATATATAAAAAATTCCCACAGTCATATATAAACACAGCCATAAAGTCTCTTTTATCCAAAATGACATGCAACAACAGAGTAATAATAAATATTTTATAACCGTAACACAATTTCAATCGCCGAAGAACAAGGCAAGAAAACCAATCAATCTAATGAGAACCCAAGCAGATTGAAGTTAAGTATTTTTCATCTCACAATGCCAATACAAAAATGTTGATAACAATAAGAGAGGGCCAAGGTCGTAATACCTTCTATCATGAAAAATGAAAAACATACCGTTGCCTTAACTCCCGCCTCGAATGATGACCGCGCACTCCGTACTTCTCCTGCTCCGTGTCGCTCCCCTCGCCGACCGTCGAGACTACACCGGTACCTCCCAGCCAATCTCTAGGGGTAATTTGCTTCCCCCTTATCCCCCTAAGCCGCAAAGGGGCCACACATAATTCAAATGGTCCATCTAGCTTCCCAGCTCACCTCGCAAGGCCGAGCTACCACTCCTATCCAAGCTGGAAAATCCCAACTCTTCACAAGTAATCAGTCAAGTCACAATTTCGGCAGCGTAACATTATGCTAACAACCGATCCCTTTCTTCCTCATCTTCTCTTTCTTTTATAGAGTTTTTGGCACCTCCAACTTTCCCTAAATCACATTTAAATTAAGTTTTAATAAAAATATTCTAAATATTCTCCTTCGCACAAGTGTCGTCCATCCCCCTCTTTCCTCCAATAATTATTTTCCTTAAATTTATTAATTGTCTCATTTCCCTCACCCACCTAGATTTGATCCTAAATTTACTCCTAGGTGTTCCTAGATCCCCTTACATGTTTTAAATACTTTCCCTAAAATGATGTTGCTAATTTAGTTCATTTTAGAAGGTTCTTAATTGCAGATTCCTTACTATGTTGACCTCTCTTTTTACCATAAGTTCCCATCTTTCCTTTATTATGTTTCCTCCATTACTTGGTTTCCTAATTTTTATTATTCCCTTCTTTCCCCTTTTTATTAGAGCCAAAATGGCAGTTACGTTATTTAATCTTTTCATTTTATTCTTAATTTCATATCTTTTTATACTCTCACAAGTTAAAAATTTAAATTCTTCTTTACAATTTTTATTTTTTTAAAACCACTGATTTTAAATAAATTTTCACTCTCTTCATTTTACCCCAAAATTTTATCAAGACTAAAACTATTACTTAAGTGGTTTTTAGTTCAATTTTTTATTTTTATTTTTATAGGGTCTTTTTCTTAAGGTTAGACAAAATTTTACCCTAGAGAAGTTTTAGACTTAGGACTCAGATTCCGAACTGGGCGACATTTAATTAGGGAAGTTGTTAAAGAAATTCTTAATGTGTTAAATGTCTTAGGGCCATATAGGTTTGTTCCTTCATCAACATCAATGCGACGTGCCCTTCAGGATGCACCACGTGCTCCAAGGGTGCCACTCACCTCATTTGTTTCTTTTGTGGGACGTGCCCTTCAGGATGCACCACGTGCTCCAAGGGTGCCACTCGCCTCTTGTGTTTCTTTTGCGCGACATGCCCTTCAGGATGCACCACGTTCTCCAAGGGTGCCACTCACCAACTTGTGTTTCTTTTGTGCGACGTGCCCTTCAGGATGCACCACGTGCTCCAAGGGTGCCACTCGCCAACTTGTGTTTCTTTTGCGCGACGTGCCCTTCAGGATGCACCATGTGCTCCAAGGGTGCCACTCGCCAACTTGACTGATTGGTAGACATAAATAAGCCCTGGAGTCAGCACTCCTCCAGGTGAACTTCTGGGAGACTAAGGGCTCTAAGGAATAAGGCCCTCGCCTTATTTCACACCTCTTATAATCATCGTGAGTGACTGTCGCAGTCTTCCCTCACGGCATCGTGGATCCTCTCGAACTAGGTAATCGTTAACCTACAGTTCGAGCCACGACGGGAGTGCTGGTAGGCTGTGGCAGGGTTGTTGTCCACACCTCTCCCTCAACCTCTCTGGAAATCGTGTGTGTCCCCTTTACTCCATATGTGAGTCTGGTCGGCAAGCTATCGCCAGCCTACATCATCAACAATCGTATCAGAACATGTCCACATCATATCATCAAATCAAATATACTAAAATCACAGTAAACAATCAACCCCAAAGCACACTCCCTGACTCAATCCGGAGTCCAAGGGGTCCAGTCGATGCCTCTGCATCCTCAAGGTCAAAAGCCCTGCACACTCAGTAAAACCGAGTCAATAGCACCTGACCATGTCAAAGCAGTAAAACATCATGTCATCTATCATATCACATCATAATCAAGGATAAATGTTTTCTTATCATAAAAGTCTAGATCAATTGTGAGCAAGTGTCCTCAAAGAATAAGTTTTCTCGGTGCACCAGAGTGTTATGTTATTTTAGGCCAACCATATTTTTAGAATCGTCATGTTGTGTATGATTCTAGACCTCGAAGTGTTATTATTACTTTGGATGGACAATTGTACAGGATCCCAAAGGTGGAACTGCCTACTGCTATTTCTTTAATCTCTGCTAAGAAATGTAGTAAGTTCATTTCATAGACCAGGAAGTTCATCTTCTTTGTGATCCATGCTCACAGTAAGAAGAAGGTCATCACCACATATATGGCCTCTACACAACACCTCTCCTTGAAGTAGAAGCAAGTGGATGGGATCATGGAATAATACAAAGACATCTTCACCTCACCTATAGGGGTATTGACACACTACCAAGTCAAGCATCCAATTGATCTGACCCCCGACGCACCTCTACCTAATGGACCAATCTATCGATGCTCGTTGATGGAGAATGAAGAAATCAGGCGTTAGATCCAAGAGCTTCTTCAAAATGGGCACATCATACCCAACTCCTCCCCTTGTGGAAGCCTGATTGTACTAGTGTAGAAGAAGGATGAGACTTGGTGACTCTGCATTGATTAAATAGACTTAAAAAAAATCACAGTTAGGAACTGCTACCCCGTTACCAGGATTGATGACCTTCTTGACCAACTCGAGGGGGAAAATTTCTTCAGCAAGATTGAACTGAAGTTTGGCTACCACCAGGTTTCCATAGAACCAAATATTGTCTGGAAGACAACCTTCAAGTCTAAAGAAGGTCTCTATGAATGGCTAGTCATGCCCTTTGGCTTAACAAATGCACCAGCCACTTTCATGAGGTTGATGGACGATGTATTGATACCCTTCAAAAAATCCTTTGTGGTAGTATATTTGGATGACATCCTCATCTTCATCAGAACGTGGGATGAGCATATGCGGCATATTTAGCAGTTTTTTAGCACTATGTGGTATAACAAGCTCTATGCCAAATTGGAAAAATGCTCTTTTGGCATGAACAGGGTCCAACACCTGGGATACATTATTGATGAGAATGGGGTACATGTTGATCTAGCTAATATCCAATTCATCTGTGACTGGCCAGCCCTGATCACACTGACCAAGCTTTGGGGATTCAGTCTCTCCAATTTATACCGACGGTTCGTGTTGGTATTCTCCCATATTGCATGGGCCCTCATCCAGCTGACCAAGGGCGGTGGTATGGCCAAGTTCATGTGGTGGATGGAGAATAAACGAGCATTCAATGATATGAAACATCGTTTGTGCTCAACTCCAGTACTCTCCTTTCCCGATCTGCAACAACTATTTGAGATTGAGATCGATGCATCTGACTATGTTGTGGGCGTAGTTCTCACTCAGCACAGGCATCCGGTGGCATACCATAATGATAAACTCTCTGATATTGTCCGAAAATACCCCACCTATGACAAGGAGATGTATTCCATTATACAAGCTTGTCGTCAATGCAAACATTACATTATGGGGAAAGAGACGATCATACACATTGATCACAAGCCTCTGCAGTTCATACAGACACAGGGGAAATTGCAGAATGACCGCCATCAGAAGTGTTCCACCTACCTGTAGCAGTTCCATATCAACATCAAGTATAAGAAAGGTATCTCCAATCATGTCATTGACTTCCTCAGTTAGCCTCCTGTGGCTGCACTCACCATTGTGCTCCATTCTGGTGGACATGAAACATCGGATTGGCCCCAACTTTACTAGCAAGTTCGGACTTCTCCACCACATATCAACTCTTGGGTACAGAATCCACTGTCATTGATTTTCACATTTAGGATGGACTCTTATGCCACCTAGGCCATCTTTTTGTTCCTACAAGTGAGTGTGCAAAGATGATTTGGGAAGCCCACTATTGTCGGGTGGAAGTACATTTTGGCGTAGAGAAAATTGCGGTCGTTCTTCAGAAGAATTTTTATTGGCCAAAAATTCGACAGGACATCAACAAGTATATCATATCTTGCACTTCCTGCACCATTTCCAAGCCATCCATCAAGAATCAAGGCTTATACACTCCTCTTCCTATTCTTGAGAAGTCGTGGGAATCCATCTCCATGGATTACATGTCTAGTTTGTCATCCACCAAGCAAAAAAATTACTGTGTGTTTGTGGTAGTTGATTGGATTTTGTTAGGTTCCTAACCTACACATAGGTAGAACAATATATTTGGATGTAATAAAGGTCAATATTAATAAGGCCTTTCAATAAAATAGAATAAGGTGGATGTAAGAAGACCTAATAGAAGCTTCTGCTTCTAGAAGGATCTTCCTCTAGATGCTTATTTTTAGTATAAATAGGAGTCGAGGGTATGAGAACCCTAGCTTGGATATTATGGTAATAGAGCTCTTCTCAACTGGAGGTTTCCCCATCGAAGAGGCCCGTGAACATTGCTTTCAGATTCAAAGTGTTATTTCTATTGTTTTTCTTATATCATTTCAGTGTTATTGTGGTGAATGTTCTGGTTATATTGTTGTTATTCTACCATTACTAGCATTTTGTTTCAGTTTTGCATACATTTTATATCCGGTATATTACAAGTGGTATCAGAGCACTTTCCTCGACAGAAAGTGTGGGTTAAATTTTTTTCAGGGTAGAGATTTATTTCGATGTCTTTAAGCAACAGAGATCTATCGTTACATGCATAAACACGTGGTTGAGGGATTCATACACGCAGGAAATACAAGTGGCACTTAAGCGCACATCTGTTGGACACCCTTGTAACCCCTGTTGGTACCCCTTTGAGTGGAAGCACATCAGACAACACCTATTTACGGATCAGCCTAGATTACCTAAAGCCCTCTTTAGATAAATCGATCGGTCAACTGACTGCTATAGTGTCACCGAGAACAACACTCGGGAAGATACTCTCTAGTACCTGGGTATTCGGGTAGTACGGCTAAGGGTACAGTCTATCCTCCTTAGTTAGTTCCCTGAGATATTGGGTCGAGTATTATTGTTGGACCCCACACGTATATCAGAGAGCTATAGCACAGGGAAAACCCTTGTCTGTAGAACCCTTGAATACCTAACCCTTGGGGGATAGAAACATAAACAAATTAAAAAAGACAAGATCTATTGTCACACAACTGTGTTCGGGTTGCCAAGTAAATACACATTTCTTTTTGGTTAAGCATTTGGGAATTTCCTCTTTGCAGTATTCTTCAGACCGGAGTATAATCTGTAAAAAAAAAAAAAATTGGAAATTGTTTCACCATTATTTGAGACCTATTCCATTGGATTCATCTCTTCTCCCTTATCACATTCATCCATATCATTTTTTCGGCCAAATTTTTTTACCCCGCCTACCCCTTTTCAGTTTCCTCATCCTCATGGCCCATACTCGTAGCCAAGACTTGGAAGCTTGCTTCAACACCTTGCAATCTGGTCTCATTGAGACCCAACAAGAAGTGAAAAAACTCAGTGCTAATGTTGTCGCCATCAATACAACCATGCAGTCCTCAATGGGGGGAATAAAACAAGACCTCACCACCCAGCTTGAATCATTCTTTTCAGCACTCTGCACCAAACTGCATATCCCTACAGATAAGCCTTCCTCTTCCTCACCTCCACATATTGAAGGTGACAATTCCTCTCATTCCCATACCTTGCAAAACCATTACTTTCAACATGACCTACGCCTTCCGTGGGTGGATGTGACCAAATTTGATGGCTCGGACCCCACTGGTTGGGTAACCCAAATGGAACATTACTTCTCTTTATATGACATTACATATGACTTGGAAAAACTTCGGTATGGTGTTCTCCATCTAGATCAAGAACGTTGGCAATGGTGGAAATGGAGAAAAACTTCTCGTCAAGGGTATATTGCTTGGACACACTTTGGGCCAAAGCTTTATGAATGCTTTGACACTGACACCAACCATTTGGTTCGTTTGACAAAGCTAAAACAATTAGGAACAGTGGAAGAATTTATAGATGCCTTTGAGCACCTGGCTTTTAGAACAGAGGGCATGTCTGATGCCTTTTTTTGAGAGTATTTTATCAACGGCCTCAAGGATGAAATTTGGGCCCATGTTCTCATGGCTCGGCCTGAGAGTTGGGTGGAGGCTACCAAAAGAGCTAAATAATCACAACAGGTTCTATCTGCTCAAAACCACAAACCCTCCTTTATCCCTTGCCCTAAACCAGTAAATCCCACTACTCCCTCTGCTCCACTAAAGATCCAAAAATTGACCAGGGTTGAAATGGTTGAACACCAACTCAAAGGCCTTTGTTATAACTATGGTGAAAAATATTTCCTGGGCCACAAGTGTAAAGAACAAAATCTTTTTATGGCAATCTCCGAGGATATTTTGGAAGAATATGAAGAAACACCCTCCGTGTTTGAGTTACCTGAATCCACTGACATAACCCCTCCCGAAGTAGAACCAGTCATTTCCCTCAATGCTCTCACTAATTTCTCCACTCCCCAAACCCTCAAGCTAATCAGTTACATCAAGCATCAGAAGGTCATCATTCTGGTTGATAGTGGAAACACCCATAATCTTATTCATCATCACATTTCCCAAGAAACTCATTGCTACATCCATGATGTCAATAATTTCCAAATCGTGATTTCCAATGGTGGTTCCATGAAATGTGGAGGGAGTTGTGAATTGTGCGTCTCCAAATTGGTGACTACTACCTGAAATCCCATATGTTTGCTATCGACATGGGAGGTTGTGACATTGTGTTGGGTGCAGAATAGCTAAGGACTTTGGCTCCCATTCTCATGGATTTTAAAGACTTAACCATGCAATTCGACTAGGAGGGCCACCAATATAAGTTCCAAGGCATCATCGCTGGTTCACCTGAGATCATTAGTTCCCATCGCATGGAAAAGCTGCTCAAAAAGGGTCATTCTGGTGTTATCACCCAACCCCATGCCATATAAGCAACAAAGACACCCTCGGTACCACAAGACCTCCAAGCCATCATTTATAAACATCAATTGGTCTTTTCCACTCCCCAAGGACTCCCTCCTTCCCATGGTGTTCATGATCATTCCATTCCCCTTGTACCCGGAATCCTTCCTCCCAATATCCGTCTGTATCGTCACCCCTTTTCCAAAAAAAATGAAATTGATAAAATGGTCCAGGAACTCCTTAATGCAGGTGTTATATTCCCTAGTACGAGCCCCTACTCATCTCATGTGGTCACGGTCCTAAATAAAGAAGGTTCTTGGCAAATGTGTCTTGACTTTCATGCCCTCAACAAACTTACCATCAAAGACAAATTCTCCATTCCTATCATTGATGACCTCCTGGATGAATTGAGTGGCACCCAATCCTTCACTAAACTGGATCTTCGTTCGAGCTACCATCATATACATATGAAAGAGGCAGACATTCCCAAGACTTCCTTTAGAACTCATGAGGGCCACTATGAGTTTTTGGTCATGCCCTTTGGCTTGTGTAATGCCCCCTCCACCTTCCAAAGCCTCACGAATCATGTCTTTCTTCCTTTTCTCTACCATTTTGTCTTAGTTTTCTTTGATGATATCCTCATCTATAGAAAAAACTAGACAAACCATCTTTCTCATGTGGATCGACTTCTCCATCTACTGTCTCAGCACCAACGTTTCTTGAAACAGTCTAAATGTGCTTTTGGCGCCTTAGAAGTAGATTAATTGGGTCATCTGGTTGGAAAATATGGCGTCAAGGTGGATCCTAAAAAGATTGAAGCTATGAAAGACTAGCCTCACCCAAAGACTCTTAAGAGCTTGCATGGATTTCTAGGCTTAATAGGGTATTATCGCAAGTTTGTTAAGAATTATGGGAAGATTGCAGCACCTCTCACTACTCTCCTAAAAAATAACTCTTTCACTTGGACTCTAGCTGCTGCTCAATATTTTCAGACCTTGAAGATGGCCATGTGCACCACTCTAGTCCTCGCCCTTCCTAATTTCACAAATACCTTTGTGTTGGAATGTGATGCCTCAGGGAAAGGAATTGGTGTTGTCCTTATGCAAGAGGGTCGACCTTTGGCCTTTACCAGCAAGAAACTATATGAAATAAATCTGGGCAAATCCATCTATGAAAAGGAAATGTTGGTTATTTTGCATGTCGTGGATCTATGGCATCCTTATCTATTGTGGCAATGTTTCCAAATTAAGACAAACCATCAAAGCCTCAAGTATTTTCTCGAACAATGCATTTCCTCCCCAGAACAACAAAAATGGGTGACTAAACTATTTGGATATGATTATGAGATCATTTATAAGAAAATCAAAGACAATGTGGTTGTGGATGCACTTTCCCAAAAATATGAAGACGAAGGATCCATTTTTTCTCTTTCATTCATTGTACCAAATTGGCTCCAAGCCGTTCACTAGGAATGGCTACAAGATCCCAAAAGTTCGCAGTTGATCCACCAATAATAGTCCAAGGCTCCAGCTTCCCTAGGGTACTATTGGCTCCATGAGGAACTTCGATACAAAGGTCATTTATATTTAATTAAACAATCAAAGATTAAATCCACGGTACTTTCTAAGCTTCATGCTACACCCACAACAGGGCACTCCGGGTTCACCAAAACCTATGACAAGGTCAAACGTTCCTTTTTCTGAGATGGTATGAAATAGGACATTCACAATTTTGTAGTTGAATGTGATGTGTGTCAACGCAACAAGGGAGAAACATTCAAATCGTCAGGCACACTACAACCGCTCCTGATTTCAG
Source organism: Picea engelmannii (assembly GCA_009831015.1). Classification (NCBI taxonomy): domain Eukaryota; kingdom Viridiplantae; phylum Streptophyta; class Pinopsida; order Pinales; family Pinaceae; genus Picea; species Picea engelmannii. The sequence continues at coordinate 528,275 of ML782001.1, forward strand.
CTGTTATTTTGAAGGATATCTCTATGGATTTTATTACCAGCTTACCCAAATCAAGAAATAAATCTGTCATCATGGTAGTTGTTGATCGCCTTTCCAAGTATGCTCATTTTTGCACCCTTTAACCCCCGTTTACAACATCCATGGTGGCTCAAATCTTCATGTATCAAGTCTTCAAGATTCATGGAATGCAACACTCTATTGTTTCTGATCGTGACCCAACTTTCACAAGCAATTTTTGGCAAGAAATGTTCAAGATACAAGGCACCGAATTGCATCTCAGCACAACTTATCATCCCTAGACTGATGGCCAAACGAAAGTTGTCAACAAGTGTTTGGAAACATATTTGAGGTGTTTTTCCTCAGAAAAGCAAAATCAATGGGCTCAATGGTTACCCCTAGCTGAATGGTGGTACAACACTTCATACCATACAACTACACACATGACTCATTTTGAAGCGGTATATGGACATAAGCCACCTTAAGTTCTCTCATACTTACCGGGTGCCTTGAAGGTCCAGGTGGTTGACCTAACACTTACAGCTTGAGATGTTATTCTTCATAACCTCAAAGAGAATTTGTTCATGGCACAAAATCTCATGAAGAAACAAGTTGATCAAGGTCGCTCTGAACGTCAATTTGCAGAAGGGGATCAATTGTTTCTTCAACTGCAACCTTACAAGCAAACTTCCATCAAGGTCGAGAATTGTCAGAAGATAGCACCCAAATTTTATGGTCCTTATACCATACTCAAGCATGTGGGACAATTCGCCTATCAGTTAGTTTTGCCCAACAATTTGAAGCTACATCATGTTTTTCATGTTTCATGCTTAAAGAAGGTGATTGGAGCTAAGTGCCAAATTCAAACCAACCTTTGAGAGTTAGCTTAAGAAGGATCCATTTGGCTACAACCACAATCATTTTTGGACCAGTGTGAGCGTCGCCTACGTCAGAGAACCATCAAGGAAGTGCTAGTACAATGGAAAGATACAACTCTAGCAGACGCAACTTGGGAACCACCTACCATTTTGCAACAATTTCCTCATCTCAATCCTTGAGGACAAGGCCATTTTTAAGGGGGTGGACATGTTAGGGTCCTAACCCCCACATAGGTAGATTAATATATTCGGTTGTAATAAAGGTCAATATTAATAAGGCCTTTCAATAAAATAGAATAAGGCGGATGTAAGAAGACTTAATAGAAGATTTTGCTTCTAGAAGGATCTTCCTCTAGATGCTTCTTTTTAGTATAAATAGGAGTCGAGGGTATGAGAACCCTAGCTTGGATATTATTGCAATAGAGCTCTGCTCAACTAGAGGTTGCCCCCTCGAAGAGGCCCGTGAACATTTCTTTCAGATTCAAAGTGTTATTTCTATTATTATTCTTATATCATTTCAGTGTTATTGTGGTGAATGTTCTGGTTATATTGTTGTTATTCTGCCATTACTCAGACACAGAGAGAGTTTCTTCATCTTCTTTTGAAATCTCCTCAGAGATGGCCATAATTTTTTTTTGTTATTTACACTTGTGGCCCGAGAAATATTTGTCATAACAGTTATAACAAAGGCCTTTGAGTTGGCATTTAGCCATTTCAGCCCTGGTCAATTTTTGGATCTTTAGTGGAGCAGAGGGAGTAGTGGGATTTATTGGTTTAGGGAGAGGGATAAAGGAGGGTTTGCGTTTTTGAGCAGATAGAACCTGTTGTGCTTATTTATCTCTTTTGGTAGCCTCCACACAACTCTCAGGCTGAGCCATGAGGACATGGGCCCAAATTTCATCCTTGAGGTCGTTGATAAAACACTCTCGGAAAAAGGCATCAGACATGCCCTCTGTTCTAAAAGTTAGGGGCTCAAAGGCAACTATAAATTCTTCCACTATTCCTATTTGTTTCATCTTTTTCAAATGGCCCAAATGGTTTGTGTCAGTGTCAAAGCGTTCATAAAGCTCTGCCACAAAGTGTGTCCAAGAAATATAACCTTGACGAGAAGTTTTTCTCCATTGCCACCTTTGCCAACGTTCTTGATCTAGATGGAGAACACCATACCGGAGTTTGTACAAGTCATCTGTAATGCCATATAAAGAGAAGTAATGTTCCATTTGGGTTACCCAACTAGTGGGGTCCGAGCCATCAAATTTGGTCACATCCACCTGCGGAAGGTGTAGGTCATGTTGAAAGCGATGGTTCTTCAAGGTATGGGAATGAGAGGAATGGTCACCTTCAGTATGTGGAGGTGAGGAAGAGGAAGGGTTAACTGTAGAGATATGCAGTTTGGTGCAGAGTGTCGAAAAGACTGATTGAAGCTGGGTGGTGAGGTCTTGTTTGATTTCCCCCATTAAGGATTGTATGGTTGTATTGATGGAGACAACAATGGCACTTAGTTGTTTCACTTCTTGTTGGGTCTCAATGAGACCAGATTGCAAGGTGTTGTAGCGAGCTTCCAAGTCTTGGCTATGAGTATGGGCCATGAGGATGAGGAAACTGAAAAGGGGCGGGCGGGGTAAAAACATTTGGCTGAAAAAATGATATGGATGAATGCGATAAGGGTGAAGAGATGAATCCAATGGAATAGGTCTCAAATAATCGTGAAACAATTTCCAGACTTTTTTTTTTTTTACAGAGTTATACTCCAGTATGAAGAATACTATAGAGAGGAAATGCCCAAATGCTTAACCAGAAATAAATGTGTATTTACTTGGCAACCCAAACACAGTTGCACAACAATAGATCTTTTCTGTTTTAATTTGTTTATGTTTCTGTCCCCCAAGGGTTCTACAGACAAGGGTTTTCCATGTGCTATAGCTCTCTGATATATGTGCGGGGTCCAATAGTAGTACTTGGCCCAATATCTTAGGGCACTAACTAAGGAGGATAGACCGTACCCTTAGTCATACTACCCGACTACCCAGGTACTAGAGAGTATCTTCCCAAGTGTTGTTATCGGTGACACTAAAGAAGTCAAGCGACCGATCAATTTATCTAAAGAGGGCTTCAAGTAATCTAGGTCAATCCGTACACAGATGTTGTCTAATGCGCTACCACTCGAAGGGGTACCAATGGGGGTTACAAGGGTGGCCAACAGATGTGCGCTTAAGTACCACTTGTATTTCCTACATGTATGAATCCCTCAACCACGGATTTATGCTCGTAACAATAGATCTTTGTGGCTCAAAGACGCTGGAATACGTCTCTACCCTGAAAAATATTTGACCCACACTTTATGTCGAGGAAAGTGCTCTGATACCACTTGTAATATACCAGATATAAAATGTATGCATAACTGAAATAAAATGCTAGTAATGGCAGAATAACAACAATATAACCAGAACATTCACCACAATAACACTGAAATGATATAAGAATAACAACAGAAATAGAACTTTGAATCTGAAAGCAATGTTCACCGGCCTCTTCAAGGGGGAAACCTCCAATTGAGCAGAGCTCTATTACAATAATATCCAATCTAGGGTTCTCATACCCTCGAATCCTATTTATACTAAAAAGAAGCATCTAGAGGAAGATCCTTCTAGAAGCGAAAGCTTCTATTAGGTCTTCTTACATCCCCCTTATTCTATTTTATTGAAAGGCCTTATTAATATTGACCTTTATTACATCCGAATATATTGTTCTACCTATGTTCAGGTTATGAACCTAAAAAAAACCAATCAACTACCACAAACACATAGTAATTTATGTGCTTGGTGGACAACAAACCAGACATGTAATCCATGGAGATGGATTCCCACAACTTATTGAGAATAGGAAGAGGGGAGTATAAGCCTTGCTTCTTGATGGATGGCTTGGAAATGGTGTAGGAAGTGCAAGATATGATATACTTGCTGACATCCCGTCGAAGTTTTGGCCAATAAAAATGTTTTTGAAGAATGACCATAGTTTTCTCTATGCCAAAATGTACTTCCACCCAACAGTAGTGGGCTTCCTAAATCATCTTTGCACGCTCTCTTGTAGGAACACAAAGATGGCCTGGGTGGCATAAGATTCCATCCTATACCCAAGAGATGATATGTGGTGGAGAAGTCTGGATCTTTCTCGTAAAGTTGGGGCCAATCCGATGTTTCATGTCCACAGGAATGGAGCATAATGGTGAGTGCAACCATAGGAGGCCGACTCAGGAAGTCAATGACATGATTGGAGATACCTTTATTATACTTGATGTTGAGATGGAACTGCTACAGGTAGGTGGAACACTTCTGATGGCAGTTTTTTTTCAATTTCTCCTGTGTCAGTATGAACTACAGAGGCTTGTGATCAGTGTGTACGATTGTCTCTTTCCCCATAATGTAATGTTTCCATTGACGACAAGCTTGTATAATGGAATACATTTCCTTGTCATAGGTGGGGTATTTTCGGACAATATCAGAGAGTTTCACATTATGGCATGCCACCGGATGCCTGTGCTGAGTGAGAACTGTACCCACAGCATAGTCAGATGCATCAGTCTTAATCTCAAATAGTTGTTGCAGATCGGGAAAGGAGAGTACTGGAGTTGAGCACAAACGATGTTTCGGATCATCGAATTCTCATTACTGCTCCATCCGCCACATGAAATTTCCCATACCACCACCCTTGGTCACCTAGATAAGGGCCCATTCAATATGGGAGAATCCCAACACGAACCGTCGGTATAAATTGGCAAGTCCCAAGAAGCCCCAAAGCTTAGTCAGTGTGATTGGTGTTGGCTAGTCATGGATGAATTGGATCTTAGCTAGATCAACATGTACCCCATGCTCATCAATGATGTATCCTAGGTGTTGGACCTTGTTCATGCCAAAAGAGAATTTTTCCAATTTGGCATAGAGCTTGTTCTGCCACAGAGTGCTCAAAAACTGCTAAATATGTCGCATGTGCTCATCCCACATTCTACTGAGGATGAGGATGTCATCCAAATATACTACCACAAAGGATTTGGTGAAGGGTATCAATACATCATCCATCAACCTCATGAAAGTGGTTGGTGCATTTGTTAAGACAAAGGGCATGACTAGCCATTCGTAGAGACCTTCTTTAGACTTGAAGGTTGTCTTCTAGACAACAATTGGTTTGATGGGAACCTAGTGGTAGCCAGACTTCAGTTCAATCTTGCTGAAAAAATTTTCCCCCTCGAGTTGGTCAAGAAGGTCATCAATCCTGGGAACAGGGTAGCGGTTCCTAACTGTGATTTTTTTTAAGGCTCTTTAATCAATGCAGAGTCACCAAGTCCCATCCTTATTTTGCACTAGTACAATCAGGCTTCGGCAAGGGGATGAGTTGGGTATGATGTGCCCATTTTAAAGAAGCTCTTGGATATAAAGCCTGATTTCTTCATTCTCCATCAGCGAGCGTCGATAGACTGGTCCATTAGGTGAAGGTGCTCCAGGGGTCAGATCAATTGGATGCTTGACTTGGCAGTGTGTTGGTACCACTATAGGCGAGGTGAAGATGTCTCTATATTCTTCCACGATCCCATGCACTTGCTTCTTCTGCAAGGAGAGGTGTTGTGTAGAGGCCATAGATGTGGTGATGACCTTTTGCTTACTATGACCATGGATCACAAAGAAGATGAACTTCTCAGTCTGTGAAATGAACTTACTGCATTTCTTAGCAGATATTAAAGAAATAGCAGTAGGCGGTTCCACCTCTGGGATCCTATACAATTGTCCATCCAAAGTAATAATAACACTTTGGGGTCTAGAATCATACACAACATGATACTTCTACAAATATGGTTGTCCTAAAATAACATCATAAACTTCAAGAGGGGAAATATCACACAATACCTCATCTTTGAAAGGCTTGATTTCGTAGGGAAGACGACACTTTTGGATGACACAAATATCTCTTCCTTGATGAAGCCAACTGATGGTGTAGGGCTACGGGTGTGGTGTCATTGCCAGGTTCAACCGCTTGATGACCTATGCTAAAATTAGGTTCTTTTGACTATTGTTGTTGACAATGAAATCAATCAGAGCCCCCTTGAGCCACATCTATGAGTGAAAGAGGCATTCCCCTTCCTCTGGTTCTTCTGGTTCGATTGGTCGGACTTTGGTGGTAGTGACTGTGGCACTAGTTTCAACATCAATAATCCACTTCCCTCCTTTAGGATTTGACTCAGAATCAGAATTGACCTCTGACTTGGAAGTCTTTAGCTCGACCACGAGGGACTTCTTGGAGCAACATTTGTCGGTGTTGTGCCAAGGACTTTTATGGTACTCACACCATTTCCCTGTGTCCTTCTTTGTATTCTTGTTTCCCTTCTTGTGTTGTGGCTTGGATGGATTGTCCTGAGGGTGACCATATCGAATTGGTCCCTTTCTTTATGGGTTGGGGTTGCCTTTTCCCTTCTTCAACTGTGAGGGGTTTTCAAATCCAAACTCTCGGCGTTTCTGCTTAAATTTCTGCTCGATCTTGACAACATATCTATAAGTCATGCCTAATGAGGTGATATACAAGAACTCCATTTTTGTTTGAATGTATCTATTTAAACAACTATAGTATTTGAGAACTAGATGACGCTCATAATATTTGATACTCAATTTGGTTTGTAGGGTATGGAAAATATTGGTGAAGTCTGGTACTGACTGGTCCCTTTCTTGATGTAGGGTGGTCCTTCTGGTGTACTGGTCCTCATAGCTTCCAATAGGGTAGTATTTTTATTTAATGGCATCCTGAAAGGAATCCCATGTAGGGGCCACCACAAAAATTGTAGATTCCTCCATGGCCCTTTGCTCAGAGTAAGTGTCCCACCGGTCTTTAACACAAGGAATGACCTTGAGGAGTGAAAAAGTGATCTTTTCCCTATCGAAAAAATTGTGGACCGAAAAATATCCTTCGAGCAGATTCAACCATTTATCTATAGCATTTGCATCTATCAGTCCTTCAAATAATGGAATATCAAAATTTACCTGTACCTTGAAGCGGGTTGCATGGCCACTTGATGAATATGCTTCTCCCATGGGCAACCGTCAAGGATCTCCATGAAGTTGTCCATCATTTCGTTCCTTTTTCATGCGAGGGTATCCTCGAGAAAAAAATTAATATGATCTTTTGCTCCATCATCTTTCTTTTCATCTCCCATGGGTTGTTTTCGGTCTCGGCATGACCAATATGGTAATGGCTCGATTGGTTTGAGTCCCAACTTATTGTACCCAGACCTTGATAGGGACATGCACGCAAAAAAATAAATGAAGAGGAGACCACTCTGTGTTAAGCCCTAATATTGGCTCATTACCCCTTAATTGGGGCATATTATATTAGTAATGTTATTTTATTTATTTCAGCTTTAGGCCATTAGTTGTAATTATACCTCCTAGTCTCCTATATATACCAAGGAGACATTTTCATTTTGAATCATCTTGTACCTAAACATTTAAGTGGGGTAAAAGGAGGTTGCCCCCTTGAAGAGGCTTATTATCTAAAATTATCTCTTTTTCAAGGCGTTGAGTACTTTTACTAAGGTTTTTCTATGCTATATTGATATTTGGTTCTTAACATATGGTATAAGAGCTCAAGGTCTTGGGGTTTCATTGCTACATCTGAGACACCTTGGAATTTTCACTATAACTTGTTTTCTACAAAGTTTCAAAAGGAATGGCTTGTATGATATTTAGTATACAGATCAAGGTACGTTGGGTTCAAAATTCATCTCCCGAGGCCGTATACTTTTGGAGATGCAACCTGTACAAGATAGGGTTTTGGAATCATCTTGAGCTGAGTCATTGCAGAATTGTCGCTATAAAAACGTTTCTGTAACGTTTCAGACCCTGAAATATGGAGTATATTTATAGAAATTAGTAAGGTATATTTGGTAAAATGTTTAGCTTATGGGTCATCTTAAATTTGTAGATACACCCTGTGTAAGATAGGGTATCTGACTAGTCCTATTGACTAGTCTCAAGAAGGTGTTCCAGGTAAAAAAATCATAACTTCTTCCTACAATATCCAAATTGAGTGGGATTAGTTCATTGGATCCTGGACAATCTATGGTATTTATGGTGTGCGTTTCAGAATTTTATATCAATTATTTTGTCCGGGGCATGCTATACAAGTGAGATCTACTGGAAAGGCCAAAAATCGACAATTTTTGGGGAAGTTACCATAAATTCCACTTGGCACATCCAATTTTGATCAGACCTATGGAATTATAGAGAAGAAATATCAGACAACTACATAAAAGAAAGTTTCATACCCAGAAGAGCTGAAACTTGGGAGATATAACAGAAGAAATATTGTCTAGCAGAACCACCTCAAAATCAAGGTTCAAAAGTGATACTTGGCCAACATGCCACCAAAAAAGGGAACTTCTACACCAAATAAGCCTCCAAAAAATCCTACTTGGACTCTTGATGAAGGTGAATA
>ML782002.1:37164-55336 GCA_009831015.1 Picea engelmannii
TGGTCTTGCAATTTATTTTCTCCAATCCCCCATTCTCCACAACCTCTACCTAGTGTTATTCAAGATTAGAGTTGTATTTCCTCTTACAACATCTACTCAATCCTACCACTAGAGGCATGCTTCATTCACCCATTCAGATAACTTTATCCAACATCACACCCTCATTTGAGTCATCCACACTTCTCCTTCTTCTCATGATTGGAATTGCCTCAATCCCTCAAAAATATAATTTCTCCAATATCACTTGATGGAGTGAGATCACGGTCCCTACAATGTCTGACATGAAATGTCGTATTTCTCCACAATCACAAATTCTATAGTCTACAATTCAATTGAAAACAAATAGAAATACATCACAATAATAAATTTCTAGCGATCCAAAACCATCCACATTACTCAAACCAAGTTGAACAAAGATGAAAAAAATCCCTTTATTCATTCATAAATTTCATATTTGCTAATTCGTAAACTTAATATTTATGATTGTATTTCTTGACTTCTGAACTTACAACTACTTTAACTATTCAAATTTAAAATTTAAAAAACAATGCTAAATTGTTCAAACTAACTCTAAATATAATAATATAATATAATTTGTATCCATATACAACCAAAACTTTAACTATTCAAATTTAAAAAACAATACTAAATATCTTAAAAGCACTCCAAATATAATAATATAACAAAATTTGTCCCCGAGGTGTAGGACAGTCGGTGACGGAGTGTGTTGTTAAGCCACTCCGTGATGTTAAAGTCACCGGTTCGAAACCTGCGGGGACAAAAAATCCAACCATGTTAAGGGTTGGTGTGGCTCAGGCCGGGTGCGATCCCCGGGTGATTTTGACAGCTTAGATGCCCCTGAGTCACGGTTTCTCAAGCCACAGGTTAATCGCGTAGCCAACAGGTCCCGCACAAATTAACAAACAAAAAAAAATAATATAACAAAATTTGTATCCATATACCACCAAAATCATAAATCAAGATAAAAAATATCCCTATACAATTAAAATGAATCGAAATGATATACAGAAATTGAATTTACATTTCAAAATTGCCATTGTCATAGATTCACTAAGAACAAAACACTTTTTGAGTATCTTACAACTTTTTTAATAATTAAAAAATGAAAGTGCCTATTATTCTTTACATGCACTTTGTGGTCGCATTCATACTCTTCATCCCACCATGAAAAGTTAAACACATTTATATTGAATATTGAAATTTCTAAAATAAGTCATTTTTATAAATTTTATATGGTGATAGGCTATTTGACTAATTAGGGGTGGGAGCAATGAGATTTCATGTATGCAATTAATTTCATAGGGCACTTGAATAATTGGGTTCATGTAATAATTAATGTTGTATGTATTTTTATTAGCTAGTTGAGTTCACAGTCAAATGTCTTGGGATGGGTGCAAATTATTTTAATTATTAAAATTGAAATAACTGTCTCACATAGTGCTATGTAGGACCACCTGTTAGTGTTGTGTGTAAAGATAATGGTAATAAATTCTCAAGAAGTAGTGTTCAAGTATTACTATGACATCTTGTAACATCTTCGGAAGTAGTGTTCACATATTATGTAGTATTGTTCACATATTATTACCATGACATATTATGTAGTAGTGTTCACATATTACTTTGACATCTCATGAGGTAGAGTTCAACTATTTCTATGCCATCTCCCTAAGTAGTATTCTAAAGTTGAAAATAGTTAGTTGAGTTTAGGGTGGTAGTTCATAGCAAAGTTTATGGGCCAGGTAAATTGTCCACCCATTTCAAGGCATTTGAGAATGAGTTGTCCATAATTGTGCACCTCAAATGCCTTGGAATGGGTGCACATTAGGCTAATTCATAAATTTTAAACTTGCAATAATTGTCTCAGGTAGTGCTATCTTGTCAAACGTGTTAATGTTGTGTAAAGAGAATGATAATTAATTCTTAAGTAGTGATATCTTATCTGAAATGTTAATGTTGTGTAAAGAAAATCCAATGTTAATTAATTCTCACTAAATAATGTTCAAGTATTACTATGACATCGTATAACATTTTTAAAAGTATTATTCACATATTACCATGACATTATATTAAGTAGTGTTCACATATTACTCTTAGATCCCATGAAGTAGTGTTTACCTATTTCTAAGTCATCTCCCTAAGTAGTGTTCACATTTTATTTGACGATCTCATCCAATAATGTAATATATAATATAATAAATCTATATAATATAATATAAGTGGGGAAAATAAATGTATAGACATTGTAAACTTGGAATTATAATTCTATATTAATCTATTTATTTTTTAAATTATTTTGGCTACTTAATAAATTTAAAAATATATTAATACATTACACTATTAATTGAGCCATTTTCACTATTAGTATATTAATTGAACCAATTGAACTATTAATACATTACACTATTAATATATATATATATATATATATAGAGAGAGAGAGAGAGAGAGAGAGAGAGAGAGAGAGAGAGAGAACTATTAATACATTACACTATTAAAAATATATTAATGGTCCTGGGTGATGATCTTCTCCCAATTCCAAATCTCATCTTTGTGTCTCCATTTTGTGTTCCTCTTTAGCCATTGTCATATGCATAGCTAAATATTTTGGCATACTTTTTATCCACTCCATTAGTGTTTCATAGGTACATGCCTAGAAAATTCCAATGTCTTCATTTCCATTTGGTCTTGCAATTTATTTTCTCAAATCTCCCATTCTCCACAACCTCTACCTAGTGTTATTCAAGATTAGAGTTGTTTTTCCTCTTACAACATCTACTCAATCCTACCACTAGAGGCATGCTTCATTCACCCATTCAGATAAATCTATCCAACATCACACCCTCATTTGAGTCATCCACACTTCTCCTTCTTCTAATGATTGGAATTGTCTCAATCCCTCAAAAATATAATTTCTCCAATATCACTTGATGGAGTGAGTGTAACATCCCGCTCTGGCGCACTGAGAAAACTTATTCTTTGAGGACACTTTCTCACAAGTGATCCGGTCTATTATGATATTAAAACATTTGTCCTTGATTATGATGCGTTATGATAGATGACATGATGTTTTTCTGCATTGACATAGACATGTGTTATTGACTCGGTTTTACTGAGTGTGTAGGGTTTTGGACCTTGAGGATGCAGAGTCATAGACGGAACCCCTTGGACTCCGGATCGAGTCAGGGAGTGTGCTATTGGGGTTTGGTTGTTTTACTGTGATTTTAGTACATTTGATCAGATGATATGATGTGGACATGTTCTGACATGCTTGTTGATGATGCAGGATGACGATAGCTTGCCGACCAGACTCACATATGGAGTAAAGGGGCCACACACAATTTCCAGAGAGGTTGAGGGAGAGGTGTGCACAGCAGCCCTGCCACAGCCTACTAGCACTCTCACTGTGGCTCGAACTATAGGTTAACGATTACCTAGTTCGAGAGGATCCATGATGCCATGAGGGCAGACTGCGACAGTCGCTCACGATGACACTAAGGGGTGCACAATAAGGCGGGGGCCTTATTCCTTAGAAGCCCTTAGTCTTCCACAAGTTCACCTGACAGAGTGTTGACTCCAAGGGTTATTGATGTCTACCAATCAGTCAAGAGGCGAGTGGCACCCTTGGAGCACGTGGTGCATCTTGAAGGGCACGTTGCACAAAAGAAACACAAGAAGCGAGTGGCAGCCTTGGAACACATGGTGCATCCTGAAGGGCACGTCGCGCAAAAGAAACAAAAGAGGTGAGTGGCACCCTTGGAGCACGGAGTGCATCCTGAAGGGCATGTCACGTTGATGATGTTAAGGAAACGAACCTAGATGGCCCTAAGACAAATATCTCATAAGAAATTTTTAAAACGACTCCCCTAATTAAATTGTCGCCTAGTTCAGAATCTAAGTCCTAAGTCAAAAACTTCGCTTGGGGTAAAATTTTGCCTACCCTTGAGAAAACATCTCTAAAAATTTAAATAGTAAAATGTAAAATAAAAACCCTTTAAGTAATAATTTTGGTCTTCATAAATTTTTGGGGAAAATGAAGAGAGTAATAAATCAATTACAAGCTGTGGATAAAATATAAAGAAGAATTTAATTATTTAACTTGAGAAAGTGTAAAAGATATTAAATTATTAATAAAGAGGAAAAGAGATTAATTTGCGCAACTGCCATTTTGGCTCTAATAAAAAAAAAGGGAAAGAAGGGAATAATAAAAAAATTAGGAAACTAAGGAATGGAGGAAACATAATAAGGGAAAGAGGGGAACTTATGGTAAAAAACGAGGTCAACATAGTAAAGAATCTACAATTAGGAACCTTCTAAATTGAACTAAATTAGCAACTTCATTTTAGGGAAAGTATTTATACCTGTAAGAGAATCTAGGAACACCTAGGAGTAAAAATAGGAGCAACTCTAGGTGGGTGAGGGAAAAAAGACAAATTTAATAAATTAAAGAAAATAGTTAATGGAGAAACGTGGGGGATGGACGACACTTGTACGAAGGAGAATTATTAGAAGTTTTTTATTAAAAATTAAATTAAATGAGATTTAGGGAAAGATGGAAGTTCTAAAAATCTATAAAAGAAAGGGAAGAGAAGGAAGAAAGGGACCTGTTGTTAGCATAACGTTACGCTGCCGGATTTATGACTTGACTGATTACCTGTGGGGAGTTGGGATTTCCCAGCTCGGATAGGAGTGGTATCTCGGCCTTGCGAGGCGAGCTGGGAGTTAGACGTACCATTTGGATAGTGTGTGGCCCCTTTGTGGCTCAGGAGGCTAAGGGGGAAGCAAAGTACCCCTAGCGATTGGTTGGGAGGTACCAATGAGGTCTCGACGATCAGCAAGCGGGAGCGGCGCGGAGCGCACGGACATCATTCGAAGCGGGCGATCAGGCAACGGTACACTCTTTTATTTGTAGAGTAGAATGTTTAGGAATTACGCTTGGATTTACCTATTGATTTGAAAATGAATTGGATAGACTTATTAAAGTTCTGTCTGAAATCATATTGAAATTGTTTTTTTTTTTTACTGGAGGTTTATGTACGATTTTTAATGAAAACATATTATCGCTAGAAGTAGATGTCTGCGATTTGAATGAAATATTTTTGGAATGTTGTTCAACAATTTTCTGATATGTTAAGGCAGAGTGGTAAAACCCCCTTTGGTGCATCTGTACATAAATTGTTATTGGTTTTGCATTTTATATAATCGAAGGTTTTTTGCCCAGCGTTCTTCTTCTGCCGGGCATGAATCTCTTTTTTTTTCTTCGGACATAATTTAATAAATATAATATTGGTACAGCCTTCTATCTTTGACCCAGCATTTTTCCCCATCCTTTTGGATGCCCATCCGTATAGATTTGTTACATCCAGAGGAGGTTAAGGGCCTAGTGTTATCTTGACCGTTACCTCTTGGCGTTAATTCGTTTAATGGCAGAAAACTCTTGACATCTAGACTTCTTGACTGGGGTATAAAATGATAATGATAAGCTTGACGACGTCCCTTGCCAGAACACCCCATTTTTTGATTCAGACGTAGTATGTTGTTCTTGTGTTTGACCATTACATGTTGTATGGAAGCATTGATTGATTGTTAGAGACTGCGTAGTTTCCTTTTTCAGAAAGCAATTTCATTTTCTAGTGATTTTCTCTGTGAATTTTTAATGTTTATTTATGCTTTTTAAAGTTGGGAGGGGTAACGATTGTTGGAAGTTCTTATTTATTGATGGGTTGGCCCGGTTTTTTCCGTGTTCGCTTCCCTCCGCTGGCCCATATTTTTTTTCTTCTCATCCTGTCTTGGAACTAAACCAACCAACATAATGTCGGGATGTTGGGTTTCGCCCACCCACCCGGATTGTTGGTCCAGCTTTATGGGTCTGTTCCGTTCACCACAGATGGCATATTCAAGTGGTCGCAAGGGTCTCCAGGTGTCTCGCGTGCCCACATTTCAAGCCCGCCCTTTTTTTTCTTACTAGCCATCTCATTCTGCTTACGTTAAATGCTAAGGATATTAAACACCCTAGAAGGAAAACCTTGAGAAGTGTGGCATGGATGCATGTTCCCAATTCGTAGGTTGTCGGAATCAACTGAAGTAAGAATAGCTTTATTTAAAGTTTCTCTGCATTTTTTTTATTGTGTTTAGAGGATATCGATTCCTTTGCGTTTGAATGACAGGGAGGGGTCCACGTTTTGGTCCACAAATTTCAATTTGAGTTAATACAGTGATTTTTGGTGTCAATCACAGTGATGCACGCGATTTCCCTGTACGACAGTTCTGCATTCCAATCCAGCTACACCCTTGTCCTCTTGTTGACTGCGATTCATTTTTGTATGGCTGCGTCTGCCTCATAGAATAATAGTCTATGCACAAGGAAGAGGTGCACTTAACTGAACGTGGTGACCTAACTGAACAAATGGGTTTAATCTGTCTATTAGCCTGTGATATTTGATTTGGTGAGCACTTAGACCAGCAGTATGGTTGGAGTGATAGATAGTATCCAAATCTTAGTGAAGTTCTCTTTAGTCATTGACATATCGGAGTTATTACTTAGACTGACTGCTATCTATTAACCTGAGTTGCCTAAGCGCTTTAAATATTTGTTGGTAGAGGCAAAAGCAGATTGAGACCAAGTCCCTTCGTTCTTTTCGCAATCGACCTTACCTGCGATAGTGCCACCTCTTCACGCATCAATGCCTAATCCACCATTCGTGTTTTCCTCCCTTTTCTTCTTATTCTTATAGAGTTTCGGCTGCGGTTGTTTCCTAAGTTGACTGCTATGTATTTTATTTTATATTTTTCATTGACCCTTCTAATTTCCAGTCGATCTCTTTATTTGATATTATTCTTGTAATTATATGCAAAGCCTCTTGACTTTAGTCGATCAACCAACAAGTTTGATTCATTACCCATATTATTGTGATTGAACCATGTAAAGTTGTAACTTAATAACTCAGACCATGTTCCATTTAGAGCCTGCAATTTGCAACCTTTACTTTAAGGTAATTTCACAGGAAAAACATAAAGTGGTTAAGTAAATATTTTGTTGATAATAATTTCTTTTAGTAAGGTAAATTTTTTGGATTAACATGTATTTCTTATAGCTAATAATAATTTATTAAATATAGGAGATGCTCTTGGAACTCTTGAGCTTATGTGTGTTTTAACTTTTACTCAAATTTTAAACCTTAAACCTTGATCTATCCTTAAGACTTGTCACCTTAAGTTCTTGTTATACTAACTCTTTGGGAAGGTAAAGAAACCTTAGTGTCATTCGTGATGAGTTAACAAGTGACCTTTAAGAGATATTCTTATGAGGGATATTGGATTATTTTACTTATTTTGAGAGCACCATTTTATCTACATTAATTTTTGTATATCATTAACACATGAAATTAACACTTCTTCAATTATTTAGTACTTATAGATCTAGACTACATATATTTGACACCAAGTTGATATAGATGGTATACTTACAAGGAATTCATTACTTGTATCTTTCATTATAATGTTGTCAAGATAAAGTAACTTGTTCTAATTAATGATATTTAGGGCTTCAATCATGACCATCTGGATTGATTAAACTTTTCCATCCTCATTTGTAACTAGATTATTCTATGATGAGATCGATGTTCGCAGACTCGGTTGATTAAGCTAGATGCCTGGATTGTTGTGATCTGTTGTAAATTGGATTTCTTGCGCCTTGTAGATAGAATGATTAATTTAATTGTGTTCTAATGCGCTAACCAACCTTGATGATGATGGATTGATTTAGAACTAGATTGGTGATGCGCCGTTAATTAAAGTTAATGTATGATGAATTACAGTAAAGTTTACTCTCCCCCTTGGTTTAAATTTAATTTGGTTGATAGAACGAATCTTAGTTAATAATTGATATTGGTAGATTTAGCATTTTAGTTTTGGTATTGATTGTGTCGGGCAGGATGTAGACACCTCCATGTTCCTCAGAACAGTCGCCAGCCCTGAGACCTTAAATGGTTAAAATCGATGGGAACCTGGGCTTGAGCATTGCTTATGTGTCTTGGAGGTCCTAACCATTGCAGGGTAGGACGGGCGGGTAGTCAATATTTTATTTGGTCGGTTGATTGTTGTTCTTTACTGGCAGATGTTGATGTGCGTCTTAGATATTTATGTTGATATCGTAGTTGCATGTTTCATGATGCGTCGTCATGTGGCAACGCAGAGTATAATATCTTGTTACCCTTGTACACACGCACACACAAAAAAAAAATTGCACTTGTTATAAGAGATTTGTCGACATAACGAGGAGGAACATTACATATGGTATCAGAGTGGGTTCGACCCACAACTTTGGATTGCTATGGCTTTCGTTGACATGATTTAATTATACTGTTGTTGATCGAGTTGATTGTGTGCGTGCAGGTAATCATGGTTAGAGGACGCCGCAGAGGCAGACGACGGGGTGCTAGGGGAGGGGGCGCGATGCCTCCAGTAGCATCCACACCTGAGGCGTCTAACCCCTAGGGAGACGAGCAGGTTCTCGGACAGGAGCTGATAGCAGTTGACGATGTAGTCGGGATGATGAGATCCTTTCAGCACATGTCCGAGGCATTGATCAACTGTTTGGATAGGGATGAGGCCAGAGTGCCGACACCCGCTGAGGTTCCGTCACACGCACTGGCCGTTACTGGTAGCATTCATCGTGAACTCGAGAAAGTCAAATTTTTCGAGTTCTTTGGTGCCCCGGACGGCGCAGCTGCCAAGGCATGGTTGGAGAACATGGCGATGTGCTTCACACTTTGCGATTATACCTCCAACATGAAGGTCCACATGGCAGTCCTTCACCTGAAGGGGAGCGCCCTTCTATGGTGGAAGACGCTCCTACCATAGCTGAACATGGCCATCGAAAATGTGTCATGGGAACTGTTCGAGGAATGGTTCTGAGAGAGGTACCTTTCAGAGGAATTCATTGAGCGTCAGCTCAATGAGTTCAATGCCTTACGATAGGGAGGTCATACAGTGCCCGAGTACGAGGCATGTTTTATGGAGCTGCTCTAGTATGCTCCACACCTTAATACGGAGAAACTTAAGGTCAACAGGTTCGTGTTTGGCCTTAACGACAGCCTGTGTGTGAAGGTTAGGATTTTGATGCCTCCAACCTTGCACGATGTTGTCCAGAAGGCCCTCATAGCAGAGGAGGAGCTTATTAGTGGGGGTCAAACCAGGACTCCAGTGAGACTAGCAGAGCAGGTTTCATCTAGAACACCACAGCACCAGACACCAGTGAGACATACGCCGGGATATTGTGGCTTCCAGAGGGGATCCATTTTATCTTCACCCCAGCGATTGTCGCCTCAGCAGCGGACACCTTATCGGGGACCATAGAATCAACAGCAACGTCGCTCGCAGTAGCAGAAGTTTAGGCCTGTTCAGCAGAACAGACCAGGGTTCCAGGCCGGTGGGCCATCATCTTCTACTTCGGGTACCAGGACTACTGGGCCGAAGAAGGGGTGTTGGACGTGTGGGGAGCCACACTACCAACGCGATTGTCCTGTGGAGAGGACCAGAGTGTCTGGGTCACCCAGACCCACTACAGTGGGAGATATGGGCAAGGCCCATCGGATTCATGCAGCGGTGAATAACTGCTAGGTACAGCACTAGTCGACTGTGCTCGAGACGACAGGTATTATCGCTGAACAGACCCTTAGTGTTTTGATAGATCCCGGTGCTACCAAGAGTTTCATTTCTGGTGCAGCGCTAAAAAGGATTAAGGTAAAGGCAGTCGAACAGGACGAGTTTAGCTTCATAGAGATGGCTTCGGGAGCCAAACAGAAGGTTGGAGGAAAGGTTACGGGCTGTGCCCTTAACCTGGGAGAGTTTGTCATGAGGGCCAACTTGTACATCATGATCTTAGGATCTTATGATGTCGTGATTGGTATGGATTAGTTGGAGTCACATGAGGCGTTACTCAACTGTAAGACAAAATGGTTGAGCTTGGTCGATGACGAGGGCCAGAGACATGTGATTGTAGGATGGAACCAGGGAGTTTCCCTGAGGTTCGTCTCTTCCTTACAGTTACAGAAGAGTATGTGCAAGGGGTGCAAGATTTATGCGATCCTTGTGCTAAACGAGAAGGGAGTAGTGGAATGTCTTGAACACCTTCCGGTGGTGAGAGATTTTTCGGATGTATTTCCAGATGAGTTACCTGGGATGTCGCCAGAAAAGGAATTGGAGTTTACCATAGACCTGAAACCGAGGACCGAACCGATAGCAAGAACGCCTTATAGGATGTCAATCCCGGAGTTACAAGAGTTGAAAATGCAACTGAAGGAGTTGTTGGACCTGGGACTGATACATCCTAGTGTGTCACCGTGGGGTGCACCTGTTATTTTCATGCGAAAGAAGGACGGATCATGGAGGCTTTGCATTGACTACCATCAACTGAACAAGGTTACGATCAAGAATCAGTATCCCTTACCAATAATTGATGATCTGTTCGATCAAATGAAGGGTGAGACGGTGTTCTCCAAGATCGATTTACGATCAGGGTATCACCAGTTGTGGATCAAGGAGGATGACGTCCCTAAGACCACCTTTAAGATGAGATTTGGACATTACGAGTTTATTGTTTTGCCGTTTGGACTGACAAATGCCTCAGGAGTATTTATGAGTTTGATGCACGGGGTGTTTCGCGAGTACTTGGACAAGTTCATCCAAGTATTCATTGACGATATTTTGATCTACTCTCGGATGATGAAGGAGCATGATGAGCACTTTCCCTTGGTACTATAGTGTCTGCAAGAGAACAAATTGTACGGAAAGTTGTCCAAATGTTCTTTTTATCAATCGAGGATTCACTACTTAGGGAATGTCATCTCCGGCGAAGGTATCGTCGTGGATACAACCAAGGTTGAGGCTATTATGGAATGGCCTACGCCAACAAATGTCACAAAAGTGTGTAGCTTTATAGGTTTAGCAGGATAATATCGACGGTTTGTCGAGGAATTTTTGAAGATATCAAATCCGATCATGGAATTGCAGAAGAAAAACAAGAAGTTTGTTTGGACCGAGAAATGCGCGAAAGCATTTCGGAGGCTTAAAGAGTTGTTGACGACAACGTTGATACTAAGGGTCCCTGACATGGACGCAGACTTCTTGGTATGCACAGACGCATCCAAGGAAGGTTTAGGCGAAGTCTTGATGCAAGACGGACGAGTGATTGCTTACATTTCGAGGAAATTGAGAAGGCATGAGGAGAACTACGCGATGCATGATTTGGAGTTATTATCCATCGTATATGCCTTGAAGGTTTGGAGACACTACCTTGTTGGACGAAAATTTGAACTAAATACTGATCATTGTGGACTACAACACATTTTTACGCAAAGCGACCTGAATGCGTGACAATGGCGTTGGTCGAAATTGCTTAGTGAGTACGACTTTGATATTACTTACATAAAGGGAACAGTGAACCGAGTGGCAGATGCTTTGAGTCAGAGACCACGCATCTTTTCAGTCTTGCCTCTTCAGACGAATCTACGTGAGAAGATTATCACTTTACAGCGTGATGATGATTGGTACAAGGAGGTCGAGGGTTTTATCGGACATAACACAATAATGGTACCACGATATGAGGGATATTCATTTGATAGCGATGGGTTATTAAGTTTTAAAAGTCGGATTTACATACCGCCAAACGACGAGTTGAGGATGTTGATCCTGAGCGAGGCTCATAGAGAACTTTACATGGCTCACCCAGGAGTCACGAATATGAGGGTAGATCTTAACCCCTTATTCTTCTGGAGGGGAATGAAGGCCGACATAGTTAACTATGTGGCCAGGTGTCTGGAATGTCAGCAGGTAAAGGTTGAACATAGACACCCAGCAGGATTACTACAACCACATGCTATTCCGGAATCGAAATGGGAGGTCATTTGGATGGATTTTATTGTTGGATTACCACTGACGGCAAGGAGACATGACTCGATTTTCGTAGTAGTAGACACTCTCATGAAGAGTGCTCACTTTATTCCTATGCGTACGACGTATCAGGCACCTGACATTGATAGAGTTTTCATCAGTGAGATTGTGAGGCTGCATGGCGTGCCTAAGAGGATTATATCCGATCGAGGATCAGTGTTTACTAGACGATTTTGGACAAGTTTCCAAGAGGCCTTGGGAACCCAACTTAACTTTAGTACTGCGTATCACCCAGAGACTGACGGACAGACTGAATGAACAAACCAAACCTTGGAGGACATGTTGCGCATGTACGTGATGGACCAACAAAAGCGTTGGGAAGAATACTTTCCTCTACTAAAGTTCGCTTACAACAACAGTTACCAAAGCACCATTAAAATGGTGCCTTTCGAGTTTTTATACGGGCGACCATGTTGAACTCCCTTGAGTTGCGATCGGCTTGAGGATAGGGTCCTGGTGGGACCAGAAGCGATCCAAGAAATGGAAGAACAAATGCAACCCATAAGACAAAGGATTAAATAAATGCAGGATCGACAAAAGAGTTATGTTGATGCGCACCGAGTCGACCGCAGTTACGAGGTCGGCAATCGAGTCTTCTTGCGGGTTAAACTGCATAAGAGTTCGATCAAGTTTGGAAAGGGAGAAAAAATCTCTCCTAGGTTCGTGGGACCTTTCAAGATTGTGGAGAGAAAGGGGCTCATGGCCTATCGACTAGCCTTGCCTGATTCCTTGAGGCGTATGCACAATGTTTTTCATGTATCTGTATTGAGACATTACATTAGTGATCCTACACATGTGATTGACATGAGTTCCTTGCAGGTATCGGATGAGGGAGCGCTCACAGCTAATCCGGTCCACATCTTAGATCATCGCGTTCGACAGTTATGATGTCGAACGGTAGACCAGGTCAAGGTCCAGTGGGACAATTATAGACCGCACTTGGCGACCTAGGAGGATGCGTATGATATGCGCCAACAGTTTCCATTTTTGTTTGATAGATAGACATATGATACTGTGATACACTTATTTCGGCATTTATACTATGAAACTTTGGGATGAAGTTTAGACCAAGAGGGGGTGTATGTAACATCCCTCTCTGGTGCATTGAAAAAACTTATTCTTTGAGGACACTTGCTCGCAAGTGATTCGGTCTATTATGATATTAAAACATTTGTCCTTGATTATGATGTGTTATGATAGATGACATGATGTTTTTCTGCATTGATATAGACAGATGCTATTGACTCGGTTTTACTGAGTGTGCAGGGTTTTGGACCCTGAGGATGTAGAGGCATTGACGGAACCCCTTGGACTCTAGATCGAGTCAGGGAGTGTGCTATTGGGGTTTGATTGTTTTACTGTGATTTTAGTACATTTGATCAGATGATATGATGTGGACATGTTCTGACATGTTTGTTGATGATGCAGGTTGACGATAGCTTGCTGACCAGACTCACATATGGAGTAAAGGGGTCACACACGATTTCCAGAGAGGTTGAGGGAGAGGTGTGGACAACAACCCTACCACAGCCTACTAGCAATCCCACCGTGGCTCGAACTGTAGGTTAACGATTACCTAGTTCGAGAGGATCCACGATGCCATGAGGGAAGACTGCGACAGTTGCTCACGATGAATCTAAAGGGCGTGCAATAAGGCGGGGGCCTTATTCCTTAGAAGCCCTTAGTCTCCCACAAGTTCACCTGGTGGAGTGTTGACTCCGGGGGTTATTGATGCCTACCAATCAGTCAAGAGGCGAGTGGCACCCTTGGAGCACGTGGTGCATCCTGAAGGGCATGTTGCGCAAAAGAAACACAAGAAGTGAGTGGCACCCTTGGAGCACGTGGTGCATCCTGAAGGGCACGTCGTGCAAAAGAAACAAAAGAGGCGAGTGGCACCCTTGGAGCACGTAGTGCGTCCTAAAGGGCACGTCGCGTTGATGATGTTAAGGGAACGAACCTAGATGGCCCTAAGACAAATATCTCATAAGAAATTTTTAAAACGACTCCCCTAATTAAATTGTTGCCTAGTTCAGAATCTAAGTCCTAAGTCAAAAACTTCGCTTGGGGTAAAATTTTGCCTACCCTTGAAAAAAAATCTCTAAAAATTTAAATAGTAAAATGTAAAATAAAAACCCTTTAAGTAATTATTTTGGTCTTCATAATTTTTTGGGGAAAATGAAGAGAATAATAAATCAATTAAAAGCCGTGGATAAAATATAAAGAAGAATTTAATTATTTAACTTGAAAAAGTGTAAAAGATATTAAATTATTAATAAAGAGGAAAAGAGATTAATTTGCACAACTGCCATTTTGGCTCTAATAAAAAAAAAGGGGAAGAAGGGAATAATAAAAAAATTAGGAAACTAAGGAATGGAGGAAACATAATAAGGGAAAGAGGGAAACTTATGGTAAAAAGTGAGGTCAACATAGTAAAGAATCTACAATTAAGAACCTTCTAAATTGAACTAAATTAGCAACTTCATTTTAGGGAAAGTATTTAAACTTGTAAGAGAATCTAGGAACACCTAGGAGTAAAAATAGGAGCAACCCTAGGTGGGTGAGGGAAATAAGACAAATTTAATAAATTAAAGAAAATAGTTAATGGAGAAACGTGGGGGATGGACGACACTTGTACGAAGGAGAATTATTAGAAGATTTTTATTAAAAATTAAATTAAATGAGATTTAGGGAAAGATGGAAGTTCTAAAACTCTATAAAAGAAAGAGAAGAGAAGGAAGAAAGGGATCGGTTGTTAGCGTAACGTTATGCTACCAGATTTGTGACTTGACTGATTACTTGTGGGGAGTTGGGATTTCCCAGCTCGGATAGGAGTGGTAGCTCGGCCTTGTGAAGCAAGCTAGGAGCTAGACGTACCATCTGGATAGTGTGTGGCCCCTTTGCGGCTCAAGGGACTAAGGGGGAAGCAGAGTACCCTAGCAATTGGATGGGAGGTACCGGTGAGGTCTCGATGGTTGGCGAGCGGGAGCGGCGCGGAGCGCGCGGACATCATTCGAAGCGGGCGATCAGGCAATGATATGCTCTTTTATTTGTAGAGTAGAATTTTGAGGACTTACGCTTGGATTTGCCTATTGATTTGAAAACGAATTGGATAGACTTATTAAAGTTCCGTGTGAAATCATATTGAAATTGGTTTTTTTTTACTGGAGGTTTATGTGCGATTTTAAATGAAAACATATTATGGCTGGAAGTAGATGTCTGTGATTTGAATGAAAGCTTTTTGGAATGTTGTTCAGCAATTTTCTGATATGTTAAGGCAGAGTGGTAAAACCCCCATTGGTACGTCTATACATAAATTGTTATTCGTTCTTCGTTTTATATAATCGAAGGTTTTCTGCCCAACGTTCTTCTTCTGCCGGTCAGGCATCTCTTTTTTTTTCTTCAGACAAAATTTAATAAATATAATATTGGTACAGACTTCAATCTTTGACCCATCATTTCGCCCCGTCCTTTTGGTTTCCCGGTCGTATAGATTTGTTACAGCCATAGGAGGTTAAGGGCCTAGTGTTATCTTGACCGTTACTCTTGGCATGAATTCGTTTAATGGCAGAAAACTCTTGACATCTAGACTTCTTGACTGAGGTATAAAATGACAATGATAAGCTTGATGGCGTCCCTTGCAGAAACACCCCATTTTTTGATTCAGACATAGTATGTTGTTCTTGCGTTTGACCATTACCTGTTGTATGGCAGCATTGATTGATTGTTAGAGACTGCGTATTTTCCTTTTTCAGAAAGCAATTTCATTTTTCAGCGATTTTCTCTGTGAATTTTTAATGTTTCACTACGCTTTTTAAAGTCGGGAGGGTTAACGGTTGTTGGAAGTTCTTATTTATTGATGGGTTGGCTCGGTTCTGTCCGTGTTCGCTTGCCTCCGTTGGCCCATATTTGTTTTCTTCTCATCCTGTCTTGGAACTAAACCAACCAACGTAATGCCGGGATGTTGGGTTTTTCCCACCCACACGGATTGTTGGTCCAACTTTATGGGTCCGTTCCGTTCACCACATATGGCATATTCAAGTGGTCGCAGGGGTCTCCAGGTGTCTCGCTTGCCCACATTTCAAGCCCACCCTTTTTTTTTCTTACTAGCCATCTCATTCTACTTACCTTAAATGCTAAGGATATTAAACGCCCTAGAAGGAAAACCTTGAGAAGTGTGGCATGGATGCATGTTCCCAATTCGTAGGTTGCCGGAATCAACTGAAGTAATAATAGATTTATTTAAAGTTTCTCTACATTTTTTTTATTGTGTTTAGAGGATAGCGATTCCTTTGTGTTTGAATGATGGAGAGGGGTCCACGTTTTAGTCCACAAATTTCAATTTGAGTTAATACAGTGATTTCTGGTGTCAATCACAGTGATGCTTGCGATTTCTGTGTACGATAGTTCTGCGTGCCAATCTAGCTATGCCCTTGTCCTCTTGTTGACTGCAATTCATTTTTGTATGGTTGTGTCTGCCTCATAGAATAATAGTCTATGCACAAGGATGAGGTGCACTTAACTGAACGTGGTGACCTAACTGAATGAACGGGTTTAATCTGTCTATTAGCCCGTGATATTTGATTTGGTGAACACTTAAACCAGCAGTATGGTTGGAGTGATAGATAGTATCCAAATCTTAATGAAGTGCTCTTTAGTGATTGACATATCGGAGTTATTACTTAGACTGACTGTTATCTATTAACCTAAGTTGCCTAAGCTCTTTAAATATTTGTTGGTAGAGGCAAAAGCAGATCGAGACCAAGTCCCTTCGTTCTTTTCGCAATCGAACTTACCTGCGATAGTGCCACCTCTTCACGCATCAATGCCTAATCCACCATTCGTGTTTGCCTCCCTTTTCTTCTTATTCTTATAGAGTTTCGGCTGCGGTTGTTTCCTGAGTTGACTGCTATTTATTTTATTTTATATTTTTCATTGACCCTTCTAATTTCCAGTCGATCTCTTTATTTGATATTATTCTTATAATTATATGCAAAGCCTCTTGACTTTAGTTGATCAACCAACAAGTTTGATTCATTACCCATATTATTGTGATTGAACCATGTAAAGTTGTAACTTAATAACTAACACCATGTTCCATTTAGAGCCTGCAATTTGCAACCTTTACTTTAAGATTATTTGCCAAGAAAAACATAAAGTGGTTAAGTAAATATTTTGTTGATAATAATTGCTTTTAGTAAGGTAAATTGTTTGGATTAACATGTATTTCTTATAGCTAATAATAATTTATTAAATAGAGGAGATGCTCTTGGAACTCTTGAGCTTATGTGTGTTTTAACTTTTACTCAACTTTTAAACCTTAAACCTTGATCTATCCTTAAGACTTGTCACCTTAAGTTCTTGTTATACTAACTCTTTGGGAAGGTAAAGAACCCTTCGTGTCATTCATGATGAGTTAAAAAGTGACCTTTAAGAAATATTCTTATGAGGGATATTGGATGATTTTACTTATTTTGAGAGCACCATTTTATCTGCATTAATTTTTGTATATCATTAACTCATGAAATTAACACTTCTTCAATTATTTAGTACTTATAGATCTAGACTACATATATTTGACACCAAGTTGATATAGATGGGATACTTACAAGGCATTCATTACTTGTATCTTTCATTATAATTTTGTCAAGATAAAGTAACTTGTTCTAATTAATGATATTTAGGGCTGCAATCATGACCATCTGGATTGATTAAACTTTTCCATCCTCATTTGTAACTAGATTATTCTATGATGAGATCGATGATCCCAGACTCGGTTGATTAAGCTAGATGCCTGGATTGTTGTGATCTGTTGTAAATTGGATTTCTTGCGCCTTGTAGATAGAATGATTAATTTAATTGTGTTCTAATGCGCTAACCAACCTTGATGATGATGGATTGATTTAGAACTAGATTGGTGATGCGCAGTTAATTAAATTTAATGTACAATGAATTACAGTAAAGTTTACTCTCCCCCTTGGTTTAAATTGAATTTGGTTGATAGAACGAATCTTAGTTAATCATTGATGTTGGTAGATTTAGCATTTTAGTTTTGGTATTGATTGTGTCGGGCAGGATGTAGACACCTCCATGTTCCTCAGAACAGTCGCCAGCCCTGAGACCTTAAATGGTTAAAATCGATGGGAACCTGGGCTTGAGCGTTGCTTATGTGTCTTGGAGGTCCTAACCATTGCAGGGTAGGACG